>JAUTXW010000783.1:2532500-2577173 GCA_030620095.1 Kuschelorhynchus macadamiae
ACACAATAATAACATAATTCTATGAGACAAGCAAATATCAGACAAAAGTATATGAAAAGAAGGGATCTCATTAACAAAAAGTATTTTTTAATTGCAAATTATTAAGCTTAAAAATGTCATATTCTGAAAAGTGGTGATTGTAATTGCAAACTCATTAACAGATGCACTAAACCCATAATTTGTACGGTGATATATTTTTTTAATTTTCAGAAGTGCCTCCTTTTTCCAAAACTCATAGGTTTGTAGGCCGTAAAGAACTCTAGTGGTGATAGATAGACCGTGATATGGGAAACTAAATTTAAATAAAAGTACGTTATATTAATTATTAATTAATAACTTTTTCGATTTTGTCCATGTGAACGAAAGAGTTACAGACACAACAACTGCTTTACTCTCTGTTACATTCCGTGTGTGTCGTTTTAAATAACAAATTAAAACCTTTAATTGCAATTTTATCAATAGCAAACTGAATGTCAAGTTTGCATCGAAAATAACTTCCAGATAGTTGCAACAACTAAAAACTTTGAGACACGTTTATAAAGTAGGTAGAGTGTATAGGATTATTACATTTCAACAACCGGAGCACTTTACATTTAGTAATATCAAGATACAGGTGATGCACCGTTAGAAAAGTCTTTCAGTGTTTTTATTATAAAATGTATATATAAAAAAAAAATAGACCAATATGCTAGCTTTGTGGGACACACGACGTTGCAACAATGTCGTTGGAACACACGTTGACCTGTGGCCGTCGATATGCAGATGATATAATAGAGTAAAAAAATTAAAAATATTTAGTCTGTATCAAAACAACTGAAGTTATATTTTTTAAAATGTGTTCAGATTATTATTTGTTATTATTTATTTATTATTATCAACGGGATTTACCCTACCCTACCCTAAATTTAAAAGTCCTAATAAAATTGAATACTAGGTATATGTATGCCCATTCATAAGATAAAATATGAAAATTCCTTTCACTCACTTCAAATTAAAACTGTATTCCAATACTCGATTAACACAAATTTAAAACTAATTGACATTAAAATTAATTAGACATAACAGTCCAGGATACAATTATGAATTAGGTTAAAAATATATAATTTGTCAAAATCTTTGCGTATATCACCAAGAGTTTTTACCTTTAACAAATTTAACATGACAGAGTAGTCAGTTAAATGTGGTATAGTTTGAAGGCTATATAACGTAAAAATCTTTCTACACGCTCTATAAAGTTATATATATATATATATATATATATATATATATATATATATATATATATATATATATATATATAGACTATTGTCCAGGTGACTGCGAATAAATGACACAAATATGATTTTAAGTTCATATATATTCTTAAATTCTCTTTTGCCTTGTTACAGCAAAACTCAATGTCAGACAAAAATGTGAGCCTTCTGTCAAAAGCACTTCCAAATATCTAACTGTAACGACATTCTCAAGAGCAGCACTGGAATCATTGGGATAATAAATGCTTGGTTGAGGGCGTTTTTTTGCTGGAGAAGTGAATACATCTGCACTTATTAACATTAAGTTGCAACTGATTAGTTTGACACCATATTACAAACCTATTATTATCATACTGGACCTCTGCTGCTTGCATTAGAAGAATCAATGCATCTAAAAATATTGAGATCATCAGCATAGAGCAAAAATTCATAATGATGGAAACATAAATGAACATCATTGATAAATAGGTTCAAAAGCAAAGGTGCAACATGACCACCCTGAGGGACGCCAGATGTAACAATAATTCTGTCTGAGCAAAACGATTTCACCCTAACACTCTTGTCTACCAACAAGGTAGGAATTCAGTTTATAACTGAAGTTATAATTAAAAAAGCAATCAGAATATTAATATGACAAGTATTACAAGTAGGGCCACGTAATCTGGTTACTTTTTCAAATGTCATTTATTATAATGACCTTAAATAAAGTAAAAAGGACAAAAATTAGGATTTTGTGTGCCATCAATTCACGGGTCATGTCGAGTTAGGCTAATTAAGCTTAGATAAATAGGTGAAAATTAGCATGTCAAAAAAGTTGCTAAAGGATACGTGCTGACGACTAACTAAAGTAAAAAAGAATATAGCATTTACCGGCGCCTTTTACGCAGAGAGAGGATAATTAGGCGCATATTTATGATTGTACGTGAAAAAGCGAGAATTACTTTTGAATCCTCTACTCCATGTATAACGGTGAAAAATGTTAGAAAATGATAATGGGACAATTAGTAATGTCCTATATTTTCAAAAACAGACAGGGAAGTTAGTAAAAGGCAGCGTTGCCTAAAATAAATAATAGAAAACGAAAAATAACATTTTTGGATTTTTTAGGTTATACATACTTTCCTTTTTCTTGAAATTCTTGTTATTTATAGTTAATTACGTCATTTGCTATTACAATTTCCAATATCTTTATGGCATTTTTTTAACAAAAATTAGATTAGTTTAGATGATGTATGCACAACATACTTTATTTCAGACATTTACTATAACCAAGATCATATCACAGCACTTCTTACATCCTTAAGTATTTTCATTTGTCAGTTTCGATGTATATTCCAAAATATTCAAATTAAATTATTTTAAAAATTACATATAAATTAAGTTATGAACATTTTCAAATATTTAAACTCGGTAGTTTTTTCGGTTTAAACTCTCTACCATACACCTGGTGAAAGAAACATTTTGTACATATTAACAACTCCACAAATTGAGATAATAGAAACCAACAACCAGGTAATGTAGTGCATAAGATTACCACAAAACTAACATCCACAGAGACGACCTCTCCGCAGACTTCGTTAGGACCACAATCAACAGGACAACAAAAACAAACATCACTTCAGAATTACCGATGAATAGGTTGCTAAGACTTATAGAAAAATTTAACTCATTCATAAAGAAATAAAGCCATGAGAAAATACTAAAAGTTTTTTCAATTTCTAATAAAATGTTCTTGCTTACAAACACAAGTAACTGAAGCTAGGATATGTCATTAAGATATATAGTACGTAACTGATTAAACGATATTAAATATCGAGCCCGAAACTTCGGCATACCGAACTAAAACTGAAACATTCATGGTTTTGGTCAATTAATATTTCACGAGTGAGACCCCACTGAAATTTGATGGCAACTATAGTTCGAAATTACATCTGAAAACTGTAAAATAAATAGCGACCTCATATCTGAAAACTCGACGGGTCCTTTCAATAGATTAGGGTATATTCCACACTTTAAATAGACAAAGATCAACTCCTAATAATAATCATATAATAAATAACCAGGCCACATAAAACTAAAATTCAAAAACTAATAAAATAGAAACCATAATCAAATAGAAACTCCTGATAATCCAACCAAAACAGGATAATTTTACTTCGGGTAAATGTTCCCGACCTTAAAAGCGAACCTTGGATGATATGTATGAAACCTCTCGTATTTTGCCGAGTCTTCGAGTAGTTGAGCTAACAAATGTTGTTGTACTTTTGAGATACGTTAAGGACAAATTTATATTTGGGCCTTTTAAAAGGGTAGTAAAAATATTAAAATTCTTATTTAAAAAATAACAAAAAAAAAGATCCTTTATTCACGCACAGATATTAATTTCTTCGATAATAAACCTGAAAGTTGAAACTAACTCCAATAATTGACCACATTTGAATGCGAGTAGATAAAATATATGGTCAGAATTGAACTTATGGTCAACCATATATAAATTATCGAGACTTGACAGGGCTACAACATTTTGCATGTGTTGACAAATAACAGTTAAATTAAAGCGCCGTCGTGTAGATGGGTTGGTTTTTTACTACGGTTTATAAAGGTTTCATTAAGAGGTTCTGATAGTACATTTTAAACAAATATGCAAAATATTCACCTCACATATGGGTTATTCCTTTTCACATAGGGCCCTGGATTCCCACCAGCAGCGCATTAAATGATTTATTTAATATTTATTTTTTTCATGAAAAAATACAATACAATAAATATCAACACACCTGTAGCTAGAGATAATTAATAAAAAACATATATCGAAGTGAGAACTGCTGGCGAAACCGGAGAAAAAACGCTTCCTCTTAATCATATAAACATATAATATCCTCGGAATTAGATTGTTTCACTTTTCGAAGTTATACCTACTCCGTTACACAAGATATCTTCAGAAATCTTCACTCCACGAGATCATTGTTACCTTGGGGCCATGGGGCCATTGGACCATGGGGTCATTTGCCATGGGCCAATGGGCCCAAGCCATGAGATCAAATGACAAAACTATCCTCAATTCTTATCCCCACTCATAACATTAGTTTACAGCCATTTTGTGACTGTGATGTAAAATCCAATTTTTTGTTAATTTTTGTTTGCTAAATGCGAAAATGATAGTAAAGGCTTCTTAACACATTTCAACATTTTTTCAGCAAAACAACTATTTTAATCATATTATTTCGAAAAGTAATGTTTGTTGGAATAAAAAAAAATAAGCACTAGCCACTGGAACCAAAGTTACAATATTTAAGAACCGTAAACAGCTATCCTCGTTTTTTACTATGCAGAATAAAATGTTTGTGTTAATCCAAATAGTTTTGCACATAAAAAAAATAAGTCTAAAAGCAGTTCCGCTCCATAATAGCCACAAAAGACACTCTATCCCCCCTGCGTGTGCAGTTGGCACTTATTCTAAATGCAATAAGCTATGATACGTATAAGTGGCAAATATGTGGTGATCTAAAAGTCATAGGACTATTACTAGAGCTTCATGGTGGATTTAGCAAGTATTCCGGTTTACTTTGTCTTTGGGACACGAGAGCAACATAGAGTCATTACCAAGTAAAACAATGGGAAATCTATTTATTCCAGGCCAAGCTATCGTAAACAATATACCTTGATACGTTGATACTAAAAAAGTTCGGGTACCTCCATTACACATTAAACTTGGATTGATGAAAAATTTCGTAAAGGAATTTTTTTTACGTTGGAACATTTCACGAAGGCTTAAAGCCTAAGAATAATGCGTCTTTACATTAAACCGTGGTTGCCTTTTTTGACCCGTGCCCCTGCATTATAGGGCGGGGAGTCAGATGAAATACGCATTTGCACTTCACTGTACCTTTATAGAAAACGCGGTAGTACTGCCACGGTCGTAACTATATTTATCTACGATCGTGAGATAAGAAGCCATTACCGCACTATTGCAGTTATGATATTTACTACTATTAAATTTAGAACAGCATTAAAGAAAATACGTTTATTTTTGTTTAAAATACTGCATCGCAAACTATTTATTGTAAATATTAATTACACAAATATTGACGTTATTTAAATTAACACCAGATGTACTTGATGAACTTAACTTAACTTGCGATGGACTTGCACTAAATATGGTCAGTTTTTGGATACTAGTTGCTTCATTTTCCTTATTTCCGAGTATACTCAAAGCAATCTTCTTTTTGTTTTCTTCCGAAGCCTCAACGTATCCTTCTGCAACTGTATTTGACCGCCATCCCCCGCGGCTCTCTACGGTCAAAATAACTACTCCGGTGTTGGCTAATAGTGATGTAAAAGACCTTCTAAAGCAGTGGCCGGTATATTAGTCTAGATTGGATAATTTTAAAAAGAAAGCAATAGCCTTAGGCATACTTCCAAAAGTGTTTATTTCCACTGGCTCTTTTGTACATTCACCGTTCTTATAGCACACGAAGAAACGACCATGATCAACGTGTTTAACTTGATGTAATTTCGGACAATTTCCACCACATCTAAACCTTCGATGTTTCCTGGTATTTTTGTCTTCGTGAATGTTAATATAAATCGAAAACATGCAACTTCATCTTTCACATTTTCCAAGAGTAAGTTTGTCAGCTCTTCTCTTCTACATGATCCTGCTATTCCAACAATAAGTGCTACTTTCGCCATAAAAAAACTGTTATTCTCAGCTTCCTACAAAAAATATCAATATCGTTTTTCGTTAATATCTTCGATTATAGAAAGTCAGAAGGATATAGACCTATATCCTTCCGACTTTCTTTTTAAAAACGCAAATAAATGCGAGTATTTAATAGGATGTCCAAAGACAGGATGGTTTTTGAATTTTGGATAGATCATGAAAATAGGCTAACAATGAATCTCACTGGAGTTTTTATGTTCTTTTCATCATACCATTTCTACCGGTAGTAGGTCAACTCATATTGTGCCCGTGATTTTTCGGGCAAAAGATTGGAAATTAGGCTCTTTTTCGACGTCGGGTGGAAGATCTGAATCGCTTATGTTGAAAATGTGTAAAACTCGTTCCGAACTTTGTGACAAATTACAAATTGTTTGACAGCATCATTTTCTAACGTTTTCTAACAAAAACTTAGTTACTTGGTGGCTATGTTATGGTAGATAATTTTGACTGTTGAATCCGTGATCAGGATGCTTTAAACTCCCCGTACAGCCATTATTAGATCATTCGCGATTTTTTTTTCGTATTTGTTGACTAGTGTAATTATATCACTAAAACATAGCAAATATTGCAACTGAAATAGAGCAAGATCACAACAATAAATTTCATTAGAAAAAATAGGTATGCCCGTTGAACACATTCCATTCCATCGCAATATCTATTTCAAAACTAGAAATATCTCTAGCTAATTTTGTGAAAAGCAATTTGAAGAAAAGTTCATCTACTTTTATTGCAAACAATATATTTTAACGGTCCGTTTAGCACAATAACTCCCTACGTCCCGGAGTCTTCCATTGTTGGGATCAATGCTCGCCTATAGCGACATACGAACTTATTGCCGTCTTTGGGAGCGACTTAGGATATGGCGTGACCCGGGGGTTAGACGTATCCTTGTTTAGGTGACATCGAATTGAAAGAACTACGAGAGAGGTGGCACAATTTCCTTTCTCTTCAAAGGCGAATCGAGTCGGGTTTACAGGTTTATGGTTTGTATGTTGGATTTTATTCAGTGTGTAATCCGAAACGACTGAAATTTGCGGTTTCTTATACAGAATGAAAAGTAGTAAAAACATAGAGAAAAAAGTCTTGTATAACAGTGGGTCAAAACTCAAGGGCTTTGGAGTTCATTTAAAAATGTATGATATTTTGTCATGCATGGCGGTAACATTGCCATTATACGCTCTGAGCGCTGCGTGAATTGTCATTTTGAACTCTAGTTAGGCCATTGTATTTGATTAAGAAATTAAATATAAAATTTGTGTCGTCCAATTTAAACGATGTTGAATCTCATACCGTTTCCAAGATCTCAGTGCTCATACCTCGAATTTGTAATATTCTGTATACAGAAGCACGGCAGTAGCAATCAAGTTTTCACAAACTGCTTGAAGAGTTGCTGGAGTGTTTTGTATTAATATTGCTATGGTAAACATGTCCATGATGAAGATCGTGTCCGCCATCAATTCCCTGCTGTTATGTTTCCTCTCGAGACGAGAGAGCAATTTTCTCTCGACGCATAAAACGAGACCAGAGTGATCTTCCCTCGCCGAGAATTTCTCATTTCTGTCGAACTCTCTCGTCTCCCAATTTTTATAACTTTAAAGTAAAATAAGATAAATTATTAAAACAACAAAACACTCCATTGTTTATGTAAACTGATCTCAAAAATTTAGTATTATTTTAGGTTTTGTATGTTTCTTAAAGCTTATTTTAACCTGCAATACGGGATTAAAATGGCGTTTCTTTGTCTTTTGTGGTAACCGTTTTTAGATTGTCCAAATGTCATTACACAGGGTATGTGAAAAGGTCTCTGCACATATAACAAATTTGTGATAGTTTTGTGAAAACTAGAAAACAACAAAATGTTATTAGTTGGTAAAGGTATCACCTTTACGTACCTTGTTAAAAGGAAAAAATTCTGTCTTGCTCTTTAATTTTTTTTGCAAATTTAGTTTTTATTACTGAGATCTATTTAGCTATATTTTCGAAATAGTTTAATTTTAGATGTGATATTTCTTAAAATTGGAATAAAAGAATTAGTAATAATATATTAAAAATAAATAACCTAATAACGCTTATTTCCCCTTTGTCTTCTTCGATATCCCAATAAGATTCTGGTCAGCGAACAGCGGCGTAAAGACAACCTTATTATGTCAGCGTTCTCTAGATGTTCAAGAGAAATTTTCGATTTATGTAGTGCTGAGTTTTACCCTCCAAAAATATTCAGCCCTATACCAAGCCACCTTTACACATGAACTTCTTGTACATATCTATCTTTTACTCTAGGTATTCTCGACTTGTAGCCGTGTCACTAAATAGCCCAAACCTGCTCTCATCAGATAATATCACATAATTTCATTATCTCCCCAATTAAGCCAAATCTTTATAGACTTTGGTATTTATTATTACAGACACCCTCCAAAGTAAAATGACAACAATAACATTCAGCCTATTAAAAATCAGGTCTAAAATTAAACTTTATTTTGAAAGTATCCCTGAATATATCTTGTAAAAAAAGTTAAAATGTCCCACCTCTGTTAAAAACTGTTTTTCTTTAAGTTGATACCTTTTAAAATCAACTTTTATTGTTTTCTATTTTGCATAAAAATACAAAATAATTAATTTTGTTATATGTGCAGAGACATATTGATACACCCTGTATATTGACAACTAGTCAATCTAAAGCCGGCGTAGACAGGGACCACAAAAAGACAAAGGACTGCCATTCTTATTGGCAAAAATCAAAAATTCAAATAGTCCTAGGACGTGTTTGTAAAAATATAATTTCAATTTTAACAGACCCACTGTATATTTTCCTTTTCACTTCACAGTATCACAAATCTACGCCAATGACTTTACGCATATATTTTTTATTTTATATTTGGGTTCTTTTTTTTTTAATTACAACGCCCTTTCTTAAGATATAATTTTTCAATTTTGTAGTTTTAATAACACGTGCAAAACTCTCAAAATATACAGAGTGCCCAGAAATTAAAAGTTACATTTTTACAAAGCAATAAATATTATATTAAAGCAATAAATATTATAATAAAAGAAACCTTAAGGTGTTCTTAAGAAAGGTACTCTTGGTTTAATTGGTTAGGATACACCGGTAATTGGTTAGGATAGATTGGAAAAATGTCTTACATGGCATTAAACAGTATAATTAAATTAAATAATATAATACGGTAAAATTTTCAGTTGAAAATTGTGAAACCAAATGATTAATTATTTACTGAACCCAAAACACATTCACTTTTTAATGTAAGACAATTTTCAAATCCATTTTACTTGAAAATGGTGGATCTTAACGAATTAAACCAAGAGTACCTTTCTTTTATTACATGTTGGCCATCGGACCTGCTACCAAAAACTGCTAGTGCACAGCAACCCTACTCCGTTATCTTCCCAGGGAGAGAGGAGTGGGATCAGAGTAAATCTGATCTACTGAAAGAAGAGCCGTGCCTATTTACAGACGGCTCCAAAACCAATAAAGATGTAGGGGCTGGAATTCATGGGGTAAGGTCGAACGAAGTTTGCTCTATCAGTAAGCCTGGGCAATAACACCCCAATATTCCAAGCAGAAGTTCATGCTATCGAATTGTGTGCTAGAATATTGCAGGACCAAATAACACATAAAATGATAAAA
The DNA here is from genome assembly GCA_030620095.1 of Kuschelorhynchus macadamiae. Lineage (NCBI taxonomy): Eukaryota > Metazoa > Arthropoda > Insecta > Coleoptera > Curculionidae > Kuschelorhynchus > Kuschelorhynchus macadamiae. The sequence goes on from JAUTXW010000783.1 coordinate 2,542,120, forward strand.
ATATTCCCGGATAGTCAAGCGGCCCTTAAAGCACTTGAAGCGAGTCATTGTACATCCAAAACAGTCCGGAACTGCCAAAAGGCACTTGCTGGTGTGGGGAGCGACAATAAAATCGCCCTTATCTGGATACCAGCACATGAAGGTTTGAAGGGAAATGAGTCTGCGGAGCTTCTAGCAAAGAAAGGAGCAGAGACAAGATTCGTGAAGCCTGAACCAGCTTTAGGTGTAGTCCACGAAAAGGCCAAGCGCGCAATTTTGGACTTGGTTGAGGAAAAAGCTAATCTCTATTGGCTTGGACTGCCAGGTTTGTCCCATGCAAAGGCATTTAACCCTTCCTCCAGAAAGTCTGTTAAATATGAACAGAATTAAGCTCAAAACAGCAATAGGCCTATACACTGGCCATTGTGGTCTAAGACATTACATGAACAGCATGGGGCTTGAAGACTTGAATCCGAGTGCCACCTATGTATGGAGGATGACGAGAGAGCCAGCCATGTGCTGTGTGAATTCCCGGCAACTGCCAGCATCAGGTTCTCCATATTCGGTAGAGATATCCTGCTGCCCGAAGACTTGAAGAATACCTCCCCAAATGCAACGATAAGACTCGTTGAGATTTAGAAGTATAAACATAAATGTGAGCCACAATAGACTACAGAGTCGCAATGGAGGGTCGGTTTGATCCACTCACTTTTAACCTAACCCAACCTTTCTTTTCTAGAAATTTTATAATTTGGAGTAGTTGTAAATTGAAAAAAATCTTAGTAGAAAAAAGTTATGGCAATTTTTCCCACTCTCCCTCCTACCTAAATTTTATAATCTAGTCTTTAAACGTTTAGAAAACATTTAGGAAAAACTATAAAACCTTAAATCACAGAAATACTAACCCTTAATTTTAGGACAACCTGTGTGTGCGTTCAACACTTACGCGTACTTTTTTAATTTGCCCCACAGCCTATATTCACTGTCAAGTTCTAATCTTCTAAGGCGGTTAAAAATATCGCGTAAATCTAAAATCCAATTATTTGAACTAGGTAATCGATATACTTTTAAATGCATACGGACTTAAAGACTTAAATAAACTACCCGTAAGCTAAGAACTAAAAATAGCTTAAATCAATTAAACTTTTTCCATGGATTTCCACTTAGCAGTAAATAATGAGATAAGTCAAACACGACCACTGTAAATAATTTAAAAATCCATCAAGATAGAAAAGGCGGAGAAATTCCACTGCCTTACTCAATCTTTAAAAGCCCCGAAGTTCTTTCTATATCTAAGAATATCTTTTATTTAATGCTCCCCCGAAACCCTGTCGTAGTAAATAAGTAATGCAGTTTATTTATAATGCTGTGCTTTGAAAAAAGTCGGACTATTTCGACTTTTGCCATTTGATTTTGCAGGAAAAGTAGGTCGGAAGGAGTAACATCGTGTCAATTTTTATCGCAGCCACAACAAATGAGCTCTCCCCTGAAATTGATATTTTATAACTTTTTCTAAGGCTATTGTAAATTAGATTTCTAGCATCAAATTAATGAAAGCTAAAATTACTAGAAAACTTGGTAAGTACATCTGTCAGAATTTTAAACATTAGATCATTCTGAATAAAATACACTTGTTGGACCTGCATTGCCTTTAATTTAAATTATTCTCAACGTTTCGATCAAATAGGTATTTCCGATCGTTGTCAAATGTAAACCTTACACTTGAGTACAGTACAGAACAAGAGGACAGAGAAATTCTCTTTAATTTTAAAACATTGGCGGAACAATGTGTGAAAAATAGATGGTACATTCTACAAAAAACAATGTGATGTCTAATAATTAGGTATAAATAAACCTTTAAAGGACCACACTCCAATTTAAGTTTTATTAAAAGCTCTATTACACTAAAACAGTCAGATTTTGCTGAATTTGTGATATGTTTTTCAAAACTGAATGGAAACTAAATAATAGTGTCGAATTTTTATAAATAGCTGACACTACAGTGACCGTGAATTTTAATATACAAGTGTTGTAACATATTGCATTCTTGAAAGTTTATTGCTGGGATATTTAATAAACAGTAAAACTGACACATTTTAATTATAGAACGAATATTTTCAGTTAATATAGCTTTAATAATATAAAAAAAAGTAATACAAGGTATCTCAAAAAAATTTCAGATTCACCTGGTTTTCTTATTATCATTCGTCAAAGTGTGATATAGATTTAAGTTTAGGATATTAATATTTAGAAATTTTGATAAATAGTTGGCTTTTTTTGTTCTAATAACTTTAATATTTTCGACAATTAATGCACTGTTAAGATTTTTCCTTTATAAAACACCTTGTAATTAGAATAGTGTAATACTTAGTCCTATTCTTATTAACATTTTAATTAAAGATTGCGTGAGGAATAAAAAAAACTCATTTTTGCTGAAGACCAACCACGAATGGTCGAAACATCTAATGTAATATTAAGTACGTTCTACGCTTTTTTAACCAAAATACCCATATATATATATATATATATATATATATATATATATATATATATATATATATAATATATATATATATATATATATATATATATATATATATATATATATATATATATATATATATATATATATATATATATATATATATATATATATATATATATATATATATATATATATATATATATATGGGTATTTTGGTTAAAAAGCGTAGAACGTACTTAATATTACATTAGATGATATATATATATATATAATATATATATATATATATATATATATATATATATATATATATATATATATATATATATATATATATATATATATATATATATATATATATATATATATTATATATAATATATATAATCTTGATATCTCCATTCTCCAAAATAATTTTAAGCCGTGCGTCCTTTGGGTTACGCTTAAATAATGCCTTTAGATGTTTTATTTTCTTATCATATCTTAAAACATACAGTGTGGTCCAGAAATAAATGTTTATGGGTAACTTATAAAAGTGTCCGAAAATCGACTTTTTTAAATAGGACACGCTGTATATCAATACTGATTTGAAAACCTGATAAATGTAGTTTTTTTAATTGTGTCGACTTTGCCTATACCTAACTCGTCAAGTTTTGGGGCATGAAAACAATTAACACAGTGTATAGTGAAGCCTGTCATTGAAAGTTACCATTAGTAGTTTTTTAACGTTTAGACACGGTCTGTATCTCAAAGAAATACTATTGGAAAATGGAAAATAATACGACAGATGCTGATGTCCTAAATGTATTTTATATATATGGCGAAGGCAACAGGATTACATGTCGAACTTGCAGTGTTTTCAATAAACGATATCCGAATTTGACACCCATGAACAGAAAGAAAATTGGAAACATTATTACAAATCAAGTGAACCACGTTCAGTCCAACCAGTCCTTAGGTTTTCAGCCTGTGAATTTCAAATGAACTGGGATGGTCAAATATCTCAATACCTGCTAATTCTAGATGCTCCAAATTTGATATATATGAGTATATACTGACCATAATATATACTGATAATAACCGATCTTATGATATAGTATATAATAATATACTGTATACGATAATGTCGATAAGTTTACCAGTTATGTAGAAAACAAGTAAACATCTCCATTTTAAACCACATATTAATTTTTATTGCTTTCCATTATACTTTATTATGATCCTAAATTCTCAATTGTTCATCTTACCTGTTTCTCAAAATTTGACAACATAGCATTTTTGTAGAAAGTATTAGAATGGTACAATATTTCAGTATCTACTGCACTTAGACACAAAATCTACACGTAAAGTATTTTTTTTTATAACTGTAACCCAATACCGCTTTTATTACTCTTAATTACCCTTGCCAACTTTACTATGGTCATCTCAAAATATAAAGTTTTCATTGCATTAATTGATAATATCTGATGCGAAGGTAATATTAGCGATGTTGCCAAAGTTTGTCGTTTTCGTAGAAAATAAGAAATTTTTTGAAATGTAACCCATACTCCTTTTTATTAATTTTAATTACCCCTCCCAGCATTACTATGGCTTTAAAATGTCAAAATTTTCTATCACCAGTTTTTCAAGATATGACAACACAACCTTTTTTGTAAAAAAATACTGACACGGTCCAATATTTCATTACCCCTCTACTTAGGTACACCAAATTTGATACATAGGGTTTGTTGGAAACATTATATTCGAAGATGATATTTGAAATTATGCTACGTTCACCGGTTTTGCAAAAAATAAATAAATGAATGTAATTTAATGTAACCCCATAGCTATGTTTGTTGCTCTGAATTGCCTCCGCCAACTTTAATTTGTTACCAAAACATCAAATTTCTATTTTATTTTATTTCAAGATATGACAACACAACATTTCTTGTAAAAGCACAGGAACGGTCAAATATTTTAGTATTTACTGCACTTAGACACACCAAAATTTGAACTTGAGTTGCTGATGAGAACATAGGTATTTCGTTTTTAACTTGATGCCAAAGTACTTTTTATCCAAAATGATATATAATATTTTGAAAATCAAATAAAATGGAAGCTTGATATTTTAGACAACCCAGAAACTTGGTAAAAGTAATTAAAAGCCATGAAAATGAGTATGGGGTTATATTTAAGAAAACGAAGTTTACTTATTTTCTGCAAAACATAATCATCATAATATCGGTAAAGAATAATAACCATTATGTGCCAACCTCGGAGCATCTGTGTGTAGCATGCTCTGAGATATTTGATCGTTCCGGTTCTTTTGAAATACCCTATATATTTAGCATAGAGACGATAATGGTTGTAAAGTTCGTTTCAGAATTATTCGTTGATACCTGATAACCTTAGCTGTAAAACCTTATAGATATTGGCTAATTGAATGCAGGTCTGGATGTTAATTAAAATATTTAACTACAAATACTAATATAAAATCTTTTATATATTAGTATTTGTGTATTTGTCAAACTGTGCATTTAGTAAAATATCCGTTATGTTTTCAAATTTAGAGCTATGTTATTGTGTTATCAAGTTTAAAGAAAATGTGAGATCAATTGACAAATGATGGTAATAGTGAAAATTTAAAAAAAAACATTTGTCCCTTGATGCCAAGAAAATTGTAAAAACCGTTTATTGCCCTCTTTTAAAGAAAGGGTATAATCAACGAAACGTATTTTTAACTACAGTTCCTTTATCGACGGTAAAAGATATCGGGACCAAAACCGTTACACTAAGGAAAGAACGGCCCGACATCGACAAATTTAAAAGTACTTAAGAAGCTGATAAACAGTTAATTCCAAGACAAATGTATGACATGTATAATAATAATTGTTAAAACAATGGGTTTTAAATATCGAACCAGAAATAAAAGGCAACTGTTAATGGAATCCCAATGATTACAAGTATGGCGGGATTATTCAAATTCCATACAGCACTATAGGGCAGAAAATCGTCCAATTATATATATATTGACGAAACATGATTTGATAACCATGACACCCCCAAAAAAGGATGGAATGATTCAACAAGTAAGTGCCAAACCAAAGCTCCCTCAAATAAAGCACATACAGAAACTTACAATTTAGTATGCGGGTTTAGAAAATGGTTTTATTCCAAACTCTTTATTACTATAGCCAATTCATCTTTGGATGCAAAATTATTTGAAGAATGGTTTCAAGATGGCGTTCTTCCAAATAATCCAAAAAATAGTGCAATTATGATGGACAACGCTAATAAAGACAAAACTAATAAATCATATATATTTCGAAGAAACTTATACAAAAAACACTTCTCCAACATTAAGTATAATAGATTTAATTCAAAAACGTGCAAATTATATTATATACAGGGTCCTCCAACTCAGCTCCCGTCTTCTGTCGTACCTGAACCATTTATTTCAGAAAAATTATTTAAACGCCACTGTATACTGTTGACTAGAGAGCACATTTTAAAAATATCTTTGATTATACAGGGTGTTCCAACCTCCTGTATGTTTTTACATTTTTGAAACCCCCTTTGTCTAGTCTATACATTCCTAGAATATTATTAATCTTTTTAAAATAATAATTTAATAAAATAAAATCCAAAAAAACATTTTTTATGATCCACTTTTAAAATATTTATAAAAAATAGATTAAACATCTTAAAAATAAGGTAAGCCAGTAGCTTACTGTAAAACGTTTAAAGTTATTGTCCTATGAGTATTATAACTTTAGTTTATACAAGGTGTGTAAAATTTCATGCCAAACTTTGCAAAATAAAATATTATTTTTCCCCATTTTTTCTAACGGGTGCGGAATTAATAGATGAACATTTTTTGTTACATTTACCTCAATATTCCTAAAGGTTTTTGACATATTTTTAAAAAACGAATGTTATACTTTGTTTTTCAGTGTATTAATTGCTTTTCCCTTTTTCTTTGAGGTTTCTGTTCATAACGAATTTTCACTATTAATATTCAAAAATAATCACCTACGCGTTTGTTAATAATAAAGAGGTTAGCGTAGTTATAGCCATGGGAATGTTTGCTTCTTAAAATTTAAATTACTGACAAAAGTTTTTGGTAATTACGATTGCTTCCAAATCTTTAAATTATTCTTGTCAGAGAAGAATTGTAATAATTTTATTTTATAGAAATTGTCAAGTGTTGCTCAAATTATTAACTAGAATTTAAGTCGGCCATGAAAAACCAGTTGTCTAAAAACTGTCAAACATCTAAAATTATGTCATATCAGCATTTATCTATTTTTTAAGTTTTATACATTTTAATATCGGATTTTTCATACCTATAGTAGTTTTTACCTTGTTCGTATTTTATGTATAGTTCATTTGTGTGACTGTTTTTAAGTTTTATTTGAACGTTCTGTCGTCATGGAGTACCCCAAAGAAGAACTTATTGATTTTCGTGTTAGAAGAATCGGATAGAAACGCCACTTTGGCAAGTAGGATTTACACGCAACGTTATCAAAAACGAAGATATCCAGACAGAAGAAGCACGGCAAATTTATTAGAGAGGTTTGTACAAACGGAAAATGTAAACTACACAAAACCAGTTAGAGATAGGCCTGTTCGAACGGAAGCAAATGAATTATCTGTGTTATTAGCTGTAACGGAAAATCCTGTTAGTCAAACAGCAGTCGGCGATGTCGTAGGTGTAAGCAAACTGTTCAGCGAATTTTAAAGGGCAATAAGTTTGATGCATATCATAGTCAGTTGTATCAAGATGTGTCTTCGGCAGATTTTAAGAAACGTGTTGACTTTTGTAATTGAGCACAAGGTTTTGATTTTCTTGATAAAGTTTTATTTTTTGATGAGGTCACATTTCACAGGAATGGATATGTAAATCGCCCTAACTACCATTACTACGCCGACCATAATCCAAGAGTTTTTAGGCAGCTTGATTTACAGCACAGGTGGTCAGTTAATGTGTGGGGGGAATTATTGGTGAACAGGTTATTGGTCCCCATTTTTTTAGTGGAAATTTGACTGGAGCCATGTACTTCGACTTTCTGCAAGACCACTTGCCAAATTTGGGCTAAAATTTCCCACTAAGAAATACAATGTGGCTGCAACAAGATGGTGCTCCAGTAAATTTTTCATTAGCAGTTAGGGACCATTTAAATAATATTTTTCCGAATCGGTGGATTGAAAGAGGGGGGCCAAATGCGTGGCCTCCCCGATCACCAGACTTAACAAAATTAGATTTTTTCTATGGGGCTAAGTTAACGAAGTTGTTTACAACGAACCTGCAAAAACGCCAAAAAATGTGCAGCGACGGATTAGAACCGCATTTCAAACTATTACGCCCGAAGTATTCAGATGAGTAGGAAGATCATTTCATACCCGCCATCGACTGTGCCTTCAAGAGAATGGAAGACATATCGAAGATATGTTCTAATTAAAATATTAATTTAAGCAATTTTCAGGTACTTGTTTATAATATTAAAAAGTAGAGCTGTTGCACCTTAACTCTCGTCAGTAATTTAAATTTTTAGGAAGCAAACATAATTACAAAAAGTGTTAGGATTACGCTAACCTCTTTATTATTAACAAACGCATAGGTGATTATTTATAAATATTAATAGTGAAAATCCGCTATAAATCGAAACCTCAAAAAAAAAAGCGAAAATTATTTTCAAAACAGTGAAGTTATTCAATTCCAACTGAAAAACAAAGTATAACACTAGTTTTTTAAAAATATTTCATAAACCTTTAGGAATCTTGAGGTAAGTGTAGTAACAAAAAATGGTTAGCTATTAATTCCTAACTCGATACTCGATAGAAAATATGGCACGTTCCATTTCAAAAAATGAAGAAAAATCAATTTTAAATTTGCAAAGTTTGATATGAAATTTTACATACCCAGTATAAACTAAAGTTATAATACTCATAGGACAATAACTATAAACTTTTTATAGTAAGCTACTGGCTTAGCTTAGTTTTTAAGATGTTTAATCCATTTTTTATAAATATTTTAAAAATGGGTCATAAAGAAATGTTATTTTCGATTTTATTTTTTTTTCTTCGAAATTATTTAAAAAGAATTGATAATATTCTAGGAATGTATAGACTAGGCAAAGGGGAATTCAGAAATGAAAAAAATACAGGTGGTTCCATTTAAAAAAATGCAACTTTTATGCGCCACTATTTTCCCCCTGTATAATTAAATATATTTTTAAAATGTGATCTCTAATCAACAGTATACAGTAGTGTTTAAATAATTTTTCTAAACTAAATGGTCTAGGTAATAATTGGTATAGGCATAAATGAAAACGACAATGATAGTGAAACGTAACTAGATATAGTGTAGGTTAGAGTAAGTAGTATAAAAAACTAAGATGCATTTTATCACATTATTAAAACAACAATATAGTTTTTAAGTTTGGTTAATAATTATTCATAATATCAGAATTAAATACATAATAACATTTGAAAGTTTTTTTAACTCCTTTTCGTTAAAAATAACAACTGAAAATGCTCTGTTCATATGGGAACACAATCCGTACCTGCACTCTTTTAAAAGTGTACTAAAGAATATCGTGCCTACACAATAGAGGTTTATTAGGATGGTTTTACGGCTAAGAGTACCAGGTAAATTTTATTGCAGCTAAGAAATCAAGGAATAATTCTGAAACGGATTATAACATAAACATTTTAGGATATTTTATTCCAGCGTACTTTAATTTCTCTTTCCTATACAATACCCATAATAGCACAAACGAACCTTTAAATAGCTTAGTCCTTATAAACCTTTATAAGCGCGAAGACCATAGTATTTCCATTAGAAATTCTAGTCGTGTCCTGGAATGGCCGATCGTTTAAACCGGACTGTGTTTAGTTCGTACGGGCGGTTTCCTAATCCTGGATTAAATCCAACTTTGGAGGCTATAAATAAATTTCAGAAGTTTTGGACTGCCACCGAACGGATTATGGGTCCTTCTGGAGGTCATTTAGTTAATAAAAACGGTCATCTACAGCGCGTTTAAGATTTGCGGATCTAGGCCATTTGCCACGCGCTGAATTTATAGAAGTTTCTAAAGCCAAGTCCTAAAAAGTTTATATAATGCTTATATGTTTTTATAATAAACCTAAAAACATTTTACAACTAGAATTTATGATAAAAATACAGTTTATCGACTGTAAGATAAATAATCATCGTGTTTTGAAAGTAGCTTTACAAATATGTGAGCCTAACAATTTGTACCTTAGAAACAAATTGACGGAGGTTCACTTGGTCATTGGATTTAAATGTATTTGATATGTAAATATTGTAAGTAGTTACAATAAGCTGCAGAAAGGCGGAAGTCTAGCATTGCAAACCCAGAGAAATACAAATTGTTTAAAGAGCAGAAATCACATTTTATTTCACAGCTATACAGGCGGATATCCCATTTACGCATTTATGCTGCTAAGTTAACACGTGGCATTATTCAAAACTAGAAGTGGACGGTGTATTAGAGAGGTTAGTTTAGTAATAAAGTAAAATGTATGGCAATATAGTGTAGTTAAATTGTTTTGGTGTTGCAAACATGAATATTTCCAACAGAACTCATTTAATTATGAATAAAGTAAAGGATTTAAAGTTTTTAACAACAACATTTTACAATTTTTCATTATTAAGTAACTAGGTGTAGGTTTTAGAAGAAGAATCTTTGTTGCGATGAGGAGCAAAGCAACAAAGTATGATAAATACTTTTAAATATTTAGAAGATCGACATAGTAAAGTATTAGCCGATCTTACACCAGTAAACTGGAATAGTAAGTCAAAGAATGGTTTATTAGGATTAATTATTGATTGTTAAATTTATATGGTACACGGTATACAAGAGAGCATCAGTTAATATTCTTCTCGCGTTACATGTACTCATTGTCTGGGTTATCTATGTAAACATCAAACTTGTTTTAGATATGTACTCTCAAAATCACGAAGTTAGTTCAAAATATATAAAAAGAGTTACTGAAACTGGTTCAGGTTCTAGAGACCTTATTCACACTTAACCAGTGATGACATAGCTATGAACATTTGTTTGGGTTAAAGTTATTTTCATAATGGCGGCTTTCTGTTTTCATTTACAAGCAATTTCTTATAGTATTTTAAGAAGAAGAACTTTTGTATTTTGACTATTTTTTTTAGTTTCCTAGGGAAAGCACTGCTATGATTTATGGGTTTCCAATGGTTTATGGCAAGCAAACTATAGAACATTTTTCGTTTAACTTCTGTTCTGGTTTGGTACGTCTAAGAAAATGTTTAATTAAATAAAGTTAAAGAGTAGGGTTACTGACTTAATCGCTAAAAACCAATTTTTCATTTTTTTGGCATTTAAATAAAACCTGAAAGATTATAAAACCCTCAAATTATTTAAAAATATACTAGTTTGTTTATTCGTAGTTAAAGTAAAGTAGTATAACCTGAATATACGAAATTTCACTTGTTGCTTTTTCTAATGTTATTTTTTCCGGATGTTTTATACAGGGCGTTATAAATTCGAGTACAAGAATAGGGATGTCGAAAACCGCAATAGATACGAGGTCGGTTATATTCAGATAAAATTACGCAATTTATTGCTTAATACATGGCCGCTAAAAAATTATTCCTACTTATTACTTGCAACTTTTCCACGAAGAGGAAAAAGGGAGAAAACAAAAAGAACGCATAATAGGTTCAAAACTACCATTATGAATAATTTATAAATGGCAATAAGTTACCCTTTATAATCTCATTTTTACTAAGTTACTAAAAGGAGAAGAGCAACGTAAATTAATTTGTGATGCTATACTTAAGTCACTTTTTTTTAATAACTACACTATAAACAGTAAAATATCTCCACTTTTCACTCAAAGCTGCAACCAGTGACGTGACAGCATGCATACTTCATGAAATCGCCTTATTCGAGCGAGGTCACTCCGCCACAAAATTTTAACAGAGAATTACTGCGAGATATGTTTCTGGTTCTACTATGGTAAAATTATAAAATCCTATTTTGCTTTAAAAAGTAAAGTAAAAAACAGTTTTCTTTTTTTAAATAAATTTGGTTAAAAAATAAATACTTTATGTATGGCATACAACATAAAATATTTTTAGATATATCGAGTACATCTAAACAAATATTCATCTATTTGGTAATTGATTTTGATGAGGACCAGGAAAATTCAGATAAGGATCTGGATTATGAACCAAGGTCTCTCTCTAGACAATATGAAATGGAAATTTTTTATTTTATTCCAGAGCCATTAAGCCATTAGACAAGACCGAAACAGAAATTTTAAATATTAATGACCACGTGAAGATATGAACTCGGAGAAGTTAATTAAAAAAGAAAAAAGCGTGTAAGAAGACCCTCAAGATCTCAAAGCGAACTGTTGCTAAAATGGCTCTCGGTTAAAAGGGACACCATATAAATCAATAGTCTCAAAAAAGTTTACAGATAATAAAGGTCGAAAACTAAAATTTCCATTTACCTGCCCAAAAAATATTACATGAAAATAGCAGAAAATATAAGGCAAACGATCTTTAAAGAATTTTCATTCACAAATCTATAAAATTCAAGACAAAAAATTGACGTCATGTTTTCAAATACTGTTGGAGTGACTGATAAATTTGTAAGAATTTCATTGACAAAAAAATGTGAAAGTGGTGTAGTGCTACCTGATAGTCGAGGAAGAAACAAGCTACCCGATACAAAGGACATGGCACCATTTAAGTGTAATTTGGCCCTCTGCTGACTTTCCTGAAATTCTAATATGTTGTAGCCGATAACAAAAGAAAACTATTTTACCATTGAGCCAAAGTTCTTTGTCTACCGGGTATGCTCGAAAAGTAAGGTCAAAATTATTAACACACACATTAAGAAATAATGATTTTAATGAATATTATTATTCTACATAAGTCAATGTTATATCTAGACAATACTCAACTTACAAACAAAACATAACAATAAATATTAAAACATTTTACGAGGTGTTTCTCATAGGTGTTACGAAAAATCACATTTTTCAAACTCCATATATTATGTATCTACGCAAAACTACGTAAGATATGTATAAGTATTCCAAGTTTATCTAATACCTACATATACTGTGGCGTAGCCAGGGGTAAGGGGGCAGGGAGCACGCCCGTGAAATTCTACAAAACAGAACCACAGAAAAGCGTTTTTTTATTTATTTTACTGGCTGATATGAAAAATTACATATGGCTTAGGGCGTGTTATCTAAGAACTGCGGCGCTTTATCTGTACGAATAGGTGGGTATCTCTTACAAAATGGCCCACCCTCAAAACAAAATTCTCGCTACACCATTGGTTTTTGCAAAACCGAATAAAAAATATATGCATAATTTATTTATAACAATAAGTATATTCAATGCCATTCGAGAAGCTTTTCAGATGAAAATTTTTTTAACAATGCCCAGTTTTCGATATACTTTTCCGTTTGTAGAATTTTTCAATAAAAAGTTGTTTTTACTAGGCAATAAAGTAAAGGAATGACTGCCGAAGCCAGCCGGTCCTATAGTTCACAGATCAGCGTAGCAAGACTACAGAGGACTCGAAGACGTGCGGGTTTGCTGCTACGTTGAAAATATATTTTTTTGCCGATTTTTTAATTATTAGGTATTATGGTTTACTTATTACAGTTTCAACAATTTCTATATCTTTTATCATGATAAATTAATAAAATCTCGATATAAATTACAATTGTTGAAAAGGCGGTGGGTTATAACAAAATTGTGTGTATCAGTATAACATCTTAATTTTCATGTTCTTATCTGCCAAGGCAGCAAAATAGTAGATTTGTTTCCTCTCAAAAGTCTTATTGAGTCCTAAAAATAAATGAAAAAGTTAATGAAACATACGTAAAATACTACACTAAATACACAAACATGGAAAGAATAATAAAAATACGTATTTATTTACAGGTAACATCATTTTGATACTTTTTTGAAGCATAGAACACGTATTTTTTTCCAGTTTGATAAAAAAATATCTTTCAAAGTAGTATATGTACACAATTAAAAGTAGGAAAAGTAAACAATAAGAAAAAACAAATCAAAATTGTTAATTTAGTTCACTACAATGTTCGCAATATTTTCTCTATTTTCAGCATCATTAATGATTTGTAACCGAGAGAAAATGCGAGCTCTGATCAAACTGTTGTTGAAAAGTTGGGTTTAACAAATAACTCATTATTTCGTTCCCTTGCATTAGTATCTCGAATAAAATTAGGACTAAATTTTACCTGATAAGTGCCAAAATGTTTTAGATCTAAAATATTGTAAATGTAAATCAGAAAAATGATTATTATAGTCACTAACATTCACTCACGCTCCTGAACCAATTCTTTGATCTAATCGATCCTGATGGACCCTAAGCATCGTCATAATTTTGCATATTAGCGGGATCGTGAAAATAATTTATTATTGCACAAGCAATTTTTAAAAAATCACTGAGACGACAGCAGTGCTGTATGGGTATAACGTCTCTAAAAAATTTAAAAATACTTTAAATACCTCCATTACGAGATTCCACGATCCACTGAGTCTTTGTAATTTTCCTAGACTGATTTGCCTTTTCAGATGTGAATTGTCTCTGATCTCTAGCCAAAACTGAAGGCATTTCACAATTGACATTGAGGTTTTCTACGAACTCTACAGCATCACGATACCTTCTATCAGTAACAAAAATATCACCACCGTGAAGCCAATTTTGAGCATTTTCCCTGTCCACATTTAGTTCACTTAGTAGCATTTGCATTTCAAAAACAGGGTCCATGATCAATAACGATGTAACCCTCCGGAGCTACAATAAGTCCAGTTTTTAATAAATTGTAATATTTATGGGGCAAATAGGACTGTCTTTGTATTCTAAACTGTGAATTTTTGGTATTTTAAAGTATGTACAGTTTGGATATAATATTGCCTTGCGAACGGCCGGTTTTCCATTACAGAGTCTATTTGCGAAATCCGTTATAATCATTTGTAAAAATTGCTCTCTGTCCTGTACTTAGGGCGACTCAAATCCTAGATTCTCGATCACAAAACGTACCATTACACTAACAAGGCTTTATACTTAAACTAATACATTGGCAAGGAGAAAAATTCAAAACAGATTATAAAAAAGAGTCTGAAAGACTTGGTCTTAATTTCATTAAAAATGCTATTATAGTTTTTGTTGTTACACCTACTGTGCCAACCTACGTTCACAGGAACGCAAAAGTCATAAAGAGTGCTAAATTTTTGTTTATTTAATGAAGTAAGAGAAGTCATTTTTCCTTCCGCAAAGTTCTCCTCACTATTGTATTCCTTCTCGTACGATAAACGTATCATTTCACGCAGCTTTGAAAACCAAACAGATACCACTTTTCCATTTAACCATCCCACACCACGGGTGTCGGGATGGATATAATGTTTTGCATAAATTGTAACTGCACATTTCTAGAAAGAGTTAAATGATCTACATAGCATCGAACTTTACCGGAGATAAAGATATTAGTTTTTACATAAAAATCAATACGCGCATCAAGAAACAGTCTGTTGTTAGCGAACCATCGCAAACAAAACATTTTTCTGTGTGTTTCCTTAACTAAAACCTCCATATACATAGCTGCCTCGTTACCTTTTAATTCAATAACTTTTTGAATTCTCTGGTCACAATTCGCGCATATTTTGGTATCTTCATTAATATTTTGATCTGGCAATCGGAATTTTGATCTGTGCAAGAGAATTAATTCGGTTCTCTTTTCAATTCGAAGCGGTGCACGTGAAGTTATTGCGAGCGTTATATATTCCAAAAAATCTTCCATGAGCGTGTGGTAAAAACTAGAGAAGCTGAAGAATATGATAAGGTTCGGGACATGCGGTCCTTAAAATAAAGGTTCATAGTCTTATGAGCGGAAAAGTAAAATTTGTGTACGCAAATAAATTTTATGTTATTTTATTTGTTGTAATAGTTTGCCGCTTCACCTATAAAGTGCGCCAGCTAATTGGAAAATTAACAGTAAACGCGTCCACTGGCATTTTACATTGGTGTAGTGTAAGAAAAATTCTATATAAAGAAGAACGAAGTAACTAATGATCGAAGCGGTGCATGAAGTTCGACGTTATATACCTTTAAAATGAAAATAATAGGACTATTCCAATTCAAAAAACGCGCTGCATTTTACATTGGTGTAGTGTAAGAAAAATTCAAAGAGAACCTAATGATCGCTCATGTTCTACTTTACCTTTAAAATCTCCTGGTAAAAAAAGACCCCGATTATCATACAAAGATAAAATTGACGATGGTGATTTTCAAGTAATTCGACGAACAATAGAGTATTTTTATATAAACTTGAAAAATGACTTGTAAATCGTGTATCACTATACTGTGTGGTCCAATAATAATGGACGTAGGCAGCAGCCCGGGAACCGTTAATGAGAGAACTCAAGAAAAATATAATTATAGGTAAATCGATCAAGAAAAATCAAAATTAATTCATTTTAAAATTCGAAGGTTCATTAAGCATAGTTACATTTTTTAATTACTGAAGTGCGTATAGTCAAAAAGGAGTGCCATATTATTTAAAGAACGACGGGACACCACTGGTTTAAAGAGATTTCTTGGCCGACCTTCCTAAACCGATTGACTCCGCCCGGTTTTCTTTCGTGTCCCGCACTTTATA
Source organism: Kuschelorhynchus macadamiae (assembly GCA_030620095.1). Lineage (NCBI taxonomy): Eukaryota > Metazoa > Arthropoda > Insecta > Coleoptera > Curculionidae > Kuschelorhynchus > Kuschelorhynchus macadamiae. The sequence continues at coordinate 2,558,276 of JAUTXW010000783.1, forward strand.
AAAATTACTAGACAAGTAAGTATAAAAAAAGTGAAAATTGAATTAATTTTAATAGTCGAATCAAAGAAGAGCATAGGGAGCAGTGCGGAAACTTCCATGGGCTGCACGCCACTGCCTTGTGCTTAAGTAGTTTTACACAACAATTTCGTAGCCATCCACTATGCAGTTTAAAAAAAAGCTATAAGCATGATGTAGAAATGTAGTTTCATCTTTTGCACAAAGAGTCCCTAAGACGCTATGTTCACCTTCCATTGGATTTATAGCATTATGATTTTAGGTACACCTATTAATTTCAAACGTTAAAATAATATAGCTTCAGAACAAAAGATTTGGACAAATTGCAATAATGATTTATGTAGAACAGTTCGGAAAAATTTTTATTTCTTGATGTCCGTTTTTATAACTTACTTTTCGAGCATACCCATTAGAAATAGAACTTTGGCGCAGTGATAAAAAAGTCTTCTTTTGATATCCGCTACAACATATTAAAATTTTAGGAAAATCAGCAGAGGGCCAAATTACACTTAAATGGTGACATGTCCTTTAATAGTTTCACATAAAAAATATTCCTGTTTACAAGTCGCATTATAGCAGGTAAAAAAAATATTTAGGCCCGAAGCTGAATATTGGTATTGTGTACAGACTATATGTCGCAAAGTGTAATGAAGAAATATTGATAAAGAAATGGAAGCAAGAATGTTCCTTCAAGCGCGAAATAATATCGTTATAGAAACCGAGGTCAGTAAGTAAATGTCCCTATTTTATGTTTGCCAATGTTCATTAAATGTGAAATTATTTTTTAAGTATACCCGGTATAGGGTTAAAAATATAATAATTAGCTAAAAATAAGGTGAATATTCATGTTTTTCGCATATTATCTTTGATGCAGTTTCTAAAATACTTTCCATAAATACAAAAAAATTAGCAAGTGAAAGCAAAAAATAAAATCTAGGACTTACCTTTTAATTGCTAACACAATTCTTTTGATATTTCAATTTTGGAAGTCTCCTTCCACAAAACAAAAGGAAAGATTTAAGCGGCTTTTTTGACGGTTTCATTTAACATCAAATGCCTACGTTTTGACACTGACCAGTATTATCATCAGGGCTAGATTCTTACGATTGATAAACTTAATAAACCGCATAAGAGAATAGGACATACAGCAATATCACTTGTGATTCATCTTGATACTGATATAAATTAATAAGTATTAATATGAATCTGCATAAGTGATGCTGTATGTCCCCATATTTTAAAAATATTCTCCTATGAGGAATATCAAATTTACTTATAAGGGGACTTTACAAACACTTCAGCTACTTAACAGCAATATTAAATACGTTGAGTCGCTTACATTCCTGGGTTTGAATATAAACAGCAATAAAATGGTCTAAGCATATTGACATCTTACTAAAAAAACTTTCTACAGCCTGCTTTGCCATTCGATCAGTTTCAAAAGAACTGGACGTTTCTTCTGCCAGACTTACTTATTTCTCTCTATTCGAATCCCATCTCCGCTATGGCCTTCCCTTTTGCTGCTGCTGTACCACTTAGTATTTTTAGGCTTCAAAAGAGAGAAATTTGCTATTAGTTTGGTATAAAGCGAACTGCCAATACTATTTAATACTATTTATTACTAATAACACTTCCTGCATTATTTATTTTAGAAACCGTCTGATGAGAAAACATATAAATACTTTCCCGGAAAGGCCACAACACGTATATCCTACCAGAATCTCTAGTCATGACATATACCTTCCCATTCCTTCCACAAAATTAATAAAAACATAAATTATTTACAACGCCATAAAACTTTACAATTATCTTCCAAGACATTTAAAAACTATACCTATGTTTGAACTCTTTCGAAAAAAAACCAAAGCGTACCTCATTGAAAGACCTCTTTACTGCGTTAATAATTTTCATAATGAATAAGTCTCATTCAAATGTTTTTTTAATGAAGTTTACCAGTCGTAAGAATCTCGCCCTGATGACTGATTAGAAAATAGATGAAACGTAATATTAAGTTGATATATAATTTAGATACATTAGAAAGAAATCTGCCAAGTCCTTGTCACTGTCATTTTTATGGTGTAGTTATCGATGTGCTACCAAAAATACTTTAACTTTGTAATTAACTTATCTAAGTTTTAGCAAAGTCGATTTCCCAAAAAATGTTCGAAAATTTTGCATATGGATTTTTTTAGGTAAAAATTTGACGTAGAAATTTTTGTTGGAACATGGTATGATAATATGTGGTTTTATAGGTATTTTGAGCTGAGAAATTCATTAAATACATTAATATTGACGAGGGATTAATATTTCTCAAGATATGACTAAATTTTTACAATAAATATATAAAAATTTGAAAATTAGGGAATTTTCAGAGAACCATAGAAGTTCAACCACACATCAAAGGACAAAATAAATGTTTTAGATACGAAATGACTGAAAAAGAAATGACTACAACTATTTTAATAGGTAAAAGAAGAGGTAACTTAGAGCAGAAAAGTTATAATAGAGTCAACACTCAAGAACTTTGAAGCGACAGGTATTTTAAAATTTTAGATTTCTTGACAATGCAGTAGTATCGATTTAGAAATAACTGTTTTAAGTTTTGGTCGTCTAATAATACTAAAAAACTCATGTCAGTGACAGGTTAAAAACGTAAGCAAAGCCGCCGACCGTTAAGTACTAAGCAGCAGAAGAAACCTTGCGTGACGGAGGTCTTAGGTGCCATTAAGAATTGAACCAAAAACTTTGAACTTGACCAATGGACAGTTGCATGGAATAATGTGTTATTTACAGACGAGTCCAATTTTGGACTGTATTGTGACTCAAGAATAGTCTGAAAATGGAGAAGCCTTTATTTTTCTTGATGATAACGCCCCACCATATCGCAGATGAGATGTAATTGCTGCCATAGAAAATCATGACATAGATCACCTGATGCTACCCGCCTTTTTTGTCGATTTGAATTCCCTCGGTCATGCTTGATATATGAACAAAACATACCTAACACTTTATATAAACAATGACAAAAGTCGGGTAATTCGTTGTTGTTACCATCTACACAAAGGTTCAAAAAACCATACAAAATACTCGTGTTTTACCCTGTATTTCTTTAATTATTCTTAAAATCGCATTATTTTTTATAAAAAACAAAACCATCAAATTTTCAAATTCTTTACATTTGTCCAGCAGTATATCTTTATTCTACAAAGCATTTCGCCATTTAGCAAAGTTCTAAAACTAGTTTAAAACCACTCCAAAAATTTCATTATACGAGACAAACAGACAATGGTCTGTTATTTGCCGTTGAATTAAATAGTTCTAGATTTTCTTATTTCCTTTGTGAACTGTATGCTGATTAAAACATAGCTCTTGCGAAAGTGTCAGCAAAACGTCTTTATAGAAAACAGTGGAAACCTAAACAATCTTATATTTCCAAAAGCTCTCAAGTATTTATTGTAATCAAACTTCGAAGTTCTCCAGTTAGCGACACAATGCAAAATGTATCGCGCTGAAACGAGGGGTCCGACTCTTTAATACCGACATTTCCGTTTGTTTCTGGAAGTTGTAACTTCCTTTCGAGTTCCTTAAAATTTGATAGAGAAAAGCGAATTCGACGGAAAGCGTGCGCTCCACGCGAACAGAAAACAGAATTTCCCAATAGAAAAATCCAGCGTCGGGCTAACATAAAAATACACAACCTTGAATTTAATTTTCCTATAACCTCATCTTCAAAGATAACTTGCGAAACCTTTCCTTATGTTCTTGCTCATCTAAAACTACTGCTCTCTGCCCCTTGTGTATCCAGTAAAGGCTTTAAAATCAAAGGAAAAAATCGAAGAAATGAGCACTTCAATAAATAATTTATGAAACCGAACGTCAATCTAACTTGGATAATAATAGACAAACACATAGGAAACAGTTAAAGCCATTTTGCAGGAGACAACAGAAAAAGTCGTAAAGTACGAAAAAACAATTGTCAAGAAACAGTTGGATGACAACTTAAGTACTGGAATTGATGGAAAGAACGACCACAAAAAAGATAATATTTAACCAACTGAAATATAAAGACACTTATCGAAGTATATATAAAAACATAAAACAAGCTAAAAACAATTGGATGGCTGAGGAAGTGTAAAGAAACAGAACGACTACACGAAAAACATGATTAAAACAACTTTCACAAAAAAAAACAAAAAAAAATACAGACACATTTAAGGTGAAGTGCAAAGAACTAGTGAATAGTGAAAGCGTTGTAGTAGTGCTATTATTATTTTCGCCGTGTGTAAACGATGTTGTTGCGATTCTGTGTAACAAACCGAACAGTTTCTGTTGTATCTATGATAAGGCGACACTGAAAGCTCAACGAGAGACTCTGAGCCTACTTGTAAGAAAAGCCTACGAGTTATATTTTCGGTACAAAGTTGGGCTCCTAAAATTTGCAACTGCACTTGCTTAAGAAGGTTAATAGGATGGCTACGGGGTACTCACAGAATCATGTTGATTATTGCCTTTAAAAAAGCCTGAGATTTTGTAGTAAAAGCAAAAATAAAATTGAATATCCTAATATACCCCCAGACATGAAAACTGTACCTCACGACGCTTTTAGCATACCTGTCTTTAAGCCTGCAGAAAAATACAAAATCGACTCGAGATCAAATGATGAACTAGATGATTTTGAACCAAAAGCCGGCCAAAGTTTTCAAGAAGAAGACGATCAAGCAGTAAACAGCTCTATTTTATATATAACGATCTTATTCGTGATTTGGATCTTCCCAAAATAAAGGCACAGCTGCTTGGATCTCGTTAACAGTAGTAGAATCTTGTACAAAAAGAAGAACAAACTTCGAAGATAAGTTTAACGGCAGATTTATTATTTAATGGACTCGAACAACCATCTGTTCTCATGGGTCATGCTCTAAATATGAAATAAACGAACGAGAACATGCGTATATTACTTCAAAGCTAAAAATACGAAGATAATAAAAGGAATATCTGTGCCGATGTAGAAGTTGCGCTATTCACAAGTTGCATGTCACTTAAGCTGCATTTTCTTCACTCCCATCTTGAACTCTTCCCTGCAAATTAGGTGCAGTTTCAGACAAACACGGAGAAAAATTTTACCAGCGAATTGCTCAAATGGAGAAGCGGTGTTGGAAAATAGAGCCCAAATATGTAAGTGGACTACTTAATCGTCAACGCGAAAACTATCCCGAATACCAGCGAAAAAAGAGAACAAAATATTTTATTTGATTGTATTATACTTTTCTCAATACAAAATGAAGTATATTTATAAAAAAGTGTTTTTTTTTTCATTGTGAATTCCTGATTCCTAGATTGCTTGCGGTTTGGAATTCTCATATTTTATATTCTTCTTCCCTTCTCTTAAAATTTATGGGTAAAAACCGAGCTCATATTTGAATTCAGCATATTACAGTAGACAAGACAAAAAACTCCCAAAAAATCTCAGGGAACGACTAAGAATTTCAAAATGCAGAACAGTGAAATCAAACTTTGTATTGAATCTTATGGGAAAACTCAAAGTGTTGCCTTTTCAACCTCACATGGCAAGTTTTAAGATTTTTATGAATGCTGGTTGATTCGTGGCGAGCAAATATTTTTAACTCTAAATAAATTTAGATGACTACGTAGTTTCATATGTTCTTTATAATACTGTCGTATTCAAGATTTTAATATATAAAATTTAAAAAAAATTAAATGAGGAGGAGATTGAAATTACTCAAAGCAATATCACTGAAAAGCTTGTTTTGAATTGTTATTATATACCTATTTGTAGCAACGTTTCAGCTGATAAGTATTTTCGGTCGCCTTCATTTTCACCTGGGTTTATTGACGCTTGACGAAGATGGACGCATCAAAGTTTAATATTACTACGCATAACTAAGAACCCCACTCTACAAAAATAATACAAATGGCTGTAATTTTATTATTACACCGGTGATGTCAGGTTCACGAAAAAAATTGTTTTAGCAGGTCATCTGAGAATAGAAAACGAAATACTAATTAAAATGTCAATATCATTGTAATTAAAGAAAAACAAAATATTCCTAAATGTATCTAAAATACCCTAAATATAAATTAGAATCTAATAAAAAAACTAGGTCGAAAATTACCCAAAATCAGGCAGAACTGAGTATTTAGTTTTAGCAAGCAAATCAAACACTGACCACAGTATTTTCAAAACTACAACGTAAAATATTGGGATTTTAAGATTTCAGGCTTTTTAAATATACTACTGCCCCGAAATGAATTAATATATCATTTATTCAACATTTATAGTTGGTTTTTTATCCATGCGTCATCAATCAACGAAATATCAAAGACATGTTTTATAAACATAGTATTTCTCTTTCGTACCAGCTTATTCTTATATCACATTTAATTTTTGTGAAAACTTTAAAGTTAATTGCATAGGAAAAATTTTTTAAGTTACATTTTTTAAGCATTTTATTTGAACGCAATTTTATTCCGCCATTCTGAATTGTACTACAATTTTACATGTTTATTTCTATATTACACTTGCAAAAAATTTCAAATTAATCTAATAAATAGTTTTTCAGGCTAATTTTCTAATTATTTTATTAGTCCGCCATCTTGGATTCATACCAAAATGTTACTAGTTCAATTATATGTAACACTTGATTTTTGTACCAAATTTCAGGAAATTTGGAAATTTTTTTTAACATTTCACCAAGCCGCCATTTCGTTTTTTAGCTATGCCCCGAATTGACAGACAGACAGAAAGATCTGCAAAAATCTGAGAGGGTGATTTTTTTACGATTATTATACTTCTCTTTTACGAGGGAAGTAAAAACGTTAAATCAAAGTAAAGTTAAAATCAATTAAATGGGCTATCGAAAGAATTTTTTAAAAACCGAGCTGCATAAGCACACCATGGTCGATAAAAGGCGTTTAAGCCTATGATCTGAAATTTTTAGCACAAAATGGACGATATTGTATCAAAGCCCGATACAGGTCCGAAGTTATTAATCGATAAGTGCAGGAAATATTTGAAAACTGTAGAAATAAAGATTTCGTTCCACGAGACGTTTTGTCTTGCAGAAACTTTCGGCAAATTCTTTTTGACTTTTCGATATATATCGACGATAATATAATTTAAGTTTTTTTTCCAGATACCTAGGATGTACCGTGGGGACACTCGAAGGGTTTGAAGTGACCAACTTTTAAATTAAAATAATAGGCCCATAGACCTCGTAGCGGGACATCCTTCCAAAAAGCTTCGTAGACGTTAAGTAATCGGTTCGTCAGTTTTCCAAAATAAACTTTTTCTTTCACATAGTTTACACGGGTTTTTCGCTCCACGTCAAGCGACCCCCGGGTGTCTACTAAAACGTACTAAAATTCAACCTCCTAAAGTTGTAGACTACGAAAACTATGCGTTCAAAAAATATTCCGTGCAAATACACTACGCCACAAAAGTATCGCATCACCCAGTATATTTCCATAGGCTTTAATAAAAATACGGCCTGCTATAGGACTACATATCTTATTTAATAAATCAGCTAGAGAAGTGATTCAAAAAAGAAAATGTTAAGGAAAAATGAAGCTACCAGTGTGATGCCACTGAAATATTCTATCGCCATTGGTACATTCTACAGTTTGTTAAATCCTTTTGGAGTAAAACCCTAAATTTTGAAACACCCGGTATAAAACAAAAACTAAATTTTAACAGTTAAAAGGTTATTTAAGACGTGAAGAAGTTTAGTAGAAACATACTAAATTTTCAATATTATATTTATTGCTTTTTTTAACCACTTAATTAGCTGACTTATCAAATAAGATAAGTGGTTTTATAGCAGACCACGTCTGTATTGAATCTTATGTGTTTTACCACCCGGTGAGACGTCGCAGCCCAAGATCCGTGCGTAGGACTTTACCTGCAACCGTTTCGAAACGACGACTATGCAAAGGAAAAAAAAAACGTTTTCGAGCTAAAATTCTCGCAACTTTGGTGATGAGAATAATAATAGCCCGTTTCGGTCTATTATAACGATGTTATTGAATCAAGGACTGATATCGAATAAGATAACCACATTCATTTAGAATAGTATCGTAATAAATTCGAAACAACGCCTCCTTTAGCAAACAATTTCGTTTTATCTTTCCATAAAAACGTCTTTTAATACGGTTCGAAAAGCGAGAAAACGCTTTCCAGCACAAAATAAGATGAGATTCGTTGTGAACACGTACAACTGCCGAATTTGTCTTGATATCGCCTTATCAAATCGCATTTAAATATTTTATGTTGAATGTTTCGTGCCTTTTACTTCACATCTCAAATAATATGGGCACGCGTCTCCATTGGCGTAGGTGCGTATCTTTAATAAGTATCTTTAGAAGCAGAATATATTTTTCAATTTTATCGGCGCCACTTTAAACTTTGTTAATTTGTAATAGTTATTTAAGATATAAATGTTCTAAAGACTCATATTACGACTTGAAATGCAAATGCTGACAAACGAGGCTTTAACCGAGAGTTGTAAAATGAGTTTTACTATACGAATATTGTACCAAATGTTATCTACTTTCGTAAAATAATGCGTTAAATGTATGAAATGAAGCTTGTCAAATTTATGTTTCAATGACATATTTTCTGATGAATGAACACATATACCTGTTGTTTCGAATAATTTTTTATAAGTAACCTTTTTTTAAGTTGCTCTAGTTACGTCACGTAAAAATAATATAATTTATTAGTGATTTTGAAGAAAGTTTATCGTCTTATATATAAGCAGCGGCGAACAGAGCAACTTCGACCTCAACTCCACCAAAATCTAAGTCAAGATATTAGTAGGAGTTTCTGATAACTGGTATAAAACTAAGATAGTGGAAGAACTGTCTAAAAAAACTCTGGCCTATTTTTCCGAGAAGCGGAATCCAAAGACCGTAAGCGCTATGGACACATTATTGTAATAGTTTCAGTTCAGAGTATTTATTTATTACAAACTGATTTTAAGAAATCGTGGTTCTTGGGATTAGACCGTGTCAAAATGGAATCACTTTCCGACGTTTCGTCTTAGATTGCACGAGGCATCTTCAGGGATCTTTACACTGAATGAGATCGGAACACTGAATGAGCTCGGAGAGACCTGGGCGGGCTATTTATAGTCGACCTGTGTTCACCGAATTATGACCCGGTATATCGGTTTCCACGTATGATGTAGACTGAACCCCGTATCTCTATAAAAATTGTTAGGATGCTTATAAATTTCAAGAGATTCTCTAATCTTCCGTTTATAGAATCCCGAGACTGATGCAAGCACTTGGTTCCTTAAGCCTAGTCGATATGGATCGTCCAGTTTCTCCAGTAACGACATCACCACAGGAACAAGAAATTGCATATACTCCTTCCGTTTGGAAAGGAATATTGTCCTTTGGTGATTGCAAACATTGTCCAATTTTCTTGTGTGTGTTGAAGATTTTACGTATAATGGACCGGCGAAGTAACCTTGCCATCTTGTCTGTGGTCCTGTGTATAGATGGAAGAACTACACCTCCTATCGGTAATTCCTTATTAGTATCATTTCGTGAAGTAGTGTTATTATATTTTCTACTTGACCGTCTAATATCCTCAGTGCGATATCCATTCCCTCGTAAAGCTTGAGTCAGTTTCTCTGTTTCCGACTGTAAAGAATTTTGGTCACAAATCGCGAGGGCTCTGTAAACCAACAAATCAAGAACTGATTGCTTTTGTGCAGGATGATGACGGGAATTTGCATTTAGGTTTCTGTTCGTATGCCTTGCTTTTCTATATACAGAGTGTCCTAAGGACTGCTCTTGAGGTTTGTTCATAAAAAGTTCCTTGAGAAACAAAATATGTTGACGTGAGACCTGCTTCAATCAGATCTAAAAGTGAGCTGTCATATTATTATAGTGAAATAAGTCCTTTTTTAACCTTGTGTACTTTAGGTAGTCCGTAGAACCGCGAGATCCTTCAGCTGCTTGGCTTAAACATCTTCTTCTCCTCTGCTGATAGGTTGGATGCTTATACGGTTGGTTACCTGTCTCTCAATTTTGTTGGTAGGGTCTACTTGAATTACTTTGTAGGTGCAGTCGTCCAAAAGTAGTATTTTTTCTATGTAATCTGTTTTGTCCATGACGACAGTGGCATATCCCTTGTCTGCTGGAAGGACCAAAATGTATATACAGTTGTTTAATCTTTTTATCGCCGTTTTTTCCGCAACTGATAGATTCTTAGGCGGGTTAGAATTTTTGATGATCTTCGCTGTTGCATAGCTTATTACGTCAGAGTCTTCTGCTGGAAGTCTTCTAATTGTCGCTTCAACATGACACTATGTTTAAATGGATTTTCTGCTTCAGTAAGGATTTTGGAAGATACATTTATTACGGAGTCCTGTGGCGGTTTTATGGGTCTTTAGTTGTCCAGAAGTCCTTCGAACTTTTCTGTTACTTAGTGGTGACTGCTTGATGTATCGTTTCCGCTTGTGCATTGGTAATGTCATCGAGAGTTCTAAATATTTAATGTTCAAGTATAAAAGCTAATTTTAAATGAGTATTTAATAACCTACGAGCGTCTATACCCAAATTACGACGAGTAGCTTTTATCCCTTCTCTTACCAATGACATACTGGCTCGTTTGTAGATGTTTCGTGCACTTCTTGATGTTATGTGGTATTTCATCGGTAGAGATTTTGGTACTACATCTTCATCTCGGCATCAAAGGAGACAGGCTAGTTGGCAAAGTAGCTATCTTCTTGTTAGTCCTGAGATCGCCAAAAGTTTTGCCATCCTTCTTGATTTCCTCCCCATAGAGGTTAGCTAACATAGAACGAGAGCTTTCACGGCTGTGTTCAATTAAGGAATCATTGTTTTTGGGATTAGACCGTGTCAAAATGGAATCAAAGTGATTCCATTTTGACACTGTCTAATCCCAAGAACTATGATTTTTTAATTGACCACAACCGTGAAAGATTTCGTTCTATGTTACAAACTGCTTTCTTTGTTTCCTTTCTTCGTTTCCTTAAAGAAATTATATTTTTGGAAGAACTGCTTAAATGCTTAATTGGTTACTTAATTTTCAAAGGCAACTTAGTGATTTTATCTACAAGTGAATCCAATTTAGAGAACATTTTTTTTACATTACACCAACCTCATAACACGGGTACTTTGACCTCCGTTTGTGTTGAGCGAATTTTTTACACGTGGGTTGTAAATTTTCATGATACATTGTAGTTTCTTCTTAAATTATTATTTTCATAGATTTTAGAGTTTTCTAATACAACTAATTAAATTATTGCCCCAAAAATGCATATCACTGCATCTTATTGTAAAGAAATTTGAAATTGAAATGTAAAAGGTTAAGATCAAACCAGAAAAGATCTAATAATTATTAGATATCGAAAAACATTAATAAAACATGTTCAAAATAAAAATTTTTAAATTAAGCGATCTATAAAAGATCTCTAATACCGATTTTTTCAGAAAATGTAAAATAATGTACAATTTTTACATTAAAATAGATGGATTCTGAAGGTGTTTAATCTCAAAGTAAATGTACAATTAATCTATTATAAATTATTTATAATATTTTTAACTTTATTAGCTTAGATTAAAATGTTTAAACTATAATTTTATGTATATAGACAAATATCAAGTTAAGATAAAATTACATCAAATATGACAATGAAAAAAAGCGAAAATTAAATAAAAACCTTCCACAACGTACCTCGTTATACGAGACGGAGCTCCTATTGCAGCCTGTTCAAGTTTTCGCTTTGGGTATTTTTTTCGGTAGTTGTTATGAACGAAAACCAATTTTTCCTCCTCTTGCTTAACTTAATGAATATTGTATTTCTCTCTTCTTGATGTTAACTTCAACCCCTCAATATACTTTATGAAAATTGAATACAATATACTTATATTTGGAATTCCCAAGTGAATTAAAAACGTTTCCAGTTTTCCCCTAACTTTTGAAAACGAAAATCCTAATTAGATCAGTTATGAGCTCCTCCGCACCCCATTCGATAAAAAAGCCTTTTTTTACAATCAAGATAACCTATTTAAATGACTATATTGTTGTGAAATAATAGATGGGTACTTATACATGTCTAATCTAATCATAAATAAAATACACACTTTCACTAGTCAACATGTAGAAGTTCTATTTATACGTAGCCATTTAAAACAACCTACTTTTAAAAGTGTCCACATAGGTACGTTCTCCTGAAAGTGCTTTGATGCTAACAATTCCTTTATCCTTAGGGAGAAGTTTAAAAACGGATTTAATTAATTTAATGTTTAGATAACTGTAGTAGACCAAGCGGCATACATGTTAATATAACAATCACAATTCACAGTAATCTCATAAATAAATAACTGAAAAACGTTTAACAACTTGTCATTTTCTTTCAGTCAGGTTGCATGGAACACAAAAACTCTGTTAGGGACATTCAACAAATCAGGTATCAGACAACAACAGATATTTTTCCGTTGTTACCAATTTCATTTATTTTTTAAGAGTTATGAAATAATTTTAAAAAAGCTAATTTTAAGCTATTAACCTACGAAAGCATAGATACGAAAGCTTAGAAGATCCATAACAATAAAATTAAAAAAAAAACAGTTAAATTCCGAGTTTGAAGTCGAAATTTAAGTAAATTCCGAATACGAAGTTGGAATTTAATAAAAGTCCAAGTTTGAATTTGGAATTGGTACTTTAAACTCGGAATTTAGTTAAATTCCGACTTCGATCTCAGAATTTACTTAAATTACAACTTTAAACTCGGAATTTACTTAAATTACGACTTTAAACTCGGAATTTACTTGAACTACGACTTCTAACTGGGAATTAACTAAATTCCGATTTTGAAGTCGGAATTGAACTGTTTTTTTTTAATTTTATTGTTATGGCTTTTCTACGCTTTCATATTAACCTGTAATAGTTCAAAAAACTATTATTAACTAAGTTTAATTTATCGGATTTTGGTCAACTCAAATTTAATAATCACCATTGCACTTCAAACTTAAATTGTGGTATTCCTCACAGGGTTATCTTGAATAGACTGAAGATGCATGTATGAAGAAAAACTGGAGATGAAACGTCTAAACAACAATAACAAAAATAACAAATCAACAATGTTTGCTTAAGCAAGTAAATTATTCTTTCTTTCTGTTTTAAACCAATTTATTCAAGCATACAAAATATTCCAAATTTTTGCAACTACACGCGACAACATTTCCGTTGTTTTATTTCAGCCTCTTAAGAAAACTAGCTAAATTGAATTTAGTTAGTGCTAAACGTTTGTTGACGAATAAATGCTTCTTTTTATAAAATTACATATTTTAATCATTCGATGGTTTCGGTAAATTGTATATTTTGTTATGTTTTTAATTTTTGACAAGTTAATTCAAAAATGTTATTGTAAAGCGAAAACCGGCTCGGATTTTTATTAGTATACGAACGAAAAAATATCAAATTAAATCATCTTCTCTAAAATTATCTGTTTGTCTCTTTCTGAAAATTGCTTTTTAATTGCGAATGCGACGAAAAAACACCTAATTACGTTAATATTCCTATTAGTATATTTTTTTATTATAATTGTGCATACTTGATATTTGAATATATAGCGTCCTTTTTTGTATAGTTTCCATTGAAATTTTAGGTGCTCAAATTGCAAAAACTGTTGGATTTAGGTATTTGCCATGTTAAATCAAATATGTTTCGATTTTGGCAAATAACACAATGTGTTCCATTAAAAAAAGAATTACTTTCTCTTTTAGACTGCACATTTTTACATAGTTTTTAGTACTCATATAAAAAGTGCACAAAACAACCCCAGTTGTTAATTTTTTATGTATTATTACCAAACGATTAGCAGTTGTCCGTGGTAGATATTCAAGGAGCCGCAATGAAAACTAAAGCTGCAGGCTATAAAGAAAAATATATTTTTCCAATATGCTCTTAACAACTCCAAAACAAAGAAAGCGTACACTAATGGAAAAATCAATTAATATTTTACTTTGAATGATAATTGGCAACCCTTTAATTCGATGGTCGCCATTAGTTTCATTATTTAAATAACATTTTACTACGTGGTTTTACATGAAAAAATACATTGTCCAATAAACTAAATTTTAAATAAAGATAATGGATTAAATTTTAGCTATATGCGTAAAAATATCGCTGAAAATATTCGATAAATTAATTTAATTAATAACAGGTGGTTCTTTGTATTATCTACCTGGTGCTATTTAAATGTTTGTGGTGGCTTGAACTTCATGTAAGAATAAGTGGATAACTTGTATAGCGTTCTTTTTTCTTTATTTCGACCGTACTTTGAATAAACGAAAAACCAATTGTCAGGTATCAGTCCGGTGAAACAGTAATTAAAACTCTTTTTTCTTTTTTTATATACTCAATATTTTGCCAATTCTTTATTAGCTTCTTCGGGAGTATTAACTACAAAATTAAGAGGCTATCCAAAATCGTCCCCGGACTTGATACTCTATTGCCACAGAGCAGTATATACTTGCTATATGCCGGCTGTGACAAAACTCATAACCCAAGGGTAATTAAATCTGAAGTAGAAAAAGATTAACGAGGCAAGGACTATTACATAGCAGAAAAAGGATTTTTTTGGGATGACCGCTAAAGCACATTAAAATTTGGCCAACTATAGACACGCGTTTCTGACTTAAGGTCTTCATCAATATAGTCAACTAGTTGAGAGACGAGTACAACTGGCGCCAAAACGTATTACAATAAATCCACACCAGAGTCACCAACAGGAGCAAAACCAACAATCATGGTTACCAAGAGAACATCCGAAATCTTTGCCGGACTTGATACTCTATTACCACGGAGCAGCATTTAGGCATCTGTGGTGTGGTTTTGCTGTGTTAAGTTTTGGACCTTATGTAAGAAACACGAATCTATAGGTGGCCAAATTTCAATGTGCTCGAGCGGTCATCCCAAAAAAATACTTTTTCTACAATATAATAGTTCTTGCAGCATTAACCTTTTTCTACTTTAGATTTTTTAATAAAAAGTATTAATACCAAAGGATTAGCAGTTGTCCGGGGTAGATATTTAAAGAGCCGCAACTAAAAATAAAGCCGCAGCCAATAAAGAAAAATATATTTTTCCAATATCCTCTTAACAACCTCCAAAACCTAGAATGCGGACTAATGGAAAAAGCAATTAATATTTTATTTTGTATAATAATTGGCAACACTTTAATTCCATGGTCTCGATTAGTGTCGTGTCAAAAAAAAATTTTTCAACTAAATTTGAAATAAAAATAATGAATTAAATTTTAACTTTACGAGTAAAAATCTTGGTGAAAATATGCGATAATAACGTTCAGTTTAAAACCAAGTTATTTGCAACATACTCTTATCATTTAAAAGTTTGTGGTATCATGATCTTCATGTAAGGATAAGTGAAAAATTGTTTTGTCCCAAATTTATGTATAAAATATACAACATTAATTTTTTTACATCTATAATTATATATATTTATTAATTATAGATTATAGATTACATGGCTTAAAGCTAAAAGCTTAAAATACAAAAACATGGCAAAAAATCTAAATCGCCCTAATTATTTAGTATAGATCAGTTCCACAGTTAGCTACGGCTTCAAACCCAATATAGGGGTAACTGTCATGGCTAGATATGACGTCGGTGGGGCGAAGGTGCGGTAACAGACTAAAAGTTGGCTGGAAAAGACCTTTAAATACGCAAACTGATCGAAAACATAGTAAGAAGAGAACAAAAATTTAAAATAATTAATTACATGTATGTTATTTAATACCAAAATTGGTTTCAAACTACAATCTGAATAGCAAGTTAATTGGATCAGGCTCAAAAAGTACAAAATAGGTCTACTATTTAATAATTACTATGTGTGAAAGTTTGATCAAGTGAAATTTAGATGGCTCTAATATAAGTTCCAATATTAGTACTTTGTTTAATCTGTTATATAAAGTATAATTGTTGTTTGCTAATTAATCATGATTGACAACATCCTAGAATATTATGTAACGTTGTTCTATACCAAATAAAAGCAATTCCAAAAACCCAAAAAAGTGACTAAGAATAGCAAAAAGTACCAGCATAGACTATATATTTGTTGTTAAAATGATAACTATTTTCATGTTGAACAAAACACGTGACATTTGGACAATGGTTTTATATGGAAAATTACGAGAGAACAACAGAACCTTTAAATGGTATCATCTGCTTGGTGGGTGTTGAATTTTCAGATCGTTTCAGAAGCTAAAATATTTTGGATTTTCAGACTCGGCAGTGCGTTTTTTCAAAAGTTATCTAAATGACAGATTTTTTTGTGTCTCAATTAATAATAATTCTTCCGCCGAAAAATTACATTTCATCCTCATCAGACAGGGCGTACCGCAAGACTCAATACTTTCTCTTCTTCTATTTTCTATCTATGTGGTGAACTCGCAAGACCACATGCAGGAGGATGCTTGACAAGCTCCAGAGACTTGCGTGTTTGGGCATAATTGGAGCCATAAGAACCACACCGACCCGATCTATGGAGGTTATTCTGGGACTAAATCCTCTGCACTTGCTTGTAGAGGAAGAGGCTCGGAAGGCTTCTGTTCGTTTAAACGACTGGGGTTGTTGGATACACAGAGACTGGAATTTTGGGCATAGGCGAGTTTGGACTGAACTGATCAGATCAGACCCTCTCCTAGCAAGGAGAGATGCCATTATTCCGGTCTCAATTGCCTCTAAAAGGTTTTGTGTAATTATTCCTGAGAGAGAACAATGGAGGGATTCCTCCCCATCCTTCCTCAAACCGGAGGGCCCTCTCTGGTTTACAGATGACTCTCTAATGAAGCAGGGATTTGGGGCGGGAATTTATGGGGAGAGTCCCAGGGCAAAAATTAGTCTTGCTCTTGGACGGAATGCGACTGTATATCAGGCTGAGATTACAGCAATCTTGGACTGCGTACAGGAAAACCTTTCCAAAGGATATCACGACAAGTATATCTATATATGCTGTGATAGTAAGGCGAGATTAAAGCTCTGTCCTCGAACAGGGACAATTCGCTGCTAACACTTGAATGCGGGAGAGCCCTAGAGAGGCTGTGTGAGTCCAATAGGGTTAGCCTCATTTGGGTACCTGGCCATCAGGGCATTGGGAGTAATGAAGGGGCGGATCAGCTGGCTCGGGAAGGTAGCAACACTGCTTTCACTGGGCCGGAACCTGCTCTTGGAATTGCTCCTTCAGTTGTCAAGGCTAGGATTAAGAATCGCACTGTTGAGGAATTCCGTGCTGAATGGCACGAGCTAGCAGGACTCAGACATTCTAAAGTCTTCATATCAGCCTTCTTATAGCCGTTTTGAGTCTAATAGACTTCTAAATCTAAACAGAAGTCAACTTGGAACTATTACCGGGGTCCTAACTGGACGCTGGCTAGTGAAATATTACCTGCATAAGATTGGACTCGACAACGATCCATACTGCAGGTTTTGTGCTGAGGTAGGTGAAACTACCGAGCATCTAGTCTGTCGATGTGACGCTTTAGTCAACGCCAGACTGCTTTGCTTGGGTGACACCTATGTGGAACCCGAGCTTGTGGAACGTGCGCGACCCGAAAGGGTCCTTTCCTTTCTAAAAAGGAGTGGGCTCTTGGCCTGACACGCCTACTTGGGGGGATAGCACAATGGGCCCCAGTGAGCCTGTCGGGCTCCCCATCTATGTCTAGGCGTTATTTTGGACAGCTCATTGACATTCTTGCCCCATATTCAAAATAAAATTAGGGCATCTTATATCCGTTTAAAGCAATTATACAAAATATCTAGATCTATGCCTCAAAAAACAAAATATTTTCTTTGTGACAGCTACATTTTGACTACTGCGATACTGTTTATAGGGAGGGATTCATTGACTGTAAGCCTTTAGCAACGAATTCAAAAAGTTCAAAACTCTTGTATGAGATTTGCTTATGCTATTCAATATAGCATATAACCCTACACGTAAATATAATATGCTGAATATGTAAAATCGTTGAAAACACTATAGATCTATAGATTTATAAAAACAGGTCAATCAGCTTATTTATAAAAAAAACAGTTCGTTCCTTTACTACATTAACATAACATCCGTAGCCAAATATTTAAAATACCTCCGCATAGAACCACTAACTTTTAAAAGTCTTTCTCTTATATAGGTGTCAGCCACACACTAGGGAACAGTTTAAGTAACGAAGTTAAAACATATCCAATCCACCTAAAACATTTTCGAAATAGGCAAAAGCACTGATATTACGAAACCAACAACTTACAACATAACACAGTTTTGTCATCCTCTTTCATGGTTTCTATCGAGGTTTATATTTACATTCTCAGATGTGTAGATTTCTGCTTTTTACAGCTTCAATGCTAGCAAAGATTACTATTTTCCGTCTCGCACTTAGTTTGCCCGTGACATACGCCCGCCGCACGCCGGCCGCGTCGCTTCCCGCTTTCCCCGTTTCACCGCCGTTTCTGTTCCCTAGTCTCAGCATTTCTCCAATATTACTATTTAGTGTTTAATACTATATTGGATTGGATAGTGTGTAGTTTTAGGGCTGCATCACACTTGTACGTGGATAATCTGCGTGCATGATGCTAACGGTTGTCTTAAACAAGTATTTTGAAGCTATTGAATCCTTCGGATATCGACAGCATCCAGACATGGGCCATACATTGTGTCATAATAATTAAGTTGGGAAAGAACAAATGATTCACAAAGTAAAAATTTTATATTAATTGATAAAAAATGTTTTTGAAAGTAAGTCATCTTCAAAACTGAATAAGCTGTCTTCAGTTTTGACGTTATGTAATCCTTGAATCGAAGTTTTGAATCCAG
>JAUTXW010000784.1:0-25120 GCA_030620095.1 Kuschelorhynchus macadamiae
ACTATTATAGCGAATATCGAAAGTTCCATTCAATGCGTCGTGCCAGAGTCAACTAAGGGATTCATTAGAGAGGCTTGCAGAAATCAAATCTCAAAAAACGTTGTTAACAATAAGTCAAAATATGTCGTAAAATACTGAAGTTATCCAGGGACCGAAAAAAAAAAGTTTTTTTTTGCTGACAAAGGAAATAAGGTTGTTATACTAGACAAAACAGATTATCTTGAAAGAGTATAAAATTTGATTGAAACCCCTTACGATTTAATAAAATAAATAAATAAATAATCGCCTATAAATTACAGAAATGCATATTTACATAGACAGTGTAATAATATTAAAAAAAAAGTGGCACCACAATGAGGCGAAGTCTAGCACAAGTTGGCTACTCTACTTAACCTCAAAAGTAATGCAGAAAATTTATAAGTATATAAATAAAAGAAAATCTAATATATAACAAATATAGATAAAATCAATATATCCAAAATAATTCACAAGTAATTGCATAGTCATAATTTAAAATATAAGAAAATTATGGAGAAATTTGAAATTCTGACACTAAAGACTTTAAGTACTTTGAAGTATCAATAAAAAAATTTTAAATTGTTTTTGAACTGAGTTACATTAAGTGAGATAAGGTTATGTTGCAAATAGTTATATGTTTTAACGGCATTATACGTAAATGACCTCTGAAACATGGCTGAACGATGGTGAGGCATAGTTAAATGATTAGTAAAACAAGTCCTGTCATGAATATTATTACGAGGTACCAATTTATTTTTAGTTGAATAGATGCATCAGGGTCATTTAAAATATTTAATACAAAAGTAGCCATATGATGAAGTCTGCGATTGTCCATTTTTAACCATTTAAGTTATTCAAATGTATGTGATATACGGTTAAACATTCTGAGTGCAAAAATGAACCTGCAACAGGAATTTTGAACCTTCTGGGTCCTATTTTTATCCAAAATATCAATACAGTTACCACAAATAAAATCACAGTAATTAAAGTTGGATAAAACTAAGGATTTGCACAGATTTTGCATAAGCGTAAATTTATGATGATGAATTTTGCATGAGTTTTTTAACATGTTCTTTAAATCTTAAATTTGAGTCTATGATAATTCCAAGATTCTTTGCTGACTCAACTATAGGTAGTGTCGTACCATCCGAAGCAACATTAAACCCTTCTTTTTAGGTATTTACCTAATTTTTATTTCCGAAAAACATAACTAAAGATTTTGTAGGATTTAATTGTAAGCTTTACTCGGACGACATTATTTTTAAATTGTTTAAATCATAATTAATTAAATCTGATGCTTGTAGGGAATCCCAATATTAAAACAATAGTAAAGCTGAGTATCATCAGCATACGCTTGTGTTTGGCAATATTTTGTAGATTTCAGAATGTCAGCTGTATAAATAAGAAATAGTCAAGGGCCCAATATTGATCCTTGTAGCACTCCAGAGAGAATCGAAATTTGTTTTGAGAATTTATTTGCACAATATATCTTTTGAAACCTGTTGTCAAAATAAGATTAAGGGATGCCTCATCAAAGCCATAATATTTTAATTTGGAACAAAGAAGTTTTTGGTTGATGGTATCAAAAGCTTTAGAAAAATCGAGAAGTAGAAGCACGGTACATTTCTGCTGATCCCAAGCTCTTAAAACGTCATCTATTACCGTAGATAAAGCCACCGAAGTACTAACATTTTTTTCTAAAACCACATTGAAAATCTGGTAAAATTTTATTAAATAAGACAAAAGTATACAGTTGGTTGTATAAAATTTTTTCAAAAAATTTAGAGAGGTAAAATGCTAATAATCCTCAAAACACGGCCTTCGGATGAACATAATGTTTTCGGTATTGGTTTACCAATTTCGACCTTCCATTGGTCAGCAAAGTAGCCATTTTCTATGCAGAGATTACTAATATGAACAAGATATATATCATAAAAGGGCTGCAATACTGCAGCATAGTTGTCTTAATGCTATCTACACACGCAGCATCATTTTTAATATTTTTTAACACTAAATGTACCTCTTCAACTGTTGTCAACTTAAGAGGAAAACTAATATTATTTTTAAAAAGATTATTACTATAGAACTCAATTTTATTATCACAATTTAATACATTCTGCAAAAAAGGTCCAAAATAATCACTAATTAAATTGGGATTCTGCAAATTTTAACATGTTCTTTACATCTTAAATTAATTGAGAAAAATTATTATTATTATCAAAAATGATAACAGAAGTAAAAGGTACCTTTAAACAGTGTGAAAACCTTGTGTCCGATAAATTAAAATTCAGACATAGTAACTCACAATTATCTAAACTGTATTGCCTTCCCAAAACCTGGGAAGTCCATGAGACCAATTGTTTCAGCTGTTGGATCACCAACGTCCAATATTTTAAAATGGTTAAGTAGAAGAATTCAGCAAATTAAATATCTCGTACGATAACTTTGAGGTTACTAACTCGTTAGAATTCTCAGATAAAAGTAAGAATGTTAATGTTATAAATTTTAATATCTCTTGATGTAAGCTTATTGTTTCCTAGTGTACCCATACCACTAGCTTTAAAGTACCTAAAGGAACTACTTGAATTCAATAATTTGAAGAAAGAAATTATTGATGAATATTTGCTGCTCACTAAATTATGTATGAATCAACAATAAATATTATAATCAACTTGAGGGAACTACGATAAGCAATTGCTTATCTCCGTTCCTTGTAAATTGGTTTATGGGTAGATTAGAAACCCAATTCAAAAAAGAACTCAAGTATTTCCCAAGGGTGTGGTCTAGATACATTTGCTATTTTTGATACTAAAACAGAAATTTTGCACACTTTTCTTAGAAACATTAAACAATAAATAAACGATAAACTACCTCTTACAACATTCATTTAACAAGCAACAATCTAGGATCATTAGAATTAACCTTACTATTTTGGCCTGGAGGTATGCATTCGCAAAAATTCCCACTCTAATTATAATAATTTCCTTAATGATCCAGCTTACTTGTATCCGCTTCAATCAAAATAATTGCTTGCATGTTATTTCTTAACATTAAGAAAAAATGTATATCCGAGGAATGTTAATCTTTTAATATTATTCTAGTGGAAATTAAGTGATGTTTAGTCTTAACGGTGGTTCCTTAAAAGATTGGATGATCTGCATAAATTTTAGATATAGCGGCTGTAATGGTAACACATTAACATCTATAGATGTTTAGCCCGGTAAAATTAGACTCAAGAAGAGCAAAACGTTGAAAAAATGCCTAAAATATCCTGAATAGAACATATAGGCATTGTTTTTTTATTGAAGTGGGGTAGGGCGACAAGTTTTCGTATTTTGCAAATATCTAGAAAATTATCAATTTCTCGAGGGAAACAGTCACAAAAATATTATAGTTAACAAAATCTGCACTCAAAAACAGTTTTATTTAAAAAATAAAAAAAGTCCAAAAAACTCAGCTCTGGAGAAAGTACTGGCCACTAAATAGACCACTATTAGCAATCAATTTCTGATGGTCATTAAGCCTTTAAAAAAGTAGGGATAATGATGCAACCGTCAAATAGCTCACACGATTAAGTCGACGTCAGGTTATAAATGTATCAAAGTAACTTCTTTAAAAATTATATATCAGTAACTATTACAAATCCTTCTCTACACAGTCGGGTGTAGACAAATTTCTCACTAACCGCAAAGTTTTAAAATTCTTCAGGTATTTTTCTCACCAGAGATATTCTTAATTATCTTATATTGAGGTATGTACCTCATGTTTTAAAAATAAACTATTTTCTTTGAATGTTTGATAATTTATGATTATAGTCGAATGCGGTCTTATCGTGCGGGTCCAAAGGTCACCAGCATTATGAATCAAATCAGAAAACACAGTAAATACCAAAATGTTGCGTGATTCTTTTATTGAGCTATTAAATCTTGATGTGCTATTTACAAATATACATGGAGAAAGAAAATAGTTTTTTTTTATTATATTACGCAATATTATTTTATATATTAAATGCCGAGGAACTAAATAAGAAAATTCGCTAAATATGTATTTGGTTAAAATTTTTTGGTTGGCAAAAACAAAAATACACAAAATGGCAAGCGCCTTAATAAAGTCGGAAGGCGGTTCGAATCAGTGAAACAATCAGGATATGTTCTATTTATTTATTTTGCAAAAATAATTAGTTATTACTTCCCTTGTGAGCTTTTACAGTGTCATTTACGTCTAAGGGCCACCCCTGTACAAAGAAAATGTATTGGAAAAAATTTTGTTTTGCAAAAATATTATACACTTTTGTTAAAAACACAAGTTAGTCTGTCTGATTTTTTTCAGCTTTACGTTTAAGGGTCCCTAAAAAACATGTTTATCCGATTCCGTCAGTCTGTCTGTTCGCGGCATAAAAAAAGAGCATCCGATTTTTTCAAATGTCAGTCTATAAATATATATATATATATATATATATATATATATATATATATATATATATATATATATATATATATATATATATATATATATATATATATATATATATATATATATATATATATATATATATATATATATATATATATATATATATATATATATATACTAGCTGACCCGGCAAACGTTGTTTTGCCATACACAATAGGAAATGTTTTTAAAAGTATCTGACACTATAAGTGTGTGGGAATTTGAAAGAGTAATGAAGCGTTGTAGACAATTGAAGCATACTTTATTTAAGTTAATATAGTAATCTTTATTAAAATACCAAATATATTAAATTACAGATTTTGATAGCTTGACACTACTACTAATTATTATGGCATTTAAAAAATAAACAAAGATTATTCTCTCAGCGCAATGGAATGTACAATATTTTTGGTCAGTCCGTCTATTACGGTTCATGAGATATAGCCTCGTGACAGACGGACGGACGGACAGCAGACTCTTAGTAATAGGATTCCCGTTTTTACCCTTTGGGTACGGAACCCTAAAAACCGCTGTCGATGGAATAGCTACTTCAACATCATAAAACCCCTTCATAAAATAAATTTATTAAATGTCTTGAATTTTTTGTTCAATTGCAAAGTAAGTCCTAAAATTGAAATTAACACTCTCATAAAATATATTACTCATTTTTTCGCTGTTAGAATATATTTATTTCAACCCTCTCTTTCAATTTGGTAACTCAACTCCTTCAAAAGTTAACGTTTAAAACAGATAATTTGGATAAATTTTATTTAGCAAAACAACTGTCCATCACTTTATTTCCACAAAATGTTAAAGTATAATAAATTACATACCTTTAAAGTAATGGCGTTGTTGGCACAAAATAAATGTCTATTATTAATTATTAACTGAACTGAAGTAAATTAACTTGAGAGGCGTATCAGTCGAGACACAATTAAAACAAAAAAACTATATTAAAAACAAAACAATACAGGTTTCATCCTGTCTAAGTACTCCGTAGAGTTGATTTGATACTTGCGCAGGCGCGTATAATCCGTGTATGTGGGGTTGCGGTTGCGTTGCTGTACGGGAAATTCAATTCAAAATGATTTATTTATGCGAGACCGCCAGCTAAATCAATAAATATTTTTAATAACATAAAAGAACAAAAATAATTTTCTTTAAAAAAAAAAACCTGAAACTAAATATGTAATACCCGATTTTTAAGGAATTATAAAAAAAATGTGGTAGAAAATAAAAAAAAAAGTAGTTTACAACGGGACTCGAAAAAATTGTAAATAACGTGAATAATACAAAAATAGCTATTAAAAAATAGGGGTTGATGGTAGAAGGGTGAAAATTTAGGGTTGTATGTATTTTTTAATGCTGAATCGTGAAAAAATAAAAACAAACAATTTTGTCAAAAATTAAAAAAAAATTTTTGGGGTGAACCACCCTTAATTTTTAGGGGTGTGAAAAATAGATGTTGGCCGATTCTCAGACCTACCCAATAAGCACAGAAAATTTTATGAAAATCGGTTTAGCCGTTTCGGAGGAGTTTGGTAACAACCACCGTGACACGAGAATTTTATATATTAGATAGATATATATATATATATATATATATATATATATATATATATATATATATATATATATATATATATATATATATATATATATATATATATTTATATATATAATATATATATATAAATATATATATATATATATATATATATATAAATATATATATAAATATATATATATATATATATATATATATATATACACTGTATTTTTGGTTAGCCACGAGTTTCTGGTAAAGCGATTTTACCGATTTTTATATATCAAATTTTGTCTTATAATTAATAAAGGAATTTACTTATTTTAAACACGCTTTAAAACTAGAACAAGTATTCTATAATTATTTATTTATGGCCTACAAAAGTACAAATGTACTAACTAAAAAAGTAAGCAAAAAAATGCTGTCAAAACTAATAAAAAAAAATTTAAATTAAAATTTACTGGCTAATATCCAGGAGCCAGTGGCAAAAGCTCTGAGAATCGGTATAAGGAATGTACAGAAACTTGTGCATGAAAAGAAAAAACATAATTTACTTCCGAAGAAGATTAAGAAATGTACACGAAAAAATCCAAAGGCAAAAGACTTAAGTTACAATGCAAAAATGGATATTTATAATGCAATTTATGATTTATACACGTCAAAGACTAATATAATCCTTCAGAAACTTTTTAATATTGTAGACTAAAAAATATCATCATCACTTAAAAAGTCCTCATCTTCTGAGTCGTCCTCAAATGGCGCAATGATCATTGGTGCTATTTCGACATCTAGAACTCGTTCTCGATTCCACCAATCCCATATTAATTACTCCGAATGTTTCACAGATTTCTTCCAGTACTCCGGCGTAATATAATTTACTGAATCTTGCCAAACAATTTGCGCTTCATCTGATGTAAGGCCATCGTTGACGTCTTTTTCGTAATATGATTTTGCCCCAGCCCATATTAATTCTATTGCATTAAACTGGCAATGGTATGGCGGCAGTCGTAAAACCTCATGTCCATTTTCCCGTAATATTTCATCTACGGCATATATTGTCGGTTTTTTAATAGATTTTGCCATTAAAAGAGTTCTAGTTTCAGCATATTGGGTAAAAGATTTTGTTTTTGTTTTATTAGCCAGTCATAAATATCACTTTTCTTCTAGGGTGAAGTAGGTTGTTTATTTAAGAATAATTAAAGATGGAGCATCTAAATTTGGAATCAGTTGTTCTTTTAACCACTTTTCAAACAGTTCACAGTTCATATTATCATGGTAGTCCATGGTTTTGAATATTGAAGAAAACAGTAAACTTGCACCTGGGAGAAATCCTGTTGAAGAACCTACATGCAAAATGATGAACCGTTTTCCCGTCCCACATCCCTTTTTTCTCTTAACACTTTTTACAGACTCGTCCTGCCAAGATTTCGAACCACTTCCATTAGAAAATATCCCAGTCTCCCTATTTTGAATTAACATTTTCCATGTACTTCTTTAAAAACTGGATACGCTGACTTGCTATATGCAGCAACTCGCATAAAAATCTTCGATTACAGTCCTTTTTATATCGAAAACCCAACATTTTTATTAATTTTGACAACGATTTTAGTCCAATTTCCAATATGCCTCGATTTTTTAAGGCTTCTTTTAGAACTTGAAGAGTTATATTAGTTTTTGATGTGTATAAATCGTAAACTGCATTACGAACATCCATTTTTACATTGTCACTTAAGTCTTCTGTCTTTGCCTTTTCACGTGTACATTTCTTAATCTTCTTCGGTAGTAAATTATGCTTTTTTTCGTGCAAAATTTTCTGCACAATCCTTATACCGATTCCCAGAGCTTTTGTTACTGTTTCCTGGATATTGGCCGGCGAATTTTCATTTTCGTACTATTTTGTTAGATTTAATATCAATTTTTTCGCTTGTGGATGCAAAAAACCCGAAAATTGTTTTCTATTACTCATTTTGTCACTGACTTGTTAATTTGACTTTGAAGTGACATCGCTCAAAGATTTTTCCAACTGCTGGTATTTATATGTTTATCCTCTTTTTTCATATGAAAATATCATAGGTCTATCTAATACATCTTCCGGATTTTATGCGGAGGATATGATTACACGTAATAAAAGAAAAACAAACTTGAAAAGTTTGTCGTTGATAAATCGTATGACCCGCACGATAACACTGCTTTTGACTATATCTCAATTTTTGCTTAAAACCCGGATGTTAAGTAAATTTTTATAAAAAATCTACAGTGATGTTATTTTTTCAGTGGATTTTAAGTTCAGTCCAAAAATCAAGTGTGGCATAGTTAGAAACTAGTAAAATATAAATAAAAATGTTTGAGTAAAAACCAGTATATATGTGTGACTAAATGACTATGAGTGAAACTAAATTAGGTCACACTTCTCTATTCCTAATAAAATGAAAGATTCATTAGGAGGAAATTTCCGGGTAAAAGAAATTTACCAATGTTTAATACCCATCATATATAATTCATAATAGTAATCATTTTTAAAACTATTCTCTGGTGGCCGAAAAGTTTTATACGACATAAATCAAAGGACCTATCGACAAAAGCCACAAAAATTTTGCTTCTTAATATTTCAACATGTTTTACTGAGAAATGTTCAAAATATATTTTGGCTTGTTAGACCGGTTTTAAGAGTACTATATTATATATATATATATATATATATATATATATATATATATATATATATAGCACGAAATATTATTAAACGACTTTACTCCACTCTTCAGTTGGTTTATATCCAGGGAGAAATTCATTTTAACACTCCCGGTGTCAGGAATTGTGTGAAGAAAAGGTTGTTAGCCTATTTTAATGATCTATCCAAAATTCAAAAACCATTCACTCTTTGGGCATACTATTCAATGTTGCGGAGTGTGATGTTTATTAGAAAAAATTTGAATATTAGTAAATACTGCATTAATTGCATTTTTATCAAAGATATTAACGAAAAACGATATTGGTGTTTTCCTGCAGGAAGCTGATGATAACAAGTATGGCGAAAGTAGCACTTATTGTTGGACTAGAAGGAGCATGTAGAATAGAAGAGCTGACACTTTACTTACTCTTGGAAAATGTAAAACATGAAGGTGAGCGTTTTCGATTTGGTATTGCCATTCACGAATAGCTCGAGAGTTTTTGTAACATCAGGAGACATTGAAGGTTTAGATATGTGGAATGGTGTCCGAAATTACATCAAGATACGCCCTAAACACGTTGATCATGGTCGATTCTTCGTCTGCTATAAGAACGGTAAATGAACAAAACAGCCAGAGGAACAAATACTTTTGGAGGTATGCCTAAGACAATTGCTTTGTTTTTAAATTAACCAATATAGAACAATATACCGGCCACTGCTTTAAAAGGTCTTCTACATCACTATTAGCCAACAACAGAGTGGATATTTTGACCGTAAAAAGGCACGGGGGATAGCGGTCAAATACAGTTGCAGAAGGATACATTGAGAAAAAGAAAGAACAAAAAAAAGACTGCTTTGAGTATACTCGGAAATAAGGAAAATAAAACAACCAGTATCCAAAAACTGAACATATTTAATGGAAGTTAAGCCAAGTTCATCAAGTACAGGGTAATCTCTTATATTTTGCATTCCCCCGTATCTCGGTTATTTAAGAAGATAGCAAAAAATTTTAAATACAGAAGATCTTTCTAATATGATATCAGAAAAAACAATTGAACATAAAAGATCAGACATAGTTACCAAACTTTTGTTTTTTCATATGGAACACTCTGTAAATTATATGTTTATCAAATGGGTCTCTTCTAGCTGATTATAAATATACTAGGTTTGATACCTTTTTCTCTAAAAATATTCAAGAAATTTAAGAAAAACCTTGCCATAAAAGGCAATGTGTATGAGAAAGAGGCAAGGTTTTTCTCAAATTACTCAGGCACCTTTAGAGATAAAGGTATTAAACCTGGTATATTTGTAATCAGCTAGAAGAGACCCATTTGATGAACATATATAGGGTATTCCATAAGAAAAAACAAAAGTTTGGTAAATAAATCCGATTTTTATTGTTCAATTGTTTTTTGTGATATCATGTTATAAAAATTCTGTAAAAACCTTAGAACTCTTGTATTAAAAGTTTTTTTCTGTCTTTTTAAATAATCGAGATACGGAAAGGTGTAAAATATGAGATATCACCCGGTACTGTTGGAAATAATTTAAATAACTGCAATTGTTGTGCAATTAATATTTATAATAAATAGTTTATACTGCTGTATTTTAAGCAAAAATAAACGTATTTTCTTTAATTCTGTTATATCTATTCTATTATATTTATAGTTATATTAACTAACTAAAATCCGTGCGGTATTGGCTTCTTATCTCACGATTCTAGATAAAACATATTATGTTTATAATTATAATTACATGCTAGGCGGTTAGATACGAGTAGCGCTGCTAGATCTCGCCGCCATTATTATATTTGTGTTTTTATATATTTCTATTCACAATAAAGGCACTTTATATTGTATTGCATTGTATTGTATCATATTATTGCACCTGACCGCCGTCCTATCGCAAAGCTTTCTCAACCACAAAACGCAAGCAATATTTAAACCATTGAAACACCAAACACTCGAATCATCACTTAAATCACCGATTTATTAAGCAAAGCAATATTTTTTACCTAGACACATAAAATTTTAAAATACTTTTATTAACTCATTAAATATTAAACTACACAGTACCGAGTTTAAAATGTAACTAAAACCGAACCCTGGCCGATATTAAAAAGAATTTACAGTAGACAAACAACAAAAGCAAAAAACATAATTCACCGCATACGTACAGACCCAAAATTATGTTCAAAACCTAACCCCAATCAGCAATTACATAACTCGCAGATGTTAACCGAAATAAAGGCCTATCTTTCTATCTGTCTGAAATCTGTTTAACGTTCATTGAAAGGGCCAAAATAAAAGCAAAGATACGCCTCAAGATATCTGTTTCAAAAGGGCCGCATTGTATCAGGGTTATACGCGTACAGCTTCTGGTTATTATTACTATTGTGTTGTATAAGCAACAACTCGGATGCTCTAGTGGCGTGTTGTGTTTCGGAAAGTTCCCGTATCTGCTGGTCGATACTTTTGTTTAATTTCGTAGGGGTATTTGATACGGGTAATCGAAGTAAAATATAGGCCATTAGATATTCTGGAAAAAAAAACATTTACAGGTTAGTTTCATGTGCTTTTAGAACGTGTTTCTGTCGTAAATAATGAGCCACAGCTTTTGGTAGGATTTTGTTAGAATAAGATCAATATAATACACTAAAAACAGGTTATTTGTGAAAGTTTCGACCTGTATAAAATCATCCTCAGGGCAAGTTTTAGTCCCTCAGTGTGAATGAAACACTTAAAGGCAGCTGGGGCAATGCGTATTGACTCCAGCGAGTGCTATGGGGGTCTATAGTTAGTAGTGTTTATATGTATATATACAGTGACCGTCTAAAGTCCGTTCCCCCCCTACTAATTTTTGAGCCAACTCGTATATCGCAACGAAATTTGGAGGGCTTAAATAGAAGATGAAACGGTATTTTTGTATGAAAAAATGATAGCTAAAAGTTATAAAATGGCGGCTGCGCGCCATCTTGAATTAATATTTTAAATACAACACCCCGCATATTATTCCATTATCAAAATTTGCTCATTATTCTTAACATTTTTCTCCAATACACTTTATTCCTAAATGTAATTACTTTCGAAATAATGACGTTTCAAAATTGACATTTTGGTCATTTCAAATTCAATCAAAAATACGATCAAGTTTGCATTGGAAACAAAATCGTTGTCGCGGTAACATCTTGATAACTAGCTATCAAATAGTCCGTTGAGCATCTTAATTATTTTATGAAAAGTGTGACCATGGCTCGCAGTTTACACGATAAATTTGAAGCAGTTTTGATTTTTGGAGAAGCTGGAAGAAATTTTCATCTAGCAGTCCGTATGTTTAACGATAGATTTCCCGAAAACCCTATTTCGCGGTCATATTTGCGCAAACTTTTAAATAAGCTCTAAGCAACTGGTACGATGAAAGATGCTCCAAGATCAGGAAGACCACCTCTTTCAGAAGAAAAAAAAATTGAAATTGTTGCTGAAATGGTAATTAATCCTACTCAGTCGACGTCTGCAGTTGCTGAATCCTGCGAAGTAAGTTCGAAAAGTGTCCAAAGAGTCCTAAAAAATGAAAAATTTCATCCCTATAAAATGAAAATCCTGCATGCTCTCACGGAGGATGATCCAGACCGGAGGGTTGAATTTTGTGAGTGGTTAACAAGAAAAATTGAAGGAGAACGATGCTTCCTAAAACGTGTATGTTTCTCAGATGAATGCACGTTTTTCCTTAATGGAAAAGTCAACAAACAGAACGTAGGATACTGGAGCGATACTAATCCACATATTTTTAGAGAAGGGCATACCCAGTTTCCTGAAAAAGTCAATGTTTGGGCGGGGATTTTGGGCAACCACGTTGTTGGACCGATTTTCATCAGAGGCAATCTTACAGGAGATCTTTACAGAAATCTTTTAGAAACTGAAATTGAACCTCGAATAAGACAAATTGTATTAAACAATCAGGAAGAGTTTGAAAATCGTGAAATCATATTTCAGCAGGACGGAGCACCTCCCCATTTCTATCGCATGGCTAGAGAGTTTCTCGATACAAACTTTCCTGGGCGATGGATAGGTCGCAGGGGAAGTACAGAATGGCCACCAAGATCTCCGGATCTTACCCCTCTAGATTTTTTCCTTCGGGGATATCAGAAGTTAAAAATCTACGCCACCAAATGTCAAACAATAGAAGAGTTGGAACGCAGAATAAGAGAAGTATGTGAAGAAATAGATGAACAGACTTTCATCAACGTGAGAGAAGCTATTCATAATAGGGCACTTTATTGTCAAGATTTAGGAGGCCACATCGAACACTTGATAAAATAATTATTGTTGGGGTTAAATAAGTGTTATTCAAAAATAAATAAAATATTTTTTTACCAACTAATTTGTTTTCCTTGTGAATTTACAGAACAAATTCGTAACCTTCAAGATTTTCCGGTAAGTGGTACTGTTTATCCTTAAAATACTGTCTTTACGCCTCTTATTAGTCGAATTCATTAAAAGATTTAACTACAAATTAATTAAAAAATTTAGTTAGCAGAATTTTTTATCGAAAGTGACTAAAACCATTACTTCATTTTAAACCGGATTTTCAATTTTCAAACGTCATTATTTCGAAAACAATTACATTTAGGAATAAAGTGTATCAGAGAAAAATGTTAAGAATAATGAGTAGATTTGAAAATGGAATAATATGCGGGGTGTTGTATTTAAAATATTAATTCAAGATGGCGCGTAGCCGCCATTTTATAACTTTTAGCTATCATTTTTTCATAAAAAAATAGCTTTTCATCTCCTATTTAAGCCCTCCAAATTTCGTTGCGATATACGAGTTGGCTCAAAAATTAGTAGGGGGAACGGACTTTAGACGGTCACTGTATATATATATAATGTGTTTTGATTCCGGGTGTACATCCGTTCACTACTGTCGTTCTGAAAAGAACAGTTTTGCTGACGTTTCGCCAAAATCACATTTGGCATTTTCGCAGCTTTCTTTCTCGCGTCCGAATAGAGACTGAAGTGTTGGTGACTGCGACGCTTCCTTTTATACCCCCACTCGGGGATGAAGGTTATATCTGCGCAGGCGTTGGTCGTTATTTATGTTTTTCGGATGGTGCTGTTGTTGTTGCGATAATTGCGCTTGAGTTTTTGCGATTTTAGATTTGTCGATTATTGTCTTCCATACTGTTGGTAGTTTTAATGATTCGTCCCTTTTATTCAAACCACCTTGTTTTTCAATTTCTATGGCTTCTCGGATTATTCTGGTCTTATAATGTTCTATATTGGCAATCTCCCTACACCCATCGAAATTTATTTTATGGCCGGTTTCCTGATGATGTAGGAATAAAGCTGAGGTTGTTTGTTTATTTCTGATGCTGAGTTTATGCTCTTCCACTCTTGCTGATATTCGCCTGTTAGTTTGCCCTACGTACAACTTTTCACAGTCCTGGCACGGAATACTGTACACTCCGTGGTTTTCCAGTTTGATTTTATCTTTTGGGTTTCCGAGTAGTTTACCTATAGTTGTTTGTGGCTTGTGTATTGTTTGTATGTTGTGTTTCCTCAGAATTCTTCCGATTCTGTCTGTTGTGCCTTTTACATATGGTAAGACTACTCGTTGCTTTCCAGGTTCATATTTTTTGTTGTTCGTTGTTCGGGAAACCTGTGCATTAATAGCTTTCTCTATGGTGCGATTTGTGTAGCCATTTTTCTTTAAAGCACTAGATATTACCTTAAGTTCGTTTTGTCTCGTCTGTGTTTTAGTTAGTCGCACGCATCTAGATATTAGAGTATTTGCCACAGCTTGAATTTGAGCTGGGTGATGATGTGATTTTGCATTTAAATATCTGTCTGTATGTGTTGGTTTTCTATACACGGTGTATTCGAAATATCCGTTATGTAGTTTTGTGACCAAAACATCTAAAAATGGTAGTTTGTTGTTTTCCTCTAACTCTAGAGTAAATTGTATTCTGGGGTGGATTGAATTTACGTGAGTCAGAAATTTTTCGAGCTCTGCATGACCATGTTGCCATATAATAAATATGTCATCCACATACCGAATCCATAATTTGGGTTTTAAACTTGCTTTCTCAAGAGCTTCTTTCTCGAAGTATATCATAAATAAATTCGCGACTACTGGTGACAGCGAGGACCCCATTGGGGCACCATCCATTTGTTTATACATTTGCCCGTTGAAAGAAAAATAAGTATTTTTGCTCCGAGAGTTCTATTATATGTGCCTGGAAATCCTCGTTCATAGCAATCTTGTCCAATGCTTCGTCGATGGGAATACTGGGATATAACGATTTGACATCTAGACTTGCTATAATATCGTTTTTTTCAAGGACGATATCTCGTATAATTCGAGTGAAATGCTCCGAGTTTTTTACAAATGAATCAGCTTTTTCTACAGTTGGTTGCATAATTTCAGAAAGGTATTTCTCCAGTTTTTGTAGCGGCCAATTAACAGCACTAACAATAGGTCTGATAGGCGCCCCTGGTTTTTGTATTTTTGGTAAACCATAGAGTTTAGGACATCTGCTCGACTTTTCCCGTGGTATGATTTTTTGTTGAATTTCGGGGTTTATTAGTGAACTTTTTATTTTATTTTTAGTGGTTTTTTTCTAGGTACGTTGTCGGGTCCCTTGGAACAGGCCTATAACAATTGTCTTGTAGGATATCCTGCATTTTTTGTACGTAATCTTGAGTATTCATAACCACAGTTGCGTTTCCTTTATCTGCTGGAAGGATTGTGATGTCTTTTTTCTTTCGAAGGTTTATTAGGGCCCTTTGTTCAGTGGCATTTAGGTTTTGTTTTGGTGTTTTGCTTGATCTTAAATATATATATATATATATATATATATATATATATATATATATATATATATTATATATTATATATATATATATATATATATATATATATATATATATATAAATATATATACATATATGTACGTACCAAAATCTATTGCGTATTGCTGACTTTCACATAAATTACTGATATGCGGAAAAGTAATAAGCCGTACTATATAATTTTTATTATTTTGTTCCAAACGAAAAAGGTTATTCCGATATCTTAAAAACTAAAGAAAATAAAAGAAGTAGAACGTATGAGTAAAATGGATCATCTCAATAAATGATTTAATAACTAATCTCAATAGTCTGAATCTGTACTATCACTATCATCCACTGATGTAATTAAAGATTTTACGTTTTCCCAATATTTTTTATAATTATTTTCGACTTTAAGTGCATAATTATCGCATGCAAGTGGCTTTACACTATTGCATATACGCATAGTGTAAACCTAACTTTGTTTTTTAATTCAGACCATATAATTTCTATAAGATTCAAATCGCAATTTTTTTTACATATTTAGAAAAAGAAAAATGTTGCCCCTTATTGGTATTGTTATAGCGTAAAAATCGTTTTTAAGTAGTTTATCAATAGAACTGTTTTATCGTTTTATACTGCAGATAAAATATTTAAACATTTTTTTAGCTTCTATTCAAATAACAGTAATTTGAGTATTTAAACAAAATAATATTTTTTTATTTGGAGATTCAGAAATTTTTAAAACTACCTATTTAATGTGATTGACCGTTTGAATTAGAGCGATTGTTTTATTAGATACATCTAAGAAACAAAAAAATATATATAAATTTTATCTTGACATACTCGTAAAACAATTCTATTGCGGCACATCGGTAAAGGGCATTTTTTTGCTTGTTTATCTCTTCAATTGAATCATTCACAGTTTTCAACCCACGGTCTAAACATTTTAAAAATTACTAATAACACCTCACAAAAAGATTATTACTCTAAAAATAAATAACACCACTGAACACCGTTAATGCAAGAGTTTAACTGAGAAACGCTTGCAAACCAGACCTTAATTGCTTTATTGGAGGTAAAATACCACCTGATCGTTATAAGCCCGGCAACAACATGACCATTTATCGTGCGTCGGACTATATATTCGCCGAGTTTATTGTTCTAAGTCACAAAACTTCATTCAAGATAAGAGGCGCACTTGCTGCCTAAAACGTCAGGATGTGAGTGTCGTCTGAATGCTAATAGCTCTCAGCCTTTGTAGTATGTTCATAAAAACTTCGTAAAGTTAGTGTTTTTGTCTCCGATCAGAATGCCTCAATGTCACATAGATATTGATGAAATAATTAGCTATACATTATACACGAAATTACCTTCAGGGTCAAAAAGATTCGACGTATTTTCAAAAGCTTGATATCAAAAATACCTCTGCATTTTTGGTATTTTCTGTATTTGATGGTATGCGCATCTGAACTAACCCCTGTCTTTTCCAAGTTATTCCAAGTGTCCTATAACAAGAGTGTGAAAATCTGCTCGTGTACCGTCTGTTTCCAAAAAGAGATCCAAAACTCTTCCATGTTCTAATACGAATCTTTTAAATTGCCTTATTGAAACGTAACGGCCCACAGAAGATTTTACATTCATAACTGATAACTGGAACAAGTCCATCAAATTGCACACTGAATCCCAAACTATTTTCCTCGATATCCAAAGCATTTGATCAGTCTGGCATGATGAACTTCTTAACAAAATTTCTGCCTATGTTCTTCCTCCAAAACGTTGTACTTGGATTGACAGTTTTCTTTACAACAAAAATATTTCTGTTCATTTGTCTGACTTGCGCAGCACAGGCGTTCAGCAGGGTGTGTTGGCACCTACCTTATTTTTCTGTATGTCAATGATCTGCTTTCTTCTACCAGCAATCCTATTCATGACTAGATTGACAATAGTATACCCCACTCCAATCTACAATTTCCCAAACCGGTTTTAAAGACTGAAATGGATGATAGGCGTAGGGTAATGACTTTAGCCTTAACTTTTCTACATAGAAAGAAGAACGTAGAATGAAGAGCTTGTCCAATTTAACGCCACTAAGAAATAATCGTGTTTACTATCTCACAAATTGTTTCTCACTGCCCGCATCATTCAAATGAATAAACATATTCTTAAGCCAAAAATTTCTTTAGCCTAGTTGGTATCGCTTTCAGCAGTATGTTCACTGGCAGAATCACATACCATCAATAACCATGGCAGCTGCTAGGAAATTGAGTTTAATTTTCTAGAGCCCGAAAATAGTTTCCTTATGTCAACTTTTATACATTTTACACATCGCGAATCAGACCCAGCCTTGAGTTTTGCTCGCATATAGGAAGAGCAGTCTCTCCTTCAATCCTTAATATCCTCCACTCTGTCCAAAGAACAGTTATTTGCCTGATTGATAATCCAAACATCACAACGAAGCTTACCTCACTAGGGCATCGTCCAATTGTGGACGACATGGCTCTTTCTACAAATACTAGGATGGATTTAGTTCTATATGATCTATTTTGGTTTTCTATTCCTACCAAGGAAAACGCAAACATCCTTCACTTAAAACAATAACGGTACCGAGCACTTAGGCCTTCCGCCTTCACGGTAAGCTCATAGATAAAAAATAAATTTAGAAAAATTGTAACTATATTCGGTTATTTTATCAAAGGAAAGAACAGCGGTGTTACAAATTCATCAGCATGTGTTGCAGCAAGGGAAACTAAATTTTGTTGTTTAACCAGCAACTCGGATGTTCCAGTGGCGTATCGTGTTTCGAAAAGTTTTCGTATTTGCTGATCGATACATTTGTTTCATTTTGGTGGGGGACTTAATATGGTTAAATTTTCTGGTGAGTTTAATTTAAGACATATTTAAATGCTTATGAAATAAAGCTTTAAAATTTAGAACTTATTTCTGTCATAAATTATTGACCATCGTTTATGATGCGTTTTAATTGGATTAACAGGAATAAAATACCAAAAAAAAAAACAATTGTTTCCTTTGTAATGGTGCTGACTTCTGTAAACTTCTATACATATAGGGATATAGAACGATTTACTGGAGCGATGTCATTAGTACGGTTATGCCAGTCCACAGAAAACATCTCCCGTCCCTCAGGTAGATAAGTAGAATCTGTTTAGTCCCAAACTAACTCCTAAAATAATACAACAGCTTGTTTGGACGAAAGGTTGTTTATTATTTTAAATCAATTGCCACCCTTTCGACACTCTCCATGTCTTCATCAGGGCTAAAAATCAAAGAACGGGGTAGTACCAATTGCTGCTGCGATAAGATGTTTGTAGGTTGTCTTAATCCTTATAGGACAAAATTCTCGTGCTTCGAGAAAACGAGAAACAAAATCAAAACAAATCTAGGTAGGTTACTTTCCTCTCTCCTTGTATTTATACAATTTTTAAATCTATGTTGCATAAGTAATTTGTTCAATTTGTTTTAGTTTAAATCCATGTACATTTAATTTTAAAATCTGTGTGATATAAGAATTCTTTTATTTATTTATTTCTATTTATTTTTCTATAAGCTAAATCCATGGACATTTATTTCAATACCAACTGTCGTTTTCTTTGCGTGAATTTCTAATTTATATTTGTGTACAATAGCTAATATGTTCTTTGTTTTTTAGCCCTGATGACGATAGGGAAAATATCGAAACGTCGGAAATTAATTTAAAATAATAAACAACCTTTCGTTCAAACAAGCTGTTGTAATATTTTAAGACTTAGATACGTGGTGGATATGAAACCAACAAAATTAGTTCCATACTGTTCGGTTTTCGAATAGAGCTTGCAATAAAATCTGTATAGTTACATAGTTCAAAGACTTGAGCACTGTAGCTGTAATACCATATGATCTCTATAAGAACTTCTTTTAGTGTAGTACCAGTGTATAACAAGATACAAACTTAATATGGCTTTCGTGAAACATGGGGTACATTTGTATTTCGTAAAAACATACCTTGCTAATCATTTGATAACCCAAAGCATTGCTCAATATTTTTGGGAGTATTAAAGATTGTGCGAATTTTCTTCGTAGAATTCTTTCAATTTTATCTGTGATGCTCTGTATCAAAGGTAAACCTGCCCTACTTGATGAGTGAGTAGCCAATACTGGTTAAGCTTTGAGAATATTATAATATCATATCGAACGCCTAATATCTTCGGTACAATGCTCGTTTGATTTTAAAGTTTCAATTAATTTCTCTGTCTCCCTCGGAACTGAATTTGCTTCACATGTTGACAAGGTCTTAATAATTAATGAATTGATAACCGATTGTTTCTGATATGGTGGATGGTAAGAACTGAATCTCTGTTCGTATGTATCGGTTTCCAGTAAACAGAATGATTTATGGAGTCGTTCTCTTATTTTCTTGTACTAACAAATCAAGTAAGGGAATAAATAAATAAATAAATAAATAAATAATCTTTTATTGCATAGGTATAAAAAACAAATACAAATACAAATGGTGGTTAGTACCGCAGAGCGTATTTTAATAACCACCAGGCATACATACAATTGTATAATACATTACTTGATATTAAAAACAAATCATAAGCTCCGCTGGGAATTAATTAAATAGTCTCTGATTTTATGTTTAAAGGTAACAAATCCAATCAGAAAATAATCAGAGAAAAGGTTATACAAATGAGCGACTAAGTAGTAGAAACAGGATTTAAAAAATTCTGTGTGGTGTCTGGGTACATCAATTATTTGCCTATTCCTTATATTGACTTGGTGAATTTCGCCCCGCCTCACCAAAGGCTCGTTAAGGTAAGATAGTCTACCAAGATGTACAGTCTTGTAGATTGGGCAGCTCATATGTAAAAATCTCCTCTGACCCATATTACAGCCATATGTCTTAGCAACATACTGACTGACATGATCTCTACATGTCAGACCATGAATGTATGAGTTTTAGATCTTCTGGATCCTGTACTTGTTAAAGTTTGTAAGGAATGGGCCATAGACAACATCCAAATATTCTAGAATTGAGACAACCAGAGACTCAGAAAGTATTTTTTTAGCACAGATCGGAAGTAAGCTTTTCAATTCATAGAGATATTTCAGCCTCAAATATGATCTCTGGGAGACTTTATTAACAATTCTGTTCGGGAAAACATTAATGCCTGTATTTTTTGGGGATTTATTATGAGGGAGTTGCTCAATGCCCACTGCGAAATTCTAGCCAGATCCTTACTAACAGCCAACAAACCATTCTCAACCATCTTCAATGGTATTTCCAGGTATATTTACAGGTCATCCGCATACATACATATGATAGGAGCAGTTTTTGAGAACACCATCAAAGTCAGAAGTAAAAAGAGTGAAGAGCAGAGGACCAAGGATTGAGCCCTGGGGGACACCAGACTCCACCAATTCCCAGCCTGATAATACAACCTCGCCACGAACTACCAACCTGATAGCCTGCAGCCTGTTAATATAGATAGCTTTTAAACCATCCATTAACTTGGATATTTTAAGAAGCCAGTTTAGACAACAATAAGTCGATGTTTAGAGAATCAAACGCTTTAGTCATGTCAATCATGACAAACGGACCACAATTACCATCTGTACACGTCAGAGGGTAAATCATTTTTCAGCCAGCTCTCAGAGATGGCTACAACATTGTAGTTTAAACCTTCAACAAACTGGCAAACATCTGCAAACTTATTATAAATGGACCGAGGATTTAGGTGAACGATGTTAAATCCAATTCCGGCCCTTTGAGAGGCCATTATCTTCTCCCTCGATGTGCCATCGCGTTGGTAAAATTCTTGTTGTTGTTGCGCCTTCACGACGAGGTTCCTACGACCCACCACTCAGGTTACTTTTAGGTTCATAAACGTCAACATTTCGGCCAGAACTCGAGAACCAAATACTGCTCCCGCATTCCTTGAGGAACGCCCGGTTTAAAACCAGCACTAGTAGGGTTAGCAAATCTTGATGGAAGCTTCTCACATTTATACAAGTTCTTGTGCTGTAGGTTAAGCACACCAATGATATCAGAGGGCGTCGTATTTATATCCAGATTAGCAAATATATCCATGAATGTTTTTCCAAGCGTTGCACTATATTTAAATTAGCTAATTTGGGAGTAAATGAGCTCGGACCAGTACAGATTTTACCCTCTCGGTGACTAGTCCGATCGGATCCTCCAGAAAACTGATTTGTATAAATCTTGACCGCTCCCTCATCAACGCCTATATCAGCACTCTTTCCCATTGCGTTAACATTTCGCAGGATCACTGGATTCGACCAGTAGACAGTATTCTGACAAGCTCACAATTTGTATCACGAATGTTTTTGACAACTTCATTAAATCTATCACTGATCAAGTTTGCCTGCCGTTGCAGTGCTGTATCAACTCTATCAACCAGCGAGATCGAATCCAGTGGCAATATTCGCTCTGCCTGGTCCATTAAATTGGAACGTTGATTTGTCGCAGTCGCATTTAGGTCCTGGTGGGTTTC
Source organism: Kuschelorhynchus macadamiae (assembly GCA_030620095.1). Classification (NCBI taxonomy): domain Eukaryota; kingdom Metazoa; phylum Arthropoda; class Insecta; order Coleoptera; family Curculionidae; genus Kuschelorhynchus; species Kuschelorhynchus macadamiae. The sequence goes on from JAUTXW010000784.1 coordinate 22,033, forward strand.
CTCGTGTAAGGAAGTGATGCTTGATTCTAGAGATTTTATTTTCCTCTCCAACTGTAGTAGCGTAGGTACGGAATGAATACTTTCAATGCAGTCTGAACATAGGAAAAACAAAGTTCTCCCTTGAAGTGGCATCACTCGGACCTCAGGCGCCTTTATACCTGAGCAAGTTTTGTACACTACCCGTTGACATATGTCACAAAAACTAAATAGTTCATTCTTATCATCCTTAAAGACACATGAAGCGTCACACTTGTGGGAGTCTGACATTCTTCACTTTGCAAAAAGAAAACAGTTCGATTTTTGTTGATCAATTTTTCAAGTATTTTTACTAAGATCCTCTCTCCTCAGTTTTCACTTCAAGAAAATATGTTCTAATTTCACTTCACTTCTACTATTGTGAAACAGAGGCGGAAATTTTGCCGAATTTACGATTAAAATTAGCAAAACACACAAAGAAAAATAAACCTGTCACTGACATTATTTGGTTATTCTTATTTATTTGAAATCGCATAACTTACTCAGTTTCCAGCTAATTTTATATTAGATTATTGTTGATTTAGATGGTCTAAAAATATAGTTAAATTTGGTGGCCATATTACAAAAGTATCATCGACATATACAAGGGAAAATTATCAATACTGATATGGGGTATAATAAAATAGAATAGACCAACTAAGCACTTGTACAATGACACAAAAATCAACTGATTTATTAGTCATTATGGTATTCATTTATGTAATTCGTTTCGTGTCCGATTGTATAAAGATGTTAATTTTTTTTTTCGAAAAACACCCAACCCCTCGTATAGATATTGATTTTAGTAATTAAATATTTTCACAAGCCTCAAAATACATTTTTGTCCTTATAAGATTACTCCCCAAAGCAATAGAGTAAATAGTTTCCGACATGTGACCGATGAGAAACCTTAGCCACGCACCCTGTACATTTAAAATCAACGCTGATCACCCCACTGTTCCTTGTCGCCGTATAAAGCATCCCCACCCTAACGTTTCACAGTCATCCCGTATCACTCACCAAACAAATCCCTCTGTGTTACATCGGAAAGAATATTTTCCGGGGAGTGGATGTATTTTTCATCCCTCTAATTAATATTCCCATCTCCCTGAGCCGATCCTAAGTCCCAAAATTAAAATCGGGATAAAACCCTTCGCAAAACCCTGAGGGAGTATTTTGATAAATTACATCACGCTACAGAAGGGATGGATTTACCGAACATTTCCGCAACACATGTGTCAGAGTCTCACGAGGAACAAAAGGAAAAATAACTTAAGCGTATAATAATTTTTAGGGAGGTAAATAAAATTCCGGTAAAATTGGTAAATGGTAACTTAAAAAAAGTAACGGCAGGTATATTATGTATCATAAGATCACGGAACGGTTTGTCCATAAGACAAAATTCAATATGTTATGCAAAACCCTTTTCGAAGGAAACAGACAAACTAATTGAAGCTTAAAAAAATTACACATTCGATTAGGTATTACAATAATCTTAAAAGTTATTCACTATTGGATAGTCAACCATAAAATAGTGAAGTTTTACCTTTTATACAAGGTATTGCAGATCAATTTGTAAGAGTTCTTCGAAAGTCTAACATTCGCAGAATCTTTAATATAAATGAAAAAAAATGTAATTATTTATTTATTTATTAAATTTGTATACTACAGAATCTACAAAAATTCTAAATGGTACTCTACTTAACCTGAATTACAAAGCGGAAGATGAATAACACAAAACAAACCATAGTTCAGTTAACAAAATGAGATTTGGCTGAGGTAAAAAATATCACATTCAAAAAAGAATCTATTATAATTATAAAGTAACCGATCTCCAAAGGCGCTAAAACCATAGTTCGTTCCTGTGATTGCTCTTGATTATGCATTGATTGATTGATCTTGATTATGCTATTGACAAGTTTGTAAAGAAATAACAAGTAATATGTCAAGTTGTCACTGTGCACTTTGAGTGCGTGTATTAGTCGTGTGAATGGCCTTAGGTGTCTAGTCTTACACACTTATTTCCGATCCTATTTTATTATTATCATAATCTTAACGGCTATTTTTGATTAACAAATGTCCGCTAGTCCGATACATCGGGTCACGCATATATATCCTATACATTAATCTATAAAAATCTCATTTAAAAAAAGTTTTGCTATTTAAAAGTTAGGAATATTAGACGATTTTTTGGACAGCTGCAAAAATATGACTTTAAAATAAATTACGACATTAAAAGTTAACAAGAAACTTATGAAAGTATCTAAAAATTTTGAGCAGTTCAAAAGTTATGGGGAAAATAATTTTTTTTGACATTTTGTTAAAAAATGTACCCATTTTTATGAACATTAGTGCATACTTCACCTCGTTATACCCCCTGTATATAATTCAAAACCCTTCCTAAATGGTTCATTTTATGTAGCTTTTTAAGCATTTTCCGGTGCTGTAATTAGTTTTCTGATCAGATGCGTACTTTTATTTGTAAAAAAGAAAAAGCAAAATTTCAGTTTCTCTCAAAAATTTCTATTTCCTATGAAATTCGTCTCTTGGAAAATGTCAATAGGACTATAAGCGACCCAAAACACCCTCTGTTTTGAACGAAAGAAATTCGTAAAATCGAAATTGAAATCCAACTAAAAACAATAGGGGTCTGTAAGATCGGAAGAGCCATCGTTCCAGAAAATTTTGCCAGAAAAAAATTAAAATTGCGACCTTAACAGTGTTACAGCGGAGTTACTTTTTTGGTCAACTTTGCGTGATACAGAAAAATCAAACAAATCTGGGAATCCACGATTCCTCTAAAAATACATAACAAATTCAATATCCTATCTCTAATAAACTCCGGGATATGCCCGCCGAAAGGTCGAAAATCACGGTTTTATGAAATGACGCGCCCCACACCAGGTTTTCGTCCCTGAGTGTGAGAGCCATAGTAATAAAGTGCCGGGAAGCGGACGTGTTTTTTACGTCGACATTCAAGACTTTTAAAGCCACACAGTAAAAGCCTGGTTTCATAGGTTAAGTTACTTACTTAAAAATTTAAATTTGTACAAAAAATATTTTACAAAATTGT
>JAUTXW010000785.1:0-250000 GCA_030620095.1 Kuschelorhynchus macadamiae
AGAACCAAGGATGAAAATGTTAATAATTCCTGCGAACATCTTAATTTTAAGCTAACGTTTATAATGACGTAATTTAGTAGCATAGACAAAATGCTCATTGTGTAAATTAGTCGTGCCACTGTTTTATCAGGCTTTATCCCTGAATATTTTTTCTGTGTGAAGTTTCTATATTGATCTCGCTGCTCCAAGATAAACCTGCAGAAACCCAGGCGTGATTCAAGATCATGGTGTAAAAGATCTTATACCCGGGCGAAGTAGTTGTTCTCTGGTCACCCTATTAAAACTATTTTTGCTTACTTCCAAAACCAATCATCTGTTGCTCAGTTTTGCTTATTCTTTAACTCGATACAAAATATCTTCCTCAACTCCAGGACTACTTACCGTACGTTTACGATCATAATTAATAGCATCAGGAGCAAACCTATCCATTTCACGTAACGTCTCTCAACTGCCGCGTAGGTTTTAGGAAGTATCTGGGGAGCCGAAACGTCGGCCCTTTAATTAATCCATTGGATCGACTCCGATATTTCAGTTCCACAACGTATTTTTAAGATCCGGGAGTTTGGACCGGAAATATGTATGAAACAGCTGGACGCACAGAGCACTACATTTTACTACACTACAAAGAATAATATAAAATCAAAATAAAAACATTGGGGTATTCTCTATATACTTAAAAAAACCAGAGACAAACTTTTCCCAAAACTAATTGTTATTAACATGGTTATTTTAGATATGGTCCCTCTGTATACCTATCTTCACAACAGAATAAAGTATTTTTAATTCCCTATTAAAGCGTATTAGGGTTTCCGTCCTGGTTTTCTATACCTAAGTGCGGCAGTTTTTAGCAGAGATGCGGCTTTTTGGAAAAGTAAGCTGGCTGAAAGTTACATTATTAACCTATATGTAACTGGTTATTTTTGCATATAGCTGAGTGCTTACAAATTTATTTTTATTCCATCATAGTGACTACTGCTTAAAAAGTTACATAATAAACTATATGTAACTGGGTATATTTATTAACTTAACACTCAGAAAATTTGTTTATTCCACTAATGTCAACTAACTTTTGTTTTATGATTAAGTAGCTAGATAAGGCTCAGTCCTTTATATCCATGCTAAATTTTGGGTTAAAATTTGATTCAGTGCATAAATCACAATTTTAAATTTTATTTATATTTACATCTGGAAAATAAATAACCAAATATTATTTTCACTTTTGGGTTAAAAATTGTAGTATTTACTATCATAGGTAACAGACTTTGATATTTAATATATTTGGAAAATAAATATCCAAATACTAGTTTATTTCAGTTTTGGGTTAAAAAATGTGGTATTTACTATCTTATGTAACATATTTTGGATATTTGAATTAAATTGATATTTTTTTATAAAATTTGACCTATGATATATATTGAAACTTAAGATTGAATACTTTCATTATTTGATTGAGTAAATTTAAAATTGGTATAGCTAGAACCTTTGTCTTGTGATTCATTCTGTCATTGTTGAAAGTACATATGTCTTCACATAATATATATATATATATATAAATATATATATATATATATATATATATATATATATTGTGTTAATTTTTTTTCACTTTTCAGGTTATGTTAATTACAGATTATAATTAAAGCCTAAATTATTGGTGGCGCCGATAAAAGTCTACCTACGAATCACCTCCGACTAGCCTAACTGTGTAGTCGTCGTGACCAGTTAAAAATTAATTTTATAATGTAATCCAACAAGAATATAAATAAACTAAAGTAATATCAATCTATAAATAACAATAAAATAATAATTCAGTGTTTTTTATTTTTTAATTTATTACAATTCCAGAAGCTTAAATTTGCTGTCCAGGTATTGCCTTAAATTTGATGTCCAGGTAGTGTTACTTAATGGTATCATACGCCAATTTTATATTAACTGTTAATAAAAAAAAGTTAGTTGCGAATTTTTATCTCAAACATTTCATTCAGATCCAGTACCAAAAGACTAAAGATTCCCGAAAAACGGAATCCGATTAATTTGACATCTGTATATTTGTTAGAAGTCTGAAATTTCGGACCTCTAACAAATCTTAAGGAGAGGATATATCGCACCTATAACCCGCATAAATAGGTCCGAACTTTCGGCTGCCAAATAGACGTTCAGGAGCCTAAATTCCGTAGCTGTACTCATGTATTAAGGCTCGAACTTTCGGCAGGCACTTCCAGTGTGTTGTACGGCCGTGACGAAAATAAATTGGCAAATTGTTTGACAGCAATTTTAGTGACAGATTTATTCGCTTCATGTCCTGTATTACAATTTAGATTAGACCATGTACGAAATAAATTTTTTGAATACAAATATTTTGAAAACGGCTGCTCGAATCAACTCTTTCTAAATGTCGGAAAATAAAAATTTTTATTTATAAAATTTTAATACAGCCTGATTCAAAAAAGTTATTCGATTTTAAATTACCTCAGGTGGCGCTCTTTACATTTTACAACAAAAATAAGAACGGATTTGAATTTTTCACCACACAAAATCCCTCAAACCTGAATTGTGTGAAAATAAACCAAATATTAAAGAAGTTACCAAAACTAAATTGTACATAGTAGAAAATGGATTCTTTGGGATGACCGTTAAAGCAATGGAATTTGGCTAACCATAGACACGTGTTTCTGACTTAAGATCTTCATCAGTACAGTCAACTAGTTGAGAGACGTGTCTATGGTTAGCCAAATTCCATTGCTTTAGCGGTCATCCCAAAGAATCCATTTTCTACTATTTGTGGTAGCGTTTTTCCGCACGTTTTGGAGACTCTCTGTATATGTAATAAAATGTATTTAAGTCAGAGATAAAGAAAACATATGCAAGAGTCTATTGAATAATTAAAACGTTTAAATTAATATAGTGACAACGCAAAGGTTGTAATAAAATTCGTAAAATATACATGGTTGTTTTTTTTAAACCCAAAGACGTTGATTTTTAAATTTAGTTGCCTTTTTTTTATAATAATTTTATGTATACAGTGTGATCCGAAAATAATTTATGACAGCTAACTTAATTTTTGAAATTAATTCATCTGTTTTTTATTTTTTAATTCTATTTCAAATTCTGAACATGTTTTATGTTTCATAGGACTATACCTAAATTCAATTGTTTCAGAAATAGTTATTGTGCAACGTAAAGGTTGGGAAAAATTCATAAAATATACAGGGTTGATTTTTTCAAGAAAGCTCGGACAACTTAATTTTTTCTTTTAGTTGTTTTTTTTTGTGTTAATTTTTATATATACAGGGTGATCAAAAAATAAGTGTTGACATCTAAGTTCTTTTTTTTTAATTAAAACACATACTTATTTATTTTTTTTAAATTCCTCGTCCCAATTCTGAACATAATTTATGCATCATGTCCTGTATCTAAATTATTGTTTCCGAAATAATTATTGTGGAACGTAAAGGTTAGAATAAGTTCTTTGAAAAATCAGGTGTTTTTTGTTCTCCCTCGAAAAAACGCTCGGACACGTCGATTTTTAATTTAAGTTGACGTTTTTTTAATGATGATTTCATGTATACAGGGTGACCTAAAATTAAGTTTTGACAGCCAACTTCATTTTTTAAAATTAAAACACCTATTTTTTATTTTATTTTAATTTTATTTATTTAGAAGAAGTTAAAAGCCAATATAAAATAAAAATTATTTTATTAAATGCTGGAGATGACCTCCACCAAGCTTCTGAGCTGAGATGACTCTGAAATTCCTGCAAAACGTTATTGACAACGAAACTTTCTATTAATCTTATTTCATTTGTTATCCTAATATTTAAGTCTTCGATGTGGTTAGGTCGCTTAACATAGACTTTAGACTTAAGATAGCCCCCCAAAAAATATCCAAAGGGCAGCGATCTGGCCGGCCATTCAATTGCACCCCTTCGACCAATCCAACATCCAGAAAAAAACGTATTGCGGTCGTAATGAGTGTACCGTAACGAATTGTCAGGTTTTTGTAGATCGGGGTATAAAGTGGCAAGGCGAGAAACTAGGTCTAATTCTAAAAACTCTAAATACCGTCGCCAGTTAAGTTTCCATTAAAGAAAAAGGGTCCTATAATCTTGTTTTCAATTACTAAGGCCCAAAAATTAAGTTTGTGTGGGTGTGCATTCCATTAACCAGTGAGGATTTTCAGTAGCCAAATACTGGCAGTTTTGCCTGTTTACATTGCCATTGAAACAAAATGTTTCCTCATCCATCATTTTTTTGGAGCCCGCGGGTTGTTATTGCACGGATTCACCTTCATTTAATTTAAGAACCAACTGGACTTTGTAAGGATGCCATTTATTTATTTTTAAATACTTGAGGACGGGTGTTGAGGGCAGATATGATTTCCCAAAGCTATATTGCGCCTCGTTTTATGGTTGTCTTCTTGAACTGCTAGCAAAACATTTAGCAGTTTTTCTCCTGATACCGTTGACCGACCTTTTGTATAATTATCCAGGACGTGACCAGAATCCCGATATTTTGTTTCTATTTTACATGCCGATTTTCACAGTACTAAAAATTTCACAAACTTCCATTTGGGTGCGTATGATGTTCTCATAACCAATCATCATTAAAATCTTCACTCTCGCTCTCACTGTAAAATATGAAGTTAGCTGTCATAACTATTTTTAGAGTACCCTGTATACATAAAATTAGTATAAAAAACTAAAATTAAAAAATCAGCGTCTCCGACGTTTAAAAAAAACAACCCTGTATATTTTATGGATTTTATTTTACGTTCTCACTATATATGATTTAAGACAATGTTATGCTCATTTTTAAAATATAGTAAATATAAAATTTTGTTATCCTAGTTTGGAATTTAAGGTTCCGTTGATCATATTTTCGAGAACTGCCTAGTCTAATGGCATATTTTATTAGTTCTTATTTTCTGGTTGGTTGTAACAAGAATAACTTGTTTATATTTTTATTTATATGTTATTTCCAAATAATTATTTATTTTATTAATTATTTTAAGCTAAAAATTACTATATTATTAAAAATAATTCTAAAGCTAAATTTATTTTTTTTTAAGATAAATTATGCAAAGCACTTATCAGAAATATCGTTTTAGCTTGAAAGAACTCAAAAATGTATCACATTGTATTTCCATTTTGCTTTAAAATAACTACATATTTTGTTAAGTAAATATACGAAATATTTTCTGTAATAGACCCAAGATATGTCGGAATGAGAGATTGTGGGTTTTATTTGCCATTATTATCAAATAAAATTAATACGAATATAATGATCACGAATAAAAATAAACTAAAATTATTAAATTGATTTCAAATAATTAACAATTACGTCTATAAATATAGCCAAAACATATTACTTAAAAAGATTATATATAAAGCCTACCGAAAGTTAAAAATTGAATATATATATGGCTTTACCTTCCGAAAATAGGGAAACTCACCTTGTCGCTATTTTTTAACAATATCTTATTTAATTTGTGTCAACATTCAAGTTAAAATTCCTTTATGGGCATATTCCTTTTTCGTCTATTCTCTTTTTGCCTTTGCCAATATCCAAATTCCTAATTCGTCTGACAACCATTTTGCGGTAGCGTTCCGTCTAAATAATTTATCAAAAACTGACTGCTTAATGACCTGTGATCCGAATTAATTTTTCTCGCATAGGAATTAGAAAAAGTAAAATATTGCCTTAACACAAGCATAAAAGGCAAACTTCTTTTTTGACAAAATGGGAGGCAATCCTTTGGTCTCTTTAATCTTTAATCCCTTCTCTTGACTTCCCCCGTCCATCATTATCAGTTTTGCCACATAATATGCACTAAATTACCTTCATGGAGTTCTGACCATAATTCTTTCCTTTTGAACTGGTCCCTATCCTATCAGGTCATTCCAAGTGTCCTATGACAAGGGCATTTTTCCTAAAAGCCAGAAATCTGTTCCTTTACAGCCTACTCCCAAAAAGGGATTCAAAAACCTTTTCTTTAACTACAGATCCATATCCCTACTCCCAATTATGAGTAGTATATCTATAATGATCTTTTATATTACCCTGAAAGGTATAAACTTATCCATCACAGGCAATATGGCTTCCGCCACCAAAGATCCACAACAGATCTTCTTACATTTGTAACCCACAACTGGAATATGTCCATCGAACTCCACGGAGGAGCCCAAATTATTGCCGTCGATATTTCCAAAACATTTGTTTAAGTCTCTCATGGCATACTTCTTAACAAATTTCCGGCCCTTAGTCTTCCTCCAAAACTTTGTACTTGGATTGCCAGTTTTATTTCTAATAGAAATATTTTTGTATCAACGAAGACATTCTATACGGCTCAGTATTGGCACCTACCGTGTTCCTCCTGCACTTCAGTGATATACTTTCTGCTACCAGCAATCTTATTCACAGCTATGCCGACGTTAGTACACCCCACTTCAACATACAATTTCCCAAACCTGTTTCCCAGACTGAAATTGAAGGGGTGTAGAGAAATGACATTATCTCTAACCGAGGACCTCACTAAAATCATAGAATAGGGAGCAAAGAAGTTTGTCCAGTTTAACGCCACTAAAACACAATCATGTCTACTATCTTACAAATTATCTCCCAATACCACACCATTTAATCAGATGTTTGAGGCCAAAGATTCCCTTAGACTAGTTGGTATCACTTTTCAGGAAGATCTTCGCTAGCACATTCACATTACCTCAACTGTCACAGCAGCGTGAAGAAATTGCGTTCCCTTTTCCGAGCTCGAAACTATTTTTTTTCTGCCAACTTGTATACCCTTTACACTTCGCAAATCAGACCTAGCCTTGATATCCTCACATATGAGGAGCAGCCTTTCCTTCAATCCTTAATATTCTTGACTCTCTCCAAAGAAGAGCCATTCGCCTGCTTGATTTGCCAAACCTCATAAAAAAGCTTGCATCACTAGAGCATTGTGTTTTACAGATACTACCCAGATTCTGTTTTGATGAATTATCACCATTGTCTTCCTTAATCATTCCTTCCAAGGAAACAAGCATCGACTTACATGCATCCTTTCACCGTCCAATTGCCGATAACAAGGATCTCCCACTATTGTTCGATTTTCCGTTTATGGATATGTTTCCAGCATATTGTCTTTTCCTCTTCTCCTAATCTGTACGTCTTTAAATCCTGCATTAATAAAATGTCCCTGTCTTTACAGATAAAATTTATAGATATTATTATTATTATTAAAAAATAATAATTATTATTATTATGAAAAAAGAATTATTAATTTTTTTTTAAATTGCGTATTAATAAATTAAGATGATGATTCAACACTGTCGCGTTCCGGTGCTTAATTTGGGGATAACCTGCTACAGATCCACCGATGCATGTAACAAAATAGCCGTAAAGAACTATATAAAAAAATTTTTTCTCAAAAATTTAAAATCATTTGAATAAGAAGGTTTTTTACGTTGATTTTTTAAAAATTTTGTTTTGCCACCACTTTGTTCCGGTATCTTGAATTTGTAACACAACTTTACGAGTTTATCTCTATATCATACTTAATGCTTGCGCAAAATTTGAAATTAATCTAATAAATAGATTTTTCAGGCTGATTTTTTAAATATTTTATTAGGCCGCCATTTTGTTTTGTTAGGTTAGATTCATACCAAAATGTTACCAGTTCATCATTATGTAACACTTGACTTTTGTGTAAAATTTGAGGTAAATTGGACAATTAGTTTTTTAGTAATATTTTTTTAACGTTTTACTAGGCCACCATCTTGTTCCGGCATACTGGTTTTTTAACAAAATATTACCAGGCCATTCTCATATAATCATCTTTTACTAAAATTTGAAGTCAATCTGATGAGTAATTTTTAAGCTATGCCGCGAACTGCTAGACAGACAGAAAAACCGACAGATAGCCACTAAAACGCAAAGATATGTAAATGAGAGAGTGATTTATTCAGATTAGAAAAAATTTATTTGGCCGCCATTTTGTTCCACCGTCTTGAATTAGTACCACAGTTTTACTAGCTTGTCTCTATACCACAATTAGTTATGGCACACAGTTTAAAATCAGTTCATTAAGAAATTTTTTCAGGTTGAATTTTACTAGTTGATTCCTACATAATACTTGATTTTTGTGCAAAATTTAAGATAAATTGGATAATCAGTTTTTTTCGAAATATATTTTTTAACGTTTCACTGGGCCACCATCTTGTTCAAGGATATTGGATGTTACCAAAATATTACCACGCCATCTAGACAGACCAACACACAGACAGCCAGACAGACAGACAGACCGACGGAATCGTGAAAACATGTTTTTCGTTATCTAGGGACCCTGAAAGGTAAAGATCTGAAAAAATCTGGCTGATTTTTTAAATATTTTGATACGCCGCTATTTTGTTTTGCTGTCTTATATTCATACCAAGATGTTACCAGTTCATCTTTATGAAAAACTTGATTTTTGTGCAAAATTAAGGTAAATTGGATAATCAGTTTTTCTAGTAATAATTTTTTTATCTCCATCTTCTTCCGGCATATAGGATTTTCACCAAAACATTACTAGGTCATCCCCATATGAGCCTTAATTTTTGACAAAAATTTAAAGTCAATCTGATGAGTAGTTTTGAAGCTAGACAGACAAACAACTCGACACACGGACAAACGGAATTGATAAAAATAGGGACGCTAAAAGGCGAAGATATGTAAAACCGGTTGATTCCTACATAATACTTGATTTTTGTCCAATATTTGAGATAAATTGGATAAGCACTTTTTAGTACCAATTTTTTTAACACGTTACTAGGCCGCCATTTTGTTTTGCCATACTGAATTTTTACCAAAATGTTACCAGGTTATCCCCATATGACCCCTAATTTGTTACCAAAATTTGAAGTCAATCGGGTTAGTAGGTTTTTAAGCTATGCCACGAACAGACGAACCGAAACACCGATAGACCGACAGACAGACAGACCGACGGAATCGAGAAAACATGTTTTTCGTTATCTATGGACCCAGAAACGCAAAGATCTGAAAAAATCTCGGAAGGCGATTTTTTCACGGTTACAATACTTCCATTTTACGAGGGAAGTAAAAAGAGATATCGCATTACAAATTTCTTTGAAGTATAAAATTTATCTATTGGAGTCTTGACCGTTATTTTTATTAAGGTCAGGCAAAACGGCAACATATAGTCGGTACATCTGAAGGCAGATTGTGTGTCATGTCGAAGTAATTTGTGAATTTAATTATAACTTTATGTTCACAAAGTCTAAACAACATCAGTTCTTCAGCAAAAAGAAAAGTCTAAAATTCCAGTATTCTTGTAACGTCATTATGATTAATTATAATGTTATTCATTGCCACTCTGTAGACTCCAAAGATAATACTAAATTATTGTTATTGTGGTTTCACAAGCGTAGTAAAATGATCGCGGTCAAATTGTGTATATGTATCATTTTTGTTCTAATCACTTGTAAGTAGATATCTTGTTATTTTAATAAAATGTAAAAATATTAAATATAATTAAGTTTATTAAAATTATTTATATTTAAATGTAGTTTAATAACTTTCAGAATTTCTTTTTGGTCTTGAAATCAAATTTGCAATTTTTTCATTCTCCTTCTCGAGACAAGTAAATTAATTCTCCTAATAATTTTAATAGGTTTTTAACGTAACGGGGCAAGCGAACTTTTAGGTACTTATTTAAGCTAAAAGTTATTTAAACATGGTGCTAAAGATTTTATTTGTTCCGAAAATGTACAAAAACGATTTTTGAGTTCTAATTGCGAGATAAAACCTACGCTTCTTAAAATTTTAAGTATTTTTGATTTATTTTTGAAAAAATTAGTTTTTTCTTACATATTAAGCTGTCACTTTGTATTATCCCTTTGATATCAATAAAGTAATCTTGCTAGGGAGCCCATAAGTCTTAATTTTTTATGATCTTTAAAATATACATAGTGTGCAAAAATATGTTAAGATTAGTTAAAATAAAAAAAAAATAAATATTTTAAACCCTAGCGAAATTAAATTTAAAATTGTATCTTTAAATTTTAAGCAGAAGTGAACATTTTCTCGAAATATGTTTTTTTGTTTTCCCTCTATAAATTATTATTTTTAAAAATAGATACAGCTTTTTTTAAACAGGGTGCCATTTTTTTCAGATTTAAAAATCTCAATTTGAAATATGGGACAATTCTATAACTCCATAAGAGGCAAGTTTTCTACGAAAAACAAACAAAAGCTGCTTCTGGATTGACCGGAAGTGATCTCTACTCTTTTATTTTAAATAAGATCCTGTATATTTTTATGGCTTGTCGAATTTAGCTTAAAATTTATTGTTCAACGATATATTACAATTTTGGTTTTCAAACTGGACCTGGACAGCTATTTTTTTACATATAGAATACTTCTATTAGACAATTCAAAATAACTTCAATTGCTTCATTTTTTAGAACACTTCGATTTAAAAATTGAACTATTTAATTTTGTCCATTTCGTGTTTAATGGAAAATGCATTTTACTCCAACATTTTTAAGCACATGCTGTATATTTTTTTCAGTTATTTTTACCGCAAAATTACCTTTAAAAAGGTTTATCGCCTGCTACTCTTTATATTCAAGATGGTGATATGCCAGCAATTTTTGACAAATGAAGATAGTTTTTATTTAAAATAAATGGCTATTTTTTAGTCATTTTGAAAATAAAGATTAACACGTTTTACTTCTTTAAAAAGGTAATTTTACGGCGAAAGTGACTGTGACAAAAAAAAACAAGTGCCATTAAAAATATTGGAGTAAATTACTCTTTCGGTAAAACAAGGTGTGAAAAAAAATTTTAAAAAATATATATTATTGCCAAAAACTATTTTTAAATCGAGTGTTCTAAAAAAATAAAATATACGCTTATTTTGAAGTGTTTAACAAAAATATTTTGTAAAAAGTGACTGCATTTTTACTTCCCTCATTAAAGGGTGAGCAAAGCTATTGGCAAGCAAAGCTATTGGCAAGCAAAACTTGCCAATAGCTTTGCCACCCCTGAGTTTGTGAATGGTGGTGCTGGAGTTACTCTTGATTTCGGGAGTTGTCCCATAAATTGTTCTGCGGTTTTGGCTTTATAACGAATGCAACTGATGCATTTTTTTAATTGGGTTCTGACGGCTCGTTTCCCGTTAATAATCCAAAATTTGCTCCTAATATATGCAAGAGTTGCTTGGTTTCCGCCATGGAGAGTTCTCTTGTGAGCTTCTAGTATAACTAGCTTGGAAAAATGGCTGTGGTACGGAAGAATCATTGGATGTTTCTTCTGGTAAGTTATTGGTGCGTTTTCTAGTCTCCCTCCGACTCTAATGAGATCTTCGCTGTCTAGGAATGGACTTAGATTCCGCAGTTTGCTGTTGTTTCCAACTGTCTTGGTAGTACGTAGTGATTTGTAGTCTTCACTAAATTCTTGTTTTTGAATCAATGCGACGACTTTTTTAAGGGTGACCTGTATTTCCTTAACAGAGAGAATAGGGCTTTCCTCTCTATTGGTAACTCGGTAGCAGTATGATAAAACTCGTAGCATTCTTGTAAGATCAGAGAATTTTTCGCATATGTCACTTTTTACTACAATTTCAGCTTTGTAACAATTTGCTCTGATTTCCTCGTTTACTTCGGGGATTATCTTGATCAGAGGAAGGTTATTGGATGAGTTGAGCCAGTGAGGACCTTTCCACCAGAACTCGGTAGCTTCCAGCTTATCAGGATCCAGACCCCTGGAGATAATATCTGCTGGATTTTCCTGAGACTTGACGTGATTCCAAGAAACTCCTGTTGCATTTCTGTGTGTTTCACATACTCTATTGGCGACGAAGGTTTGCCACTTTGTAGGATCTCCTTTTATCCACCCTAGAGTGATCATGGAGTCAGTCCATGCAAATGTTTGGGTGTTGTCTAGTTGCAAGGCGGTTCTGGTTTTCTGTATTAACTTAGACAGAAGTACGGCAGCGCATAGTTCTAGCCGAGGTAGAGTTGTTCTATTCTTGGCTGGGTCAACTTTTGATTTTGCTTGTAGAAGTGTGACAGTATGTTCGTTTCCTTCTACTATTCGGCTGTAAATTACAGCACCATACGCCTTTTCTGACGCGTCACAAAACCCATGTAGTTCTGTTTTGGAGTTTCGGTAACGCATCCACCTAGGAATTCTAATTTTCTCTAGTTCCTTTACTTTACTTTGAAATTGTAACCATCTTGTAGATATTTCTTCGTCGACGGGCTGATCCCAGTTTAGGTTTCGTAACCATAGATCTTGGATAATGAGTTTGGCTTGAATGACAACTGGAGCTAGCCATCCCTACGGATCGAATAGTTTGGAGATTTCGGATAAAATGTTTCTTTTTGTTAGTTTTTTGATTTGTGAGATTTCTACTTTGAATTTAAATATATCGTCTCCTGGGGACCACAAGACCCCTAAGGACTTTTTTTCTTCGTCTTGCGACACCTCATGAGTTTTTTGATCTCTAAGTTCTTCCGGAATGGACTTTAGTAGTGCAGGAGAATTGCTTGACCATTTTCTTAAATTGAATTTTGCTGACCCAAGCATTTGCAAAAGTTGTTTTTGAAGCTCTAGGGCTGTTTGAACGTTTGTTGCTCCTGATAAAATGTCATCAACATAGAAATCTTGCAATGTTGCTTCACTTGCTGCCGGAAAATTGTTTGCTTCTTTCTTTGCTAGCGTTTGAAGTGTTTTCATAGCTAGGTACGGAGCTGACGTGGTACCGTAGGTTACGGTGGTAAGTTCATGTTCAAACATTGGTTGATTAGGATGTTCTCTCCATAATATTCTCTGGAAAGGTTGGTCTTCTGGGTGTACTTTGATTTGGCGGTACATTTTCTCTATGTCTGCGCAGAAGACAATTTCATGTTTCCTCCAACGAATAATTATATCTACGATATTTTGTTGTAACCTCGGACCGACGTGCGTGATCTGGTTGAGGCTAATATTTGTGGAAGTTTTACAGGATGCGTCAAAGACTGTTCTTAAGCGAGTGGTTGTACTTGCTTCTCTGATGACAGCTTGATGCGGAATGTAATATTTTCCTTGATTGATTTCTTGTCGTCCAACTTTCCGCATATGACCTAATTCTAGATATTCCTTCATAAAATCTATGCACTGGTCCCGTAGTTCGGGATCGTGTTGAAATTTTTTCTCAACGTTTACAAGTCTTGCTGCTGCTCGTGGCTTTGAGTGGCCTAGAGTATCTGGCGATTGCTTGAACGGAATTCGAACTACAAATCTTCCTTCTTTGTCTTGTTGTGTGGTTTTTTCGTAAAATTCTTCGCACGCTTGTTCTTCCTGTGTTAATTGGTGACATGGCATTATTTCTTCAATCTCCCAGAATTTTGTTAGCTGATTATCTTCTTCATATTGAGAAATCATACTAATTACTTCAATACTTTGAGGCTCAGATAATATAGAACCAGACACAATCCAACCCAGTTCCGTGTTTTGTTTCAGAAGACCCTCTTTAGTTTTCTGAAGGTCGTTCAGGATTATGGTTGCATATTCCTTGGCTCCTAAAATTCCATCTATTGGTCCAGGAGTCATAAAGGTAGTGTCTGCTAAAACTTCATTTTTCCAGTTGTCTATGTTATGTATTTGGAGTTTTTGTTTCGGCATGGAACGTGTTAACTTTGGGAGGACTATCATGTTAACTTCCATAGAAAATGTACTTTTGAATCTTGGTCTAATCTGGGCATTAGTGGACCATTTGGAAATTTTAGGGTCTCCCCCGCCAACACCAGATATTTCAGCTCTGATGTGGCGGCGTGGCAAATTTAGTCGTTGGGCGGCTTCTTCCGTAACAAACGAAGATTGTGAACCTTGATCGATCAGAAGTCGTAATGCCTGCGATGAACTTGAAGTGGAAACTTCAACAAGGGCTGTTGCGAGAAGAACGTTCTCTTCTTGTTTGCTAGTATGGTGTGTTGAAGTATTTCTATTGGTGTTAGGTTGATTATTTGACCTTCCTGCACCGGCGTTGTATTGGGAATTTCTTGGTGGATTATTAGAACTTCTTTGAAAACCTCTGGGTTGGTAGTCTGTTGACCGTTGTTGGTTTTGTTGATATCTTTCAAGGTGTAGAAGTGTATGCTGCTGGTGACTGCATATATTGCACCTTGTTTGGCTGAAACACCTTTTGCCAACATCATGACTTAAGCAATTATAGCACATGTGTTTTTCTTGGACTTGTTTGTTTCTTTCTTCTGCTGAAAGCGTTTTGAACTTTTGGCAGTGGTACGTCATGTGTTGTTTATCTTTGCAGAATAGACAACCAGCGTTACTGTGTTTTTTGTTATTGTCTGATGCGACGTTAACGGCAATGGTTTCTAATGACTGGAATCGTCTTTCTAAGAAGTTCATAAATTCTTCGAACTCTGGGATATCATGCGGCTTCTGAAGATTTTGTTCGTATAGACGGTTGGTTTCAGAATCCCATTTTCTGAGGATTATTCGAATTACCATTGGACCCCATGTATCGATTTCTACATCTTGGTTTTTCAACGCCTGTAGACATTCTCTTGTAGTGTCGTGTAGTTGTTTTAGTTTCAGTGCGTCTTCTTTTGTAACCGTTGGTACGTCTAATATCTTATCAACTAGTTGGAATGTTAGTAGCCTTTTGTTTTCATATCGCTTTTGCAATAACTCCCATGCTGTTTCGTAATTAGCTTCAGTTGATTCAAGGTGTTGAATCAATTTGCCTGCTTCTCCCCGTGTGTGGGTTTTCAGATAGTGCATCTTTTCGGCCTTGGTCAGTGCTTGGTTTTCATGAATTACTCTTTTGAATATATCGAAGAAATTAGACCAGTTTTCATATCCTCCATAAAAGATCGGGATAACGACTTTTGGAATTGCTAACTTTTGCTGTGGCTGGTTCACCACGATTTGTTGAGTTTGGGCCATGATATTTTCTTGAGCTTCTAAAGTTAGTTTTTCCAGAATTTCTTCGTACTGGCCAAGAGTGTCTGCATAAGTATTATTGACAAAATAGTTGTTTTGAAACTTTGTTTCATTTATCATTATTTCTTCATGCAGTTGATGAATAGCATCCCATTGTTTTTTAATTTTTTCCATGTGAAGCTTATAGCGAGATTTGGACTTTCCTTGGCTTAGTTCCGTTTCAATTTGGTTTAGGTCGGTTTGTAGTTGTTGCAGCCTGAAGTTTTGTTTTTTCAGACGGTGTTCTTGTTCTTTTTCCGCCAAGGGATCGGCGGAACTTGCTGAAGGTGTTTCTGCTTTTGGACAGGTTTTTAGGTAGTTTAGTACTTCTTCGTATTTTTCTTTTAATTGGTTGTCATATTTTTTGGTAAAATATGCATGTTCGGTGAGGTTTAGGTTTTTTATTTCCTTGTCGTTTTTCTGGATACTTTTCCATATTTTTTCTAAGGTGGCGATGCGGTCGTTTATATATGTTTCAGTTTTTCTCAAAGAAGAGTCCTTCTTGCTATTGCTGATAAGCTGGATTATTTGTTTTCCTAGTTCTTCTTGTTCTTGAACAAGCTCATTCATTTTGCTTTCCGCAGACATGATGAATTTTTGACGGGGACGGGATATTTTGTTTGTTTATTTGTTTTTTGTTTACTTTCGGCTAGTTTGCAAGTAGTGTCTGTTTGTGTTGTATGTTAAGCTGAGTTCAATAATATATGCCCGCCAGCGTGAACTTGGCACAGGAATACCTTATTAAACCCTTAAAGTATTTTCCTCGCCAGCGTTAACTGGTCACGGGGAAAAGCCTTTGCTTGTGTGTGATACTCAATCGTGGAAACGATAATATATGCCCGCCAGCGTGAACTGGCACAGGTATACCTTATTTATTCCTTTTAGTATTCCCCTCGCCAGCGGTAACTGGGCAACAAGGAAAATACCAATTATTAAGTAACGTGTATATTTGTGTGTGCGAGTGAAGCTAACGGCACTTTGCTTTTTCCCACCACTTAGTTTTTTCGAGTGCTTCTTCACGTTACCCTACTCAGTTCAGGCAACGACACCCTAAAACAGGTTTTGGTGGTAAGCTATTCGCCGAAAAGCTCTTTAAATCTTGCTTCTAGCCTGGTTACGAATTCAAACGGTTTTTTATCTATGGTTGGCGTGGCTGGCGAACCTGAATTGTGCGTTTTGATGTCAACTCCGTCTAAAGAAGCTATAACGATTTCTTCTAATTTTTCTTGACGTTTCTTAGCTCTTTGGTTTCTGTTCAGCTTTTTCTTGCCATGTACGACAGACTTCCTGACAACTGTGATTATATGGTTGGTTTTGGTTGCTTGTAGATGGACGGACGATAAAGTTGATGAACGGATACACGGTTGGGTATATTGGACGGATGTTCTTCGGTTGAAGAACGGCTTTAAGGCTCGAAGGACCAATTTTTTTTTTTTTTTCGAATCGAGGATCACCAATAGACTTAAACATTTTCAAGAAAAACTCAACCAAGGACTAGAAGCAATCAACAACATGCAGACTTGGTACAAGCAAATAGACACCAATGCCCTAAATATTCAACTGCTAAGCGCCTACCAAGTAGCACAAAACTTCATCAGCGAAATAAATGAATACTATGACAAACTATTGAACATCCGCTTCAATAGGGGCACAATATACGAACTAGTATCACCGGCATATATCAACAATATCATAAAAGAAACAAATAAAAAATTTCCGAATAACTTAAGGATTGTACCGACAATGTTATCCACGAAGCAGACAGCTAATAAGACAAGTCTCCAAGTGTATGGGTACTTTCCAATAGCAGATGTTGCCAAGTTTGGACTTCTAAAAGCAACGCCAGTTCCGGTGAAAATCGAAAACGGATGAATGACTGCATAGCCGTCGACTACGACACGCAACTGTACTTCCAACTTCATGAAAACGACTTACAACAATGCATTAAACCATACCCCAATGATCCACATCAGTTTATCTGTTCACCAAGTTCAGTCAGAAACATAGAAACAAATCCTTCATGTATTATAGATGAAATATATGAACGAGCCGCTCCAAGACATTGCGCCATTGAAAAAAGCAGCATAAAAGGCATACTATGGAAACAGCTGTGCGCAGCCAATACTTGGATGTTCATATCCAGCTCTCCAACGGTAATATCTGTAATCTGCAATGGTGCGCGGGAAGATGTTGCAATAAACGCAACAGGGATAATTCAAATATCTCAAGAGTGTATAATTCAAACAAAACAAAACATACTCACGCCTAAACGAAGCACCACCGTTCCAGTGTTAAATAGTTATTCCAAAGCGGTCCCAAACCCTTCATGAATTGATAAACGATCAAGAACACCAACAAGAGCAACTACAGAACATTCTTTGGCGAAACATTCACCATCATTCCATAGCAATTAGCAGCATCACTACAATTATCATAGCCATTCTTATAATTGCAGGATGGCAGGATGGTATACAGCCAAAATCATTGTAGCACAGCATCAACAGAAGAAACGCAACAGAAAACCAGATCACAGGACCACTCAAAACGAGGAATTTGAGTTAAGATCTCTCACTTCATCCATCGGAGACAGGCCGCAGAATGTATAATTCTCACAATTACACATAAAATTTCTATAATTTAATAAGACAATTCCATGCATATTTAATATTTACTTAGATGGTATGTACAGTGTCTACACTGACCTTCTTACAGTCACGTCAGTTGAACCTTGCACGTTCTGATGACTATACATAATATAATGTTATTAAATTTTACTATTTTGCATCATTGAGATCGCACGCATTGTTTAATTGATAGTTGTATAAATGGAATGTAAATCTTAGAATAAATCAGTACGTTATTAACCACGATAATTGTTACTCATTTACTACGAACAAATACCTACTACGTCCTACATCGTCCCGCTGCTCATCTCAAGCCGAAGCTGAGCAAAGCTATTGGCAAGCAAAGCTATTGGCAAGCAAAGCTTGCACAAAGGGAGATATTGTAATCGTGAAAAAATCACCGTCTGAGATTTTTTCGGATCTATAAGTTTTAGGGTCCCTAGATGACGAAAAACATATTTTCTCGATTTCCTGTTCTTCGTCGGTCTGTCTGTCGGTCTGATTGTTCGCGGTATAGCTAAAAAACTACTTACCCGATTGCCTTCAAATTTTGGTAAAAAATTAAGGGTCATATGGGGATGAACTGGTAACATTTTGGTAAAAATCCAGTATGGTAACGCAGAATGGCGGCCTAATGAAATGTTAAAAAAATATTACTAAGAAAGTGCTTATCCAATTTATCTCAAATTTTGCAAATATTATATAGGAATCAATTGGTAAAATTTTGGTACGTAAATTCAGCCTGAAAAACTTCTTAATGAACTGATTTCAAATTGTGTGCCATATAGAGTATAGGGATGAACTAGTAAAAGTGTGGTACTAATTCAAAATCGCGGCCAAATAAAATGTTTGTAGTCTAAAAAAATCACTCTCTCGCGTTTTGACGGCGCTAATGCAATAAATATGTTTTACCAACCCCTGTCGGGCTATCTGTTTATCTGTCAGTTCGGGATATAGTTTAAACTACTAATCAGATCAAATTGGTATGACCTGGTAATAGTTTGGTTAAAATCCATTATGCCGGAACAACACGGCGCGGCGGCCTGTAAAAAGTAAAAAAATTATTACTAAAAACTTATTATTCAATACAATTTATCTCAAATTTTGCACAAAAAACCAATATTATGTACGAATCAACTGGTAAAATTTTGGTACAAATCCAAGATGGCGGAACAAATTGGCGGTTTAATAAAATCTTTAAACATTCAGCCTGAAAAAACTACTTAATAAGCTGATTTCAAGTTGTGTGCCATAACTAATTGTAGTAGAGAGATGAACTAGTAAAACTGTGGTATTAGTTCAAGATGGCGGAACAAAATGACGGCCAAATAAAATTTTTGTAATCTGAAAAAATTACTTTCTCAGGTTTTACATATCTTCACGTTTATCATCCCTAGATGGCAAAAAATATGTTTTATCAATTTCATCGGTCCATCTGTCGCTCTGTCTGTCTGTCAGTTCGCGGCATAGCTTAAAAACTACTCATGAGATTGACTTCAAATTTTAGTCGAAAATTGAGGCTCATATGCGGATGACCTGGTAATATTTTGGTAAAAATCCAATATGCCGGAACAAGATGGCGGCCACTAGGCGTTAAGTTAAGTGTGATATAGAGAGAAGCTGGTAAAGTTGTGTTGCGAATCCGAGATAGCGGAACAAAATGGCGGTCAAATAACACGTTGAAAAAACTAACTTAAAGAAATCTTCTTTTTCAAGTGACTGTAAATTTTGGAGAAAAATTAAATATGATATGAAGATAAACTGGTGCGAATTCAACATGACGAAACAAAATTGCGGAGTGTGTTAATGTAAAAACTACCTATTGAATTCATTTTTAATTATGCTGAAAGTCAAATGTGGTATAGGTAGAAACTGGTAAAATAATAGTAAAGATCCAATATATTTAAACCAAATGTCGTTCAATAAAAATGTTTGAAAAGACAGTATATGTATATATGTGTTCCTAAATAAATATCTACTGAACTAAATTGGTTTACACTTCACTATTCCCAATAAAAGGAAATATTCATAACGAGGGAAGTTCCGGATAAAGGAAATTTACCGATTTTTTCATAAAGTGGCAATGTTGAATTTTCAAAAAATGACTGTCTACTCGCCATTTTGAAAACAAAGGTTTACTTGTGTTATATCGTTAAAAGGCTAATTTTAGGCTGAATTCGACAGTCCATAAAATATTCTATTTATTCTATTTATCCTATTTAAAATAGAAGAGTAGGGGTCACTTCCGGTAAAACAGCAAATAACTTTGGATTATTTTTTCATAGATTATTTGCCTCTTATAGAGTTATAGAAAATCTTAAATTTCAAAACAATATTTTTAAATTTAAGAAAAATGCCTGATGCATATCTTCTATGTCACCCGGTATTAGCTAACTGGGCTCTAAAAGCAACACTTGTATTTTTGAAAATAATAAAGTTAGAGAGAAAATAAAAAACCCGTTTAGAAAAAATATTCAATACTCCTTAAAACTTAAAAAAATTTAAATTTAAATTCGTTTTTATGCTGCAGGGTGTTGAATTATACAAACATTTAGGATCGCTAGGTTTTTAACTAATCTTAACATATTTTTTGCACACCCCGTATATTTTTTGCGTAGTGCAGAGTCTACAGATTATAAAAAAACAAGTCAGAAGGACCCTCTAGTAAGAAACCTTTATATGAAACGGCGAATAAAAATTTACGGAATAATATGTAAGAAAAAATCAATTAAAAAAAATCGTATTTCAGAAAAATAGAGAAGAATTTAAAAAGCTTTAATTTTTTTTTTAATTTCACCGAGGATTCAGCTGATCTAGCAATTATTATCTGAAAATCGTTTTTGCAAATTTTAGGAAAAAATGAAATATAGGAAAATATGCAGACTGTTGTTTTACACCCTGTATAAATATCTTTTTCGCCTAGGTAAAAAACCGTAATATGCAATAAAATTTGCAAGAAATTGCTGAACTGCATCTCGTATCTAGTCTCGTTTTAGAAATATTCGAATTTAAACCTCAAAATTCCCTTATCCCGCGCTCTGTTCAGCAGGTTATTCTCGTTGTAAGTTTGCCACGCAAATTATCGTAAAAAAAGCGTTAGTCTAAAATATTTAATGCTGTAAAATCGTAGTATTTAGTTTCTTTTTGTTATTTTTTTTTTACTTTATATAATCTTAACTTTACACTAACAAGAATAAACAAAAAGAGAATCTTTTTTTCCAGTGTTACTTGCATTATGGCTATATTATAATTAGGTTTTGTGGACTTATCTAAAATACACTAACAAGTTTCCCTATTCGTTTATACAGAGTGTTCACACACAAAATATTCGACACAGAGCACTTCAACAGCAATTGAACGGTTCAAAATAAAAACATAATTTTTTATAACTTTTCGGACATATTTTACTTTACTGATAAACATTACCTTACGTCATGTACCGAGTAAACCTATGGTTTTTAGGTATATAATTACATACTTTTACATTATATTTTCCTAGCTTTACTTACACTTACAAGCATTACTAGCTCCCTGGAATGGTATACAAACTGGTAACAAAACTTTAGTTATGAGCACAGAATTTAATATTTTACAGTTATTAGAAACTTTA
The DNA here is from genome assembly GCA_030620095.1 of Kuschelorhynchus macadamiae. Lineage (NCBI taxonomy): Eukaryota > Metazoa > Arthropoda > Insecta > Coleoptera > Curculionidae > Kuschelorhynchus > Kuschelorhynchus macadamiae. The sequence goes on from JAUTXW010000785.1 coordinate 21,216, forward strand.
CGCAATAATACAATTCATCAACAAGAAATAAATATTATAAAATATTACTTACAAGTTGCATCACCTCTAATTTCAATTAGTAATTTAAAACATCTCGGCGTGCAGGTGGTGAATAATATTCTTTGCAATGTGATTTCATTATTTGCTAAAAAATAGTTTCTTAGCTTAGAGAATTATTTTATTGTTAGTCTGGATATCTTTCGTTACATATCTACTTAAAAATGGTTTTACAACTGGAGGTCGTTTTAGATCAGTTTGGTGACTTATTTGATGTTGTGGTACTTAGCGAAACTTAGAAAGTATGCAATCAGGATATATTTAATTTAGAAAAATACACCACATTTTATAATTTTAGCACCGTTAATCAAAACGATGGGGCTATTGTCTATATAAAAAATAAATTTAATGATTCCACAAAATGTTTGACATAGGTGGAGTATTATGTATTAGCTGAAATAAAATCTAAAAACAAAATAACGGCCATTACCGCCATATATAAACCGGATACTATAAACACTAACATATTTATTGAACAATTTGCCAATTATCTTCGTGCCCAAATAAATACACAGGCGAAATTATAATTGGAGACTTAAACATTAATATTCTTAGTAACACTAGTTACGTTGTGGTCGAAGAAAACACCCTTTTTAAAAAACGTCAAATTTTTATTAAAAGGTAAAATACAAGATTCAAGATCAAGAGCAGACTAACAAGTGATTCAATCACCGTCCTTTGCTTATATTTATAAGATTTCCTTATCTGTAATTGAATTTGTCACATTCAGCAATATGGGGAACGTAACTCCTCCATCCCTTAATGGGCATATAAACTGGAAGTTTTTATGACCTAATTATTTTAAAATAATTAATTAAATTATTATATTATTTATTTGGTCAGTATTTCTTAGTTTATTAAGTTTTAACTTAGGCCATAAATACTTGTACAAAATATACAATATTATAATTATTAAAATTACATATAGTAAAATTGTCCATAAACTTGTCTTATGATAATATACAGTGTCGGTTAAAAGTTTAGAGGTTTCAATTTTTTGTTTATTTATTTCGTTTTGTAGATCATCAAATTTTTCCAAGTTTATAGAATTTGTTTTCAAAAATCTTATATTATTATAAATAGTTCGGTTTGTAAAATTGAGTTTAATATTAGGCAATGGCACATTTAAATATTCGTTTTTTGAGTTTTTATAACTTTTAAGTATTATATTATTTATCTTAAGACTACATATAGGACTTAATTCAATTAAATAAGTTCCGTTTAGTAAAATAGTATTTTGGGTGTTTTTACAAGTTTCCATTGCTGTAATATCTTTATTTGTTATTACAACCCATTTTCCTTCGTCTATATTTTGAATTTCTAGGCTGTCTATTTTTACAGGAATTTGCTTACAATTCGTGATATTATGATAATATTTTAATAGCTGCATTTCGCAGGGTAATGTTTGAAATATATTTTCAGAATGTATATGACTGCATAAAAATTCATTTTCTGTGACTTTTTTGCATGGATCATTCGAGTATCCAAAATTCTTATCATTAATTATAAGATAATTAAAGTTGGGTATTATTATTTTGTAATATTCGCCATTAGGTGTGGGTATAGGAAACAAATGGAATAAGGTATACTCTTTCTTTTCGACTAAAGGAATTTCTATAATAAAAGTAACTTCGCTATTTATTACGTAACCTTTTATATCTAGGATTGTCTCATATTTTAGGACATTTTCTAAGTTTGGTTCAAATGGCAATTTTTCTGAATTTAAGTATTTTTTAATCATTTTTATTTCTGATAGCAGTTCTTTAGGTTGAATTATAGTATTATGAAAATTATTTAGTTTTGCAAATGATATAGCGATTTCTATATTCGCTAATGTGTCAAAAATATTTTGATATAGCATATATATTTGTGTTAAGATCATTTGAGTTCGGTAATAGTCGAAATCAGATATTTCTTGTAGTTCGATTTTGGTTAGTGTTTGTATAGTCTGATTTACTCGAAATTCTAGAATATTTTGGTTATGGGATATATTTTGTGATATTTCTTGAAAACCTTTTATAGAATTACTGAGTAAGGTCATTTGTTTGTCCATTGACAACTTGATGTTATTTTGATTTTGTTTTAGAATATTTATTTCATTATTTATTAAAATTGCATCGTTGTCGTCTAGATTGCCTGTTATACTTTTAATTATACTTCCTAGTCCGTCAATTAGCCCACGTTTCTGCCTACTTTGTTTAGGGGGTAGTATTTCATTTATTTGGCGTAATATTTTTTGTTTTTGGTTATCAATAATTATATAGGAATTATAGTATTCCGTATTATAGTCAGTTTTATTTTTTAAATGTAATTTTAACATATTATATTTTAAACTCAAGGATTTATATTCCTCAATTATACCTTTTATATTAAACACTTGAACAAATGTCCAGTGATTAATTGTCTTCTGGGCGTGTCCTAGTTTGTAGGGTAAGATGCCAGGGTTCAGATTTAAGTCGTGGTATTTTGGTCTGTCTCCTCGTGTGTAGGACCATCTGTAACAAGAGGTCTTTTTAGTTCTTTTATGTGTATAATTTCTGTCTTTTTTGGGTTTTTGATATTTTCAATTTTTACACGATTATGTTCAAGGATTTCTCTTATTATAAAGGGGCCACTAAATTTGGCTTGATTTTTATTTCTAGGGGACAGTTTTTTATACACCTTTTGATTAAGTTTAAATTCATAGGGTTTGTCACCTTTAGGGTTAGTTTTTTCTAGCAGTATTTCTTTCTGTGTTTCGCTTTTCTCTGTGACAGTATTGTAAATGGCGTCTACTTTTTCTTTATGGGATAGTACATAGTCTGAGTAGAATGTTGTTGATATTAAGTCTAAAGGATCACGTGAGTTTGTGTGTCCTAAAATTAATTCATGGGGTGTATATTTGGTTGTACTATGTATCGAGCTATTATATGCTATAATTGCATACGGTAATAGTTCGGGAATTGGTTTATTTTTGTCTTTATCTTTTAGGATTCTTAAATGTTCGATTAATGTAGAGTGATATCTTTCTATAGGGCCATTTGACTCATGGTGTCCTGGGGTTGTAAAGTGAATATTTATTTTTTGGGCTTTTAATAATTCCTTTACTAATTCGTTATTAAATTCAGAGCCATTATCACTAACACTTGTTTCTGGGCATCCAAAGAATGAAAAATAATTTATAAGTTTGTCACATACTGACTTAGCATTTTTATCGTATACATAGGCTTGTCCGTATTTTGAAAATTTGTCAAATATTGTAAGGCAATTATGTTTTTCAAAAATAAATGTGTCTAAATGAATTATTTGAAAAGGTTTAGAAGGTGTTTCGGTTTTTACTAAAGGCACATACGATTTTTGTCTGCTATATTTTAGGGTTTGACATGTAACACAGTCATTTATAAATTGAGTGATTTCTTGTTTCATTTTACCCCAATAGTAGTTTTGTTTTAGTCTATCATAGGTTTCTGAAATTCCCCTGTGATTAGTTTTACTTTGATGTTGATGGGTCATCAATAAAATTTTTTCATCCTGTTCTTTAATATTATTGACTAGTTTTGTGCATCGTATTATTTTTGGTTTCTTAAAATTTTGTATATATATATTTGTAAAAATTGGGATAAGTTCTTCATTATAAAAATATATATAACATGTTTTTTATTATTCATGTAATCGCGAATAAATTCTTTAATGATACCAGGGTTTTCCGGTATTTCTACATTATTAATGTAATTCCTTTCGAATGTTTCGAAATCCACTTTTATTTTGTGATGAGGCGATTTCTTTATTAAATATTGCAAAGGCTTATTGTTAATTATTTCGTCTAAGATATTTAATCCGGGGTTTTCTGTCTCATTTTGATTACTATGCACAGTATTGTCAGAAGTAATTAAAGCTGGTTGAATTTGAATGTCAGATAAAATGTTTATTCTTTGTTCATTGTTCGCTTGACCTACGGAAATTGAGGGTAATTCGTTATCTAAGTTTCGAACTTGATCTGAGTCAGGGTTATCTCTACTTGAGCTTGCAACTTGAGAGTCAAGGTTTTGTGTCACGGTTATATTTTCCGAAAGATTACGCAAGTATTCAACTATATCGTTGTCAGCGTCTCCGGGATTATTTAATACGGAATCATTTTCGTATAGATTTAACTGAATTCTCGATAAGGCGTCACAATTACTATTCAAAATGCCTTTCTTATAGATAATCTTAAAGTCATATTCATCTAGACGTAATCTCCATCTAGTTAATTTCGAATTTACATCTTTTTGATTAAATAACCATACTAAAGGTCTATGGTCAACATATACATAAAATTGTCGTCCGAATAAATAAGGGCGAAAATATTTACAGGCCCAGACTACGGCTAAAAGTTCCTTTTCTGTTGTTGAGTATCTAGTCTCGGTTTCATTTAATGTACGCGATGCGTAAGCTACCGGTTTATCATTAGGTAATGTTCCTTGAGATAGGATTGCTCCTAAAGCATAGTTACTCGCGTCTGTAGTTAATATAAATGGTTTTGTAAAGTCAGGGTACTGCAATATTGGCGAATTTATTAACAGGCTTTTACAATGTTCGAACGCATTTATAAATTCAGGCGTGTGCTCTACTTTAGAGTTCTTTTTTAGACATTTCGTCATTGGTTTTGTTATTTTAGCAAAGTCTTCTATAAAGCGTCTGTAGTACCCAATAAGGCCCAAGAAGGATTTTATTTCCTTTTGAGTTTTAGGTATAGGAAAATTTTTTACAGCTGATATTTTTTCAGGATTTGGTTTAATTCCGTTTGGTGTTACGATATGTCCTAAATATTGTACTTCTTTTTCAAAAATTCAGATTTGTCTAGTTGTATTTTAAAGTTTGCTTCGCGTAGTCTTATAAATATTTTTCTTAGCTTTAAAATGTGTTCGTCTAGACTCGTACTGAAGACAATTATGTCGTCTAGATATACAAAGCATATTTCGTCCTGTAGACCTCTTAATATGTTGTTCATAACGCGTTGAAATGTTGCGGGGGCGTTCTTTAAACCGAAGGGCATTCTTAAAAATTCATAATGACCAAAGTCTGTACTAAATGCTGTTTTGGGAATGTCCTCTTTACATACTTCGATTTGATGAAAACCGTTAGCAAGGTCTAACGTAGAAAAATATTGTGCTTTCCCTAGTTTATCTAATATTTCGGTAATATTAGGCAACGGAAATTTGTCTGCAACACTTACATCATTGATACGACGTAGATCGCAAACCATGCGATATTTCGGCTTTCCTGAAGCGTCAAGCTTTTTTGGAACTATCCATATTGGTGATGAGTAAGGAGAATTTGATTCTCTTATTATATTTTGATCTAGAAGCTTCGAAATTTGATCTTTTACTTCTTTTTTATAAATTTCAGGGTATCTATAACTTTTAGTATAGATAGGAGTGTCTGTTGTTAATTTTATTTGATGTTTTATTGCGTTTGTAAAAGTTAAAGGTATCCCTTCACAATAAAAAACGTCTCTAAATTCAAAACAAAGTTTACGTATTTTTTGTTTTTCTTCATAATTACAATGGTCTAACCTTAAATTTTTTAAATTAGCTTTAAGTTGGTTATCTAGATCTCTATCAGATTTTTGTTCATTTGAATTATAATCGACGAAGTTAAGTTCATTCACATTTAATTTTTCTACTTCTAGAGGTTCAAGAAATTGGATTTTAATTGGGTTTTCTGTTGGATTTAGTACAGTTGTATAAGTAAGGTTATTTTTTATTTCTACTAAACATTCAGGAATTTCTACATTTCCGTATTTTTGGTAAGAAATTATGCCTGTTCCTTCTGTGATATTCACAGGTATTTCTATTTTTTGTATACATCTTGGTGAAATTATATAAGTAAATTTTTTTTTAATAATTTCAGGCGAAAGTTGTTTTTCATTTTTTCCTAAATAGCGTATTGGTATTTCTGTATGCGGCGATTGTAAAGTTCGTGTATTGAAATCTAAATTAGCGTTAAGTTGGATAATAAGATCTAGGCCTATTAATCCATCAAATTTGTTTGAAAAATTAAATAAATAAAATGTATGGTTGCCTTGCGTTTTAAACGTCTGAAATAATGGAATTATTGCTATTTCATTGTGGAAAGATGTAGCATGCGCTGTTTGAACTTGAAATATTTCTCTTTTTATATTTTCGGGAAAATATCTATAGGCAATTTCTGGTTTTATAAAACTTCGAGTACTTCCAGTATCTAGTAGAAAATTTGCGTCTAATTCGGGTATATGAATATATGGTAATTCGGCTGTGTAGTTATTCAAAAATATTACCTCGTATTGTTGTTCGGGCTCGTTCCCGTAAAATTTACATTATTAGTATTTTCTGGGAAATATTCTGGTTCGTGAGTTTGTTCTTGGTATATGTTTGTGTAACTTGGTTTATATGTATTCATATAACTTTGTTCATAAAATGGATTTTCGAAATTTGGTGTTTCTTGATTATCAGCATAATCAAAGTTTTCAAAAATTGGGAAATTAACATTTGTATTTTCATGATTAACAGTATAATCATATTGAGTATTATTTTGTGGGTTTTGTTCCGAAACTTCTTGATTGTAAAGTTGTTCGGTAATTACCTTTTTATTTTGTATATTATTATTTAAAATTGTGTTTCCAGAACTTGTGTCCATAGGTTCTATTTGTCTTGTTCTTATAGAATTTTGTGCAAAATTGGTGTTAGGTCTCATAAAGGGTCTTTGTTGGTAAAAATTGGGTCTTTGAAAATTTTGTTGAAAATTATTAGGTCTTATATTTGAATTTGAATTAAAGTTATTCGCGTTTCTTCCAAAATAATTTGGAGTATTATTTACAGCATTACCGTTTATGTTATTTTGGAATTTTGGAAAATTCGGATTTATTGCATTGGGAAAATTATGTGAATAATTAGGGTTAAAATTAGGTGTATAATTTGGACTAAAATTATATAAATAAGGTGGTTTATACATTGGTGGCGATTTTTGGTTTTTATTTTGCGAATTTGTTGTACTCATTGGCACAGGTCTATTTTGTGGTATTTGTGAATTTTTAAAGTAAATAAAATTTTCTTCCTCTCGCACAAATGCCATAGCTTCTTCTAAAGCTGTTGGATTTTTTAGTCGAATAACTAATTGCATATTATAAGGTAACCCTCGTATAAATGTTTTTAGAGCAAATTCATCGTAATGGTTAATTTTTATTAATTTGGTTGCGGGATCTTCATTTGTTCCATTTAATTTTGCAGATAATAGGCTTCTAGAATCTTGGATTCTCATGCCGAAATTAATAGGGTGTTCGTTTTTAAAAGGTTTTAGATTAATTAAATCTTGTATAAGACAATCGATTGATCTTTGATCAGCGAAGGTACTTATAAGGGCTTGTTTTACTAGAGCCCAAGTATTTAATTCTGTTCGAGATACAATAAGTTCGGCGGCCCTATGTGTAAGTTTACTTAATATGGTGTCAAATAAGCAAATATTTATTGGGTCATTTAAATTAGCCGTGTTTTGAAAAGCTTTTAAAAGGTTTTCGGAGGCTGTTACAAATCTCTGTAAAAGTTTTGGATTCCCGTCAAAATTTGGAATGTTATCAGCTTGGTAACGTAAAAGAGTATAATTAGTTGTCATTATTTTATTTTTATTGTCAGTTGAACCAGATTGAATTGATAAATCGTTTAGAGAATTAATTAGATCGTCTAGGTTTACTTCCTTAAAGAGCTCAATTTTGATAAAATATATATAGGTATACTTTTTTTAAAAATATAAAATGGTTAAAATAAACTATATTTCCAAAAATAAGTTTCAAATTTACGTTTTGAATTATTTATATCAAAAATTATTACTTATTTTTGCAAATAGAGAAAAAAAAAATGCTAATATTAAAATGTTTGCAATGACTTACAATACTAGAAGAAAAATTAGCTTCATGGGCTTCTTTTTTCTTTTTTTTCTTAGCTTAGGTCCTTACTGCTAGGCTGGTTTGGCGATTTTTGTCCTCCCCAGTGTGGTTTGCCTCTGGATCGGCGATTTTTGTCCTCCCCAGTGGTGGTTAGGCTGCTGGTTTGGCGATGTTTGTCCTCCCCAGTAATGCCTTGTGTGACTTGCTAGCTGTCCTGTTCTTATTCCTCGCCGGTTCCCCAAAGTTGGTCCCGTGAAGTCGCCTTAGATCGGCACTGTCTACTTCTTATGAGCTCCAATTTTTCTCAGGGCTTCTTTGATTCGAGCACTCCCTCGAAGTCACCTTAGATCGGTACTATTTACTTTTTAGGACTCGAACCGTCGAAATACGTAGATTTTCTAATGAATAAATTTTTTGAAAAAACCGTGTTTTTTGCACGTTTCACTATCCTACCGACTGCGCCAGTTACGTTGTGGTCGAAGAAAACACCCTTTTTAAAAAACGTCAAATTTTTATTAAAAGGTAAAATACAAGATTCAAGATCAAGAGCAGACTAACAAGTGATTCAATCACCGTCCTTTGCTTATATTTATAAGATTTCCTTATCTGTAATTGAATTTGTCACATTCAGCAATATGGGGAACGTAACTCACTATAGAAACTAATGAATATTTAAACATCTTATACGAAAACGTCTTTAAATCTGCAATCAGTGCATATACTCGCGTAAACAAAAATTCTAGTAGTTGTTCAGATCATATATTCTTTAAAAAATCAGTAACTGATTATCAATCTATAACGCCAATAATTTTAAATTCTCAAATAACAGATCATTATCCCATAATTTCACATTATAACATACCAAAAAATAAAATAAATGAACAAATAAAACAGAAATTTATAAATTATAATAAGTTAAACAACCTGTCATCGAAAACAAACTTTTATGACTTTGGTATCGAATGATGTAGAAAGTTCTACAGACAAGCTTATTAACATTATCACAACATCTACAGAAAATAGTACATTCTCAAAAAATATATGAATGGGATCCAAGAAAAAACCGTGGATAACTACATACTCAAGCCAGAGATTTACTTTATAAACAATAGAAAAGACTCAAAACCGAAGTATTTTTAAACATTTATGAATTCCATCGTAACAAAATAGTAAAGTTAATAACCGAGCATAAATAAAACTTTTATAAGCTTAAATTTTTGGAAAACAAAAATAATAGTAAAAAACTGTGGCAAAATCTTAACAAATACACGACCCAATCAAAGGGTACATCTAAAGAAAGTTTCTTCTCTATAATAGATACACACAATATTCTCGAGAAAGATCCTCAAAAAGTAAGTAATATATTTAACAGGCATTATGCTTCTGTAGGCGAAAAAATGGTGGCGAAAATCAAAGAGAACTTAAACAATAGCATAAACATGAAACAAATGATACAATAAACAGCCATACTATTTTTTTGACCCTGGTAACGGAAGGAGAAATTTCCTCTTTAATAAATACACTTAAAAATAACTCTGCATCCGGGGACGATGGTATATCGACATTAATAATAAAAACCATTTCACCTTATATAACTAAACCCTTATGCCATATATATAATTTAATATTCAGTAAGGGAGCTTGTCCCAAGCATTTTAAAATATCTATTATTTAACCTATTTTTAAAAAAGGAGAAAAAACATTAGTTGGAAATTATAGAATATGTGTAATGCATGTATATGCTTTACATGGCCTGAAGTTCAGAATAGTTCAGATTCAGTTCAATGTTCAATCCATTACATTTAAACTTTCTAAAAATCTGCTGAGCGATCAGCTATTTTAAAATTAATTGAGGAAAACATTAATCATGGCTCTTGATTAGCATCAACCATGTGAAAGGACTTCTTACTATACTACCGAAACAAGTGCTGCTAATGGGATTGTTATGCCCAAAGAGACGAGTATTGCCCACAATAATCTTTCTTAACTACTATATCCGAGAAGAATGTGATTATTCTCTTCGGACTATATATTAGTTCATTTGTCAGTTGTTTTTTTTGTGATATCGAGAGTTTATGTATTAACAAGTAATCAGAAAAATAGGCTTAATTTAAATTTGTTTACTTATTATATTTAAAATGTTAAATGTAAATTTTTGTAAACCAATTCCTATTTGGCAATTTAGTAATGCCAAACTATCGTTAGGAAATATTTTTTGCAATGATCTGATGTAATTTTTTCCGCCAAGTTTGTATTTTATTAGTTTCAGATTTGCCAAGCACGCTTGTATTGTCCGTAGATATCAACTGTGTTCCTCTCGAGAATTGTTCATTTGCATTAAATATTCTAGCTAAAGGACAATTTTTTAAAGATATCTTCAACTTCGTCAACTCTAGCAAGTGTGGAAGGGAAGCAGGCACAAATAAGATTAAAGTATGGTGCAACAAGTTCACAAATTGTAAAACACCAGATCTCAGAAATGGTAGGCAAAAAATAAATATATTATACAAAATATTGCAAATATCTGGGAGAAACAATGCTATTTAAGAACCAGCGAAAGAATTTTTTTTTAATTCGGGTAGCACATTACGAATTTTTTAACTAATAACAATATTTTCTTTATTATGTTGTATATTCAGAAATCGCTGATGAAGAGTTTCACCAAAATGAAGCAAAAGATGTTTGCGTTATTGGTTGCTATTTTTTATGAGGAAAATAATTGGTTTTCTGTCAGGAGATAACCGTAAAGATTATCATTGTTTTTATCGTGTATCCAGATCAAAGGTTTATTGAATTTGGATTAAAATATAATATTTTGTAAATGCGCAGAAACTCCCATATACAACTGATTATAGCAATTAATTGAAATAATTACATTTTTACCAAAATAAGTCATAAAATAAATGACCCTCGTTGCAAGTTTTAGACAGTCCAATGAAAATATATATATATATATATATATATATATATATATATATATATATATATATATATATATATATATAATTGATTACTAAACAAAGATACGTGAAGATATTTTTTATCGAAATGGCATCCCTCATCAAACAAAATTCTAATATATCCCCTTGACACTAACGACGAAAAATTTTAAAATATGACAATTGACAGTTGCCATAAGAAGCACTTATTTAGAGGTCTGAATTATATTGTTCATTGACTGAATTGCAGCATATGTATTCTAGGCAATTTGCAGAAAAAACTTTCAGCCGTCCTAACTTTCAGTTATTCTTTATGTTTGTTGTACCATGTAGTATATTTTTCATGGGAGGCAGCTTCTCTGCACGCGCGGTGACACGGGAAGACGTAACTCTTGCGTCGATAACAGGAACGGTTAAAGTTCAGTATTCATCGACTTAAATTAAACTGCATTTTCAAGGCTGGAAAAATTAAAAATCGTAAATTTCGGAATCATTTAGCAAACATTTGCTATATTTTACAGATAGTAGTCTATTAGTTAATAGATCAGATAATTTTATTTAAAAACTAAAAATTTTCCCACGGATTACTTGCTCGTTTTGTATACCTACCAAAAAAATATACAAAACAAAGTTCTTAATCTAAACCGAAAATATTTTTTTAGCTACCATTTTTCAAATGATAACTATTTTCTATACAAAATACTAGTTGGAGCGGGGGGGGGGGTCAAATCTCAATCATCGTTCATCTCTATAAATATCATACCTATTAGATTATAGGAAAATATCCACCCCTATTCTTGTCCTTAAACATCGCACGCGTAGGTGAATGTCAAATTTTCAAAAAAATCGTATCGTATATAAAATACATTTTTGATTTTAGATTCTATATATTATAAATTTCACGTAACAAGGCCTTTACCTAGGTTTAATAGCTAAATTAAATTAAATAATCAGCTCGGTTATAACTACCATTAAATTCGGACGGACGATAGCTATTCAGTACGGCGCGTTATCACAAACTGTTTTTGTGAAGTGGTGTAACTCTAGAGAAGGAGGGGATAAACCCCACGATAAACTATAACTCTAATATTAAGTTTGTTGAATTGACTCATAATGATACAAGAATTAATAAATTTTATTTAAATAACAAGAACAACCACAATTCACAAAATAAACAGATCTCGGAAAAATTAAACACTATAGATTTTAGTAACCGATATAAACCTGATAGTACAGGGCAATTTCTGGTCTTTATTGAACATAAATATCTGAATTTTGGAAGACTTCATCTGTTAAAATTAGCGAAAAACTTTATAATTTAAATATGAGAGACGAAATTCATTGCAAATCGGCTGTGGGAGCTAACAAAGTTATATCCAACCCGGTTTTTAAAAAAAACATCTTTATTTCTCATATCCCGTCCTATCTTACTCAGGAAAAAGGTCTTATTTGTGAGTTAGAGACCTCGTATTCAGAGGAATGCACCCAATTCTGAAGGCAAAATTGTAAGAAATCCCATGCAACAAATAATAATTGCCTTTGATCAGTTAGAGTTACCCCAGTTTATATATATATATATATATATATATATATATATATATATATATATATATATATATATATATATATATATATATATATATATATATATATATAGAAATATATGTATATCAGCTAGTTTGAATTCTCGGGTAAGCGGTCTGTGGTGTGTGTCAAACAAAAACAAAAAATCTCATTTATCCATTAATCCTCTATATTTCGCCATTGATTAATGGCTTCCTCAGGAGGTAAATAGCTAAAATACAACACTAATGAATTAACAGTACAATCAAAATAACACAAACTTACATTCAGAGTTGCCATACAGAACGTTAAACAAATTTTATTTAAAAAACATTAGTAAAAAATACAAGCGTGTTGAAGGTCCCCTGGCTAACTCACATCGTAGATGCTTAAAACGAAATGCATTCAGGTGTTCGTAAAATACAGAATTTATACTCGACGCGGGAGCGTCGGTAGGTAAAAATATACAGTTTCAAACAATAAACCTGCAACCAACACTAACGGGTTCAACAAAAGTACAAGGCAACGGTACCAAAATACATAGAAATACAGTGGTGCTAAACAAGAATGTTACAATAAATGGTACTAAGCTGATCAACATCTGATCTGAAATTTATAGAATTATCTTTATCCTTATTTATATGTATCATTTCCAAAAAAGTTCCTTTTTTATAATTACCTTCACGTTCTAAAATTTTTGTGTTGTTAAAGTCAAATCTATAGCCCAGATTTTGAAAGTGATGTACTAAAGCACACGATCTTTTATCTATTCTACTATCGCTTTTGTGTTGAATAATACGGTTTTTTAAGCTTTGACTAGTTTGACCTATGTAGAATTTTTGACAGTCCAGACACGGGATTTTATACACAACATTGTAATTTTGCATATACGGTGTTTTGTCTTTAGTTTTTGTGAATAATTGACCAATTTTTAATGTATTATATTTAGCCACTTTTATATTGGCACATGAACTAAAATGCTTAATTACGTTGGCAGTAAGTCCAACAACATAAGGTAGCTTTTTATATTTAAAATTTGTCTGTATATAATCCTCCGTTGGTCCGTCAAATATGTTGCAGTTATAAATCAGCTTTAACGTTACATCTCCCATTATTTAAAAACAAGTTAAAAACCCTTAAATTTTTATTTAAAAATTGTGGGTCCGATATATGAGTGATTCTGTTTTTCATGGCTATCAATGTGTTCCACTTTTGATTTTTTGGGTGATTCGAAAAATAGTTTATATACCTCCCCGATGATGTAGGTTTTTGATACCAATCTAGAATAACAGCATTATTACGAACCGATCTAATTACCAACGTGTCCAGAAAAGGAACAATATTATTTCTTTCAGTTTCCAAAGTAAATTGTATATGTTTATTATAACAATTAAATATTTCTAGAATATTATCAATTTGATCGGATGGAATTGAGCAAATAATGTCATCAACAAACTTATACAAAAATGGAAGCCTAAACGGAAGTTTTTCTATAATTTTATCCAAAATGAAGTCCATGACAATCTGTGCCAAAATGGGGCTGATGGAAGAACCCATAGGGGTACCAAAGATTTGTTGATAGGAGTTGTTATCAAATGAAAAATAACAGTTATTACATAAAAAGTTCAAAACTCTAAAAAAGTTGTCCTTGGATAAGGTCGTGTTATTTTCAATTTTTTGCCATTGGGCTTTTGCAAGCAATTTTAGAACGTGAAGGTAATTATAAAAAAAGAACATTTTTGGAAATGATACATATAAATAAAGAAAAAGATAATTCTATAAATTTCAGATCAGATGTTGATCAGCTTAGTACCATTTATTGTAACATTCTTGTTTAGCACCACTGTATTTCTATGTACTTTGGTACCGTTGCCTTGTATTTTTGTTGAACCCGTTAGTATTGGTTGCAGGTTTATTGTTTGAAACTGTATATTTTTACCTACCGACGCTCCCGCGTCGAGTATAAATTCTGTATTTTACGAACACCTGAATGCATTTCGTTTTAAGCATCTACGATGTGAGTTAGCCAGGGGACCTTCAACACGCTTGTATTTTTTACCAATGTTTTTTAAATAAAATTTGTTTAACGTTCTGTATGGTAACTCTGAATGTAAGTTTGTGTTATTTTGATTGTACTGTTAATTCATTAGTGTTGTATTTTAGCTATTTACCTCCTGAGGAAGCCATTAATCAATGGCGAAATATAGAGGATTGATGGATAAATGAGATTTGTTGTTTTTGTTTGACACACACCACAGACCGCTTACCCGAAAATTCAAACTAGCTGATTTAGCGTACGGTCGAGATATTCTTTTGTTTATATATATATATATATATATATATATATATATATATATATATATATATACAGATTAAAACACGAAGTTGAGACATGGTATTCTCCGGTAACACAATGTTGCAATTGTCTTAATTTTGGCCACACGGCACGACAGTGTAAACGTAAAAAGCTGTGTCGAAACTGTTCAAATAGTCTTAATGATGATAATATTTGCGAAAACTGCACTACATATTGTATTAATTGTAAATCTAACTTACATAATTCTACAAGTAAACTATGTTCCAAATATAGCAGTCAGAAAAAATTAAAGTACCAATGGATAATTTAAATTTGTCATTTAAAGAAGTAGTAGAATAGTAGAGTTACCATCCTATGCTAGTTTGGTTAACAAAAATAAATTTGCTAGGCTAATTAATTCTAATTTAGAATCTCCTGAATTGCCAAAAAATAATAAGCAACAAAGTAGGAGAAATTCAAATAATAACGACTCTACACATGGCTCTTTATCGCAGCCGAGTACAGCAGAATACGTAAAGTAAACGATAGAAGCCCTAATTATGAACCTAGTCTACGAGAGTTCGATTGATCCTTTACAAGGAAGTTCTGGAGAGAATCCCATCAAGCATTTAATATTGATAATTTAAAGATTCAGGAGATTTTAAAAAACTAAATTTATAATTCCTTTAGATCTTATAACCCTAGTAATAATATCACTTTAAATATTGTAGGCAAAATTATTGATTCCACCTTGCATGATATTTTTCAACAATGGGACTTTTCACACAGAACCTAACAATAATTCAGTGTTCATATGTGGTATAAATGTAATATTACACAAATATCTATCGTCTACCTCTACAGGCCTCCAAATTCAAAAATAAACAGAACTGATTATAAAAAATTCTTCTCCCAGTTAAATAGGTACTGCATTGTTGCAGGGGATTTTAATGCCCATCATACCTCATATTGTAGTAATATTGATCATTGTAGAAGTACTTTAATAAACGCAATGGATAACTTTCAAAATTTGATAATTAGAAATGAGGGTCTGATGACCAGCGTTGGAGGTCCTGGCAACCTCGGCTCAGCTATAGATCTTACCATTATATCTTCTAATATGTAAAATACTGTTCCTTGGGAAGTTCTACAAGATTCTTACGGATCAGATCACGTGCCGATTAAATTGTCCTTCAACAATAACAACCAAAACAACATTCCTGTTTATACCTTAGGCGGGTGGAACCTCAAAAACGTTGATTGTAATGCATATTCTCCGGAAATTGATCGTAGTTTAAATTGTTTAGATAGAATACCGGATAACGCAAATGACATTGTTAAATGAATCATTAATAATATTAATTTAGCAGCAAATAGATTATTTCCTAAAAGAAAACTATCAAGTAGTAAATACTATTTACCTTGGTGGGATAAAGAATGCCAACAGCTATCAAAGGAACGTAAAAGCATTTTAAGAGAGTTCCGAAACCACTCCAGTTTGGAAAACTTTCTTTTCTCAAATGTAAAAATTTTAATGCCAAATGTAAATTAAATTTTAAACATAAGGCAAGTCCTAGCTGGATGTTATTTTGAGGTAGTTTAAGTGCACAAAGTTCTCCCTTCAAAATTTGAAGACGAGTCAATCTTGTTAAAAAGGGAATAAATAGTAATTCTAAAAATGCTATATCCCATGACTCAGCTGAATTACTCTTAAGAAAATTAGCTCCGGACTTTGTAACACAAGATATTTCAAAAATTATTGTAAATAATTATAATTTCTTAACAAATACTATATCACTTGCGGAGCTTGATAATAATTTAAGGAAACATAAAGACACTTCCCCGGTTCTAGATGGTTTGCTAGCATGATTCAACATTTACCGAATTCTGCAAAAAATCTCTTGTGTACAGGGTTTTCTAGAGTTTTGTCTAGAGGGATAATAGTGACCTGATTAAATATGCATCAATCCTCCCCATTCCTAAACAAGGTAGACATAATGAATTCCGGCTAATTCATCTATCATCATGTCTTTTCAAAACTTTAGAAAGAAGTGTTAAATATCGAAAACCAAACTCCCAGTTTGGTTTTCGAAAGGGTAAATGAGTCAATGATTGTGTATCTCATCTTGTAACAGATATTCAGCTAACCTTCTCCGACAACGATTATTTAGGTGCCTTATTTTTAGATGTAACGAGTGCCTACGGAAACGTCAACCAGCACATTTCAATCTAAAAACTGGTCAGTCTCAACATCCCAAGAAGTTTTGGTGCTGTCAACTTATTCTAGTTTATTACCCACAAGTCAATATATAACACTACAAGTAATCCTTAATCGCATTAAAAAGGATTAGAGGACCACATAAATAAAAATAGTACGGTGCTGTATTTCTATTTAAAAATCGGATAAAAAAGTTCCTTTCATAAATTGGTATTTGTTTTACTAAAAAATGGTTGCTTTTGACGTAAAATTAATCTAGTTCTACAAAAAGTCTACGCCTGTTAGGGTTGCGAAATAGTCAGGATTCGTCTGGACTCTCCCGACATTTCGTTTCATGTCCAGACTTCCAACAAAATACAAAATCTCCCAACAGAAAAAAAGTGCGCCCTTGGCTGAGGAGCCGGGGGTGGTAGCACTGATAGGCTAGGCAGCGGTTGAGCGATGCGCAAGTGGCTGGGGGATATCGTGGGATTCTCGCTCTCCGTGCTCCACGGCCAGTAAACAGCATGCTTCATCTTGATGTTTTGTGTGCTATTTTGGCATGATGTAGGGCGGTTTGGGGGTTGGTGATGGTAATATTGCGTATAATTATTTTTGATAAAAGGGTATACAAAAAAAACATAGTAAACTCGTATCGTTTCAGAAAATAACAGGTTTTTCTCAAACTTTCAAAAGTAAAGTAATGAGGAAAATGAGATCTTAACAGCTGAAAATTGATGTAAGTATTTCACAACGTAACTCATGACATAAGCTACAACAGCCTCAAAGGCCAGATAAAACTAGTTTCAGCTATATATTCTGATAGCAAAATTGTTGCTAAAATTTCTTATGGACGCACAAAAGCTACAGCAAGTTCACGGAATGTGCTACGGAATTAAATAATGCTGAGTATTTTTTCGGTAGGAAGCGATCTGGTATTTTTATAAGGAATCGCCTGAATCCTCCAAGGACATATTTGGAAAAATGAAAACAGTGACAGAACAGAATGGTTTAAAATTGACTCAGTTAACTGCTTACGGTGTAAACAACGCTTCCGCGAATTTTGGCATTCACAGAACAGTTTTCAAAAATTACAAGAAACAATCATTTGATTAAAGCCAACTGCAACTTCCATGTAATTAACAACTGCGTCAAATACGCCCTTGAAGTTTTGTCAGTAGATATATGGAAAACATCGTGGTAAAACATTTAATGAGTTCGGTTCATCTTCTACGAAAAACCCAGAAACTAAAAGAATGCTTCTTATTTGCATGTGTCGAGTACAAAAACCTTCGTCATGTACCAATTACATGGTTATCTATTCTGCTCACCTTAGATCGTTTACTGCAATGCTGGCCTGCTGTGATGCAGTATTTTTTATTGAAAGGGGATGATTAACGTCGGAGAGAAATATGGGAATTTGTAACTAAAAGTCTAACTAATTTTGACATCAGTGCAGAGATCGACGAACGTCAACAGAAAGGTATTTCTAATACCTATTTGTATTTCTTATGCAACCTAATTCCGGAATTTGGTGCAGCAAGTTTAGCATTGGAAAATGATGCAGGCACTGTTAGAGAAATTGATCAAGTAATGAGAAATTTCTTTGAAAACAGGTACGATGACACATTCTTCGAAAGCAAAAGTAAATCTTATTTGCAAATGTTCCCACTAGTGAGAAAACTCTTTTATGTATGTATTTATATGCCTCAGAAATATGGCAACATTTTACTTAGGTTAATTTGCACGGCAAACTAAAATTTATGTAAAAAATGTATAACATCCTACTTTATACAACTAAATCGAAATTTTTAGTTGAATTAGTAAATCATTTGTATTCAGGGTAATATGACAATATAGAACAACTAAAAATGGCCACTGAAAATGCCTTTGAATAATTGCAGAGACTATATTATATATATATATATATATATATATATATATATATATATATATATATATATATATATATATATATATATATATATATATATATATATATATTACAAAACGCTTTAAAAAGATTACAAAAACATATAATGGTTAGAGCAATTATTTTTTACAAAGATTATTTGTAAATTATATTTTTTTAGCTTTTGTTAAAGTTTATCTGTTATGTTTTTATTATTATTCCATTAAATAAGTTTGTTACTGCCGTATATGTAATTTTACTTTTATTATGAAAAATGTTTTTGATTTTTGCGTTACGATGGTTAAATATCCATGGCCGCCTACGTCAAAAAAATTGAAAAATACATTTGGCGGCGTTATTTACGAAAATAAATATAGACCGTGATATATATTTTTAAAGCATTCAGTGAGCCTGATATTAAAAGAGAAAAATATATAAAATATATAATAACAAGAATGCAAATTATGTAAATATTGCAAAAAGTATGACCTTTGGAAAAAATCTGAGTACTCCACTGGATTCTATGGAAAAATTCTATAAAAACCCAGTTTCAATATCCAAAAATTTTAAGAAATCATATTAAAGCGATATGTATAAATTTAATTTAATAAAAAAATATAAAGAACTATTTTATATAATTTTACTTCCCTACTAAGAGGAAAGTGTTGTAATCGTGAAAAAATCACTCTCCGAGATTTTTGTAGATCTTTGCGTTTTAAGGTTCCTGGACCATAAAAAACATGTCCTTTCAGTGGGTCTGTCGTTCTGCCTGTAAGCGACATTGCTTAAAAATTGAAAAATGATTTACTTCAAAAAACTGGTCAGTCTCAACATCCCAAGAGTTTTGTAAACAATTTGACTAGGCTATTTGTAGATCGTAGAATTGGTGTCAAAATAGGCATGGAATCTAGTGAAATAGTTTCGTCCGGAATACCTCAAGGTTCCGTTTTGACCCCTATTTTGTTTAATATATATACAGCAGACTTTCATTCGTTGGACTTAAAAGTGTCAATCCTGCAGTTTGCAAATGACTTTTGTATTTGTAGTAAACACAAAACAATTCACAAAGACCAATCTTAGCCATATAATGTCTGTATGTAACAGATAATTTCCAGACAACGGATTCCATGTCTCTAACGATAAATGAGCTTTAGTGGTTTTCTCTAGGCATAGATTTGGGTGTGCGGACACTATCACTTTAAATAATTCTTGCCGTTCTTGGAAAAAAAATCGATCAAATATTTGGGCATCATATTGGATCAAAAGCTGACTTGGAATGAACAAATAAATCATATTATAGGAAAGGCTGAAAAAAGTTTAAATATTCTTAGATCCGTTGTAGCTAGATCATGAATGATTTGACTTCACATTCCTACCAACACATTCTTTGTTTTCTAATAAGCTTTTACAAGGTCATTGCTAGACTATGCTTCTATTTTCTATGGTTCGGCTTGCAATACACAACTCAAAAAGATAGACAGAGTTCGATATAAAGCATTAAGATAAGTAACAGATGCCATTAGTACTACTTCAACCCAGGCCCTTCTATGAGAGTGTGATGAAGTATCACTAGATGTGAGAAGGAAATTTTTGGCAGAAAAATTTGTTGGGAAAAATGTGTAGTATATTAATAACAATTTAGTTGATAAAATTTACAGACTGGCTATTTCAAATTTGACAGTTAAATTGTGGTCAAATAAAAGTAGTTCACTTACGGTAGCAGCTATCTCAACAGGGAAATATCACAAATTATCTTGAACCTGATAATTTGTGATATTTCCCTGTTGAGATAGCTGCTACCGTAAGTGAACTATTTTTATTTGACCACAAATTTTTTTTTATTTGATGCTCCTTTTAATATAAAGTATATTCACTTGGAAGTTATATGTCCTAAATTTACCGAATTCTTCTAGCAATAAACTCGAATATTCTAAAAAGTATATTAGAGGATTACAAATATTTCTACAAAATGTATACTGATGGATCAAAGAGTCACAATGGATTGAATTGCGCATTCGCAGTATTATATATAAATATGTAAATTCAAATGGAATAATGTAACTGTAAATGTTTATTGGAACAACTCCTTGACCAACATTATCATATTATCCGATTCCCAATCAGTACTTTTATCCTTACAAAATAATGATAACTGTAAACACCCCATTATCGCAAAGATATTATGCATTGTGTCCAACCTGTATGATAAAAAAAGATGGATTCAGTTTGTTTGGGTTAACCGTTACTTAGGGCTCCTAGGCAATGAGTTAGTCGACAACGGGGCAAAGGATGCAGTTGCAACAGGTATATCCATTGAATGTATTCCCTGTAAAGACATATATCCAATTATTAAACAAAAGCCCTTACATCTTTGGACTGATTTATATCAGGAGTACACGACCAACTTTCCCAATTTGTATAACTTAATATTTTCTAACTAAACCTCTCATACACAGAAAAACAATTTCACGATCTATATTTGTCTCCTACTTTAGATTTTTGTAGTAAAAAGTATCTTTTTAAAATTAAACTAGTTGATAGCCCACTTTGTTTTGTGTTTGTTGTGGTTTGGAAATTGAAGGTACTGATCTAAGGTATAAAATTATTATTTGGGGGTCGACATTTTGTTAAATTCATTATGTCAGGAATTACATATGATAATTTTTCTTCAACAGGTTTTCAACGCAAAAAAAAACAGTAATTAACAACTATAATTAATTGTTTCCGAGACATTGACTATTAAAATTGGCAATCTCGGATTAAACCTGAATGATTTGACTTCACGTCCCTACCTTATTTTTTGTGTTTTTTATTATGGTGGTGTCACTTTCCAATTCAATACGGCTTATCTTCCTCCGATCTTTTTTTTCGACATATTAAACATAATATCAAATCAAGATAGAAATGTCCAATTCGTTTTGTTCTATTTCGAACCGTTTAAGCTCTTTAAATTCTCAAGTAATAAATTTTCAAACATCAATATCTCAAAAACAGTTGCACTTAAGTATAGAACAAAGTCTAAATGGTTTAACTTTACATGCCTACCTTAGTTTTTCTAAAAGCGAAAAATTTAGCTCTTGCTTTGAGAAATAAAATAAATGTGGGAATAAAGATAATATGAAATTAATATAGACATGTGCAATTCATATTGTTCTAGTTCGAATCGTTTAAACCCCGTAAAGCCCGAAGTTGTAAATTTTCAGATGAGCAGTATCTCGCAAATACTTAAACTTAGATATAGGACATGCCAGGTATATGGAAGATTTAAATAAAACACTATAAACTGTTTTAGATTTTCACTTTGATTCACAACTTGTGACATGTTTCGCTAACACTGCAGCGTCGTCAAACAACCGGTATTTAAACTAAAAATTTGCTAAATGAGCTTGATTTTTATAAAACATATATCTAGGTTCTAATTCTAACAAAATAGGTTTAAAGGAGGTGAATTATTCGTATCTAAATGGTCGTTTAAGAGATACTGGGTGTTTTTACGTTTATTAATTTCCATAGACTCTAAAACTGAGAATAATTTACTTTTGTTTATTGTATGTAATATTTCAAAATTTTCATCGAAACCATGGTTATTATCTAACAAATGTTCGGCGTGTGTTGAATCTGCTTTATTTTTAATAAAACTTCTTTTATGCTCTGCTAGTCTCATTTTAAAAGTTCTGCCAGTTTGCCCTATATCCACTTTTGGGCATGATCGACAGTTTAATTTATAAACTTCGGATTAATTATTTTTATTTGTTTTTTATAAATTTGCTTAGATTATTATTTGTTTTAAATGCAAGTTTAATATTCTATTTAAGCAGTATAGAAGCCTCCTTTTCTGTAGGTTTACCTATATAAGGAAGTATCTTATATTTATTTTCTTCTATGGTACAGGGTAAATTTCCGAAAGTGTTTCTTAATAGTTTTTTGATTTAAAATATTGTGAATTATTTTGTCATCATATCCATTGTTAACTGTTATTTGTTTAATTAGGTTTAATTCTTTTTGAAAATTATATTTGTTTAAAGGTATATTAATTAATCTGTGTATCATGTTATGGTATACAGAAAAATTACTATACCTATACACAAAGATAATCTTCAAAAAGAATTAAACCTAATTAAACAAATAGCAGTTAACAATGGATATGATGCTAAAATAATTGAAAATATTTTAAATAAAAAGTTATTAAAAAAATACTTTCGGAAACTTGTACCACCCAAAGAAGAAAATAAACATACAATACTTACCTATATCGATAAACCTACAGAAAAATGGCTTCTATACTGCGTAAAAAGAACATTAAAATTGCATTTAAAACAAATAAAAATAATAAATCTGGAGTTTATAAATTAAACTGTGGATCATGCCCAATTGTGTAAATAGGCCAGACTGGGAGAACCTTTAAACAGGGACTAGCAGAACATAAAAGGGGCTTTATTAAAAATAAAACAGATTCAACATACGCCGAATATTTGTTAGATAATAACCATGCTTTCGATAAAAACTTTGGAATATTACATACAATAAACAAAAGTAAAAAATTGTCACTTTTAGAGTCTATGGAAATTTATAAATGTAAAAACACCCAGTATCTCTTAAACAACCGTTTAGATATGAATAAATCACCTCTTTTAAAGATATTTTGTTAGACATTTCCATCCAGATGTTATTTAGGACCCTCGTACGTCATAAAAGGTTTCACCTAGAAACATGTTTTATAAAAATCAAGCTCATTTAGCAAATTGTTAGTTTAAATACCGTTTGTTTGACGAAGCTACAGTGTTAGCGAAACAGTTGTGAATAAAAGTGTACATGTTGTGAATTAAAGTGAAAATCTAAAACAGTTTAAAGTATTTTATTTACATTGTTGATAATGGATTTTCATCAAGTAACGATCCAGTCAATCAAGTATATGGAATATGTTTTTATTAAAAAACACGTATATTTGTGTTTGTAGGTACGTGTATTCATGTTTCGAAATGTTCAGAATTACAAGACCTATATCAGTCAGCGAGTAGAGAAGAAGCTACACAAACAAAGTTAAATGAATTCCGATGTCACACTCCCGAAGAAATAGAAGAACGTGTGTGCTGTCCATGGGCAACTAGCGGCAAAATACAATCCCTTAAGGCTGGTCAGTGGTATCAACAAGCTGGTGGTCGGAAAACACGTGATATTTCTAGATATCCTTGGGCAATACATCACCATGATCACGGGCATTCATTCAATATTCAAGGGCATCATAATCACCATTCGTTCGATTCTAGCTTAAAATTTGACGAAGAAGAAAATGGTTCCTCTTTGGAAGATCAAAATCACTGGTTTATTAATATTCTGCAAAATAATTCAAATAGCGGTTTCGAGGACGATAAACATTTCGCATGGCCAATGCATGGCACAACAGACGGCTGTTTAACTCCAAACGGTTCGAATGGTAAGTTTCTAACAAATTTATCCTGAAACTGTGTCTTTAAAAGACTACGCATGCTAGTTATGGATATTCAACATTGCCGAATTTTAGAGTCACAAAGTGAATCAATATTGATTTTTTTCCTAGTTGGAATCAGTGTAAGTACCAACAAAACTTAGTGACATAAAATTATTAAAGTAATTGCAATAATTACTAAATATGATATACATATATAGATGTAGGAGTATACGATTTAAGTATTGTTTCATGTTTCACAAAAGTGCAGGCTAGAGTGTTTTATATGGTAGGTGCATACTACGTAAATATGGTAATTAGTAATTACTATAATAATGAACACAAAATATTTTGAAGTCCCCACGTAAAATATTAAAAAATAGTCTTTCATACCTCAAAAGAAAAACAGACGATAAGGTAATGGTAGACACATTCCCTTACCTAAATATATATCCTATTATAAAACGCAAAAAAACAATCATTACAATCTTGTTTCCCAAAAATATATATAATCTGTCGTAAAAGACGGGTGATTGCCTATTCGAAATGTTGACAACTTCCATCTAATTAATGGTAACTTAGAGTGCTGACTTATTCCACGCCTCACTGATTTTAGTTTCAAACTTTCAAATTTATTTATTTACTTTATATATTATTTATATTATACAATATTAATTATTTTTCAGGGATGTGCAAAGAAAGTTATCATTGTGCAACCTTTTTAAACGTTCTCAAGAATGCTAACCGTTCTGATCATGCCACAGTTGAGTTTTTAAAGAAATTTCAATGTTCAACTTACACGGGTATGGAAAAGAGGATCTGCTGTCCGGGTGAAAAAATAGTGCTTCCAAATAATACTGTATCAATTTCAAGTAAAATGGGCAATAAAAATGATGATGCGGAATCACTAGGTAAGAATTTTAATAAACTTTCAACTGGTGATTCGAATTAGATCAGCCTTTGTCCGACTGCAAAGTCTAAACTTAATATAAAATTGAATATATATATATATATATATAGATATATGTCTGTGTGTGTGTATGACATAACATTAAATTGATTAATTCCTATATATTACACTTACACATTCTCTATAATTTTCCAGAAAGCCCTTGATTGGATATAAAATAATGTATTTATTTACCTGCAATCCAGGTATATAAACGTTTGATAACTCAAATGGGTAAATTTCGCACGACCGTCACTTTACCACCCTGTTCTGGTCGTCCTGGTTAGTTTCTTGGCCATGACACTTCGTCAGTTTGCCCAAATGTACTAACTCTATCTTGCTTTGCGGACTTCTCTGTATCCTACAATCCAAGTCATTTATCCTTTTGGTTATTCGGTAAGGTCCTTCCCAGTGTTGAGAAAATTTTGGACAAAACCCTTTTTCTTTAATAGATTTTAAACCAAACCAAATCATATTCATTGAAACCAGCGGAGTTGACCCGGATGTCATATTTGATCTTCACTCGATCACTGGACGATTTTATCCGGCCATCTGTTAACTCGTGAATTTGAAGGTCGTGGATTCCATCAGCACAATCTTAAATATCACATGACACGCAGCCTTAATTCCCTTCCAAAGATAATTCCGGCTGAAGTCTGACTCATGTTATTATGAACAGCTGTCCTATATGCCAACAAAAACAAGGAAAGGTATTGGTCCCAGTCCCTCTGATTTCTGGAAACAATTTTGGACAAATATTCTTCTATAGTGTTATTAGCTCTTTCCACTATTCCATCAACCGAGAGAAAGAGAGAGTTCAGAAACTTTCCTAAAAATGGGGGATTATTTTAGTTTCCTTCGCGAGAGCAAATGCTTCAGGTCATTTACTTAAGTAATCCATGACAACTGGTGTATATTTTTTGCCTCGATCCGACTTTGGAAATAATCCTACAATATATTTTGCTATCCTTTTGAATAGTAAACCGACGTTCTACTGTTTCATTCGAATACAAAGTTTTTGTCAGAGATTTCTCTCTACTCTTGTCCAACTTTAATATTTCTCTGTCCGGAACTTCGGATGAAGGGTATTTGTCGCGCTCCACCATCAAAATCTTATTTATCATTCACCAATATCTGCAGCTTGAGTAAAAGAGTAAATCAACTCTGTTCACCACTATCACAAGTTCTGCAAACATTATATCATTTTCTTAACCGAAACCAAAGTAGTCATAAAAATACAACCAATCATCTTTGCTTTACTGGCTATGAACTTCTTACATCATTCCTCTTGTCGGCGTTTGCGACCACCTTCGTAGTAATCTATTCTGTCTAAGTCCTTCCAATCTTTAATTGAACAGATCCGATAACACGTTTCTCAAACTAGCCTTTAGACTTCCACTAAATTTGTTTGTTGTATATATCGCTCTCTCTAGCTCAGACGATCCTTTCAACTAGCTGTTTGACTTTTTTTCTGCTAAAGTGAAATTGGTAATCTCTGAATTGGAGACTTTAACATCCATAATAAAGTATGGTTAGTTTCTACTAAAATTGAACTCCAAGATAAAGCAGTAGAGGCCTTTGCAATCAGCCAATTTCTTACCAACTTCATCAGAGAACCTATCTAATTCCCACGCATCGTCACATTTAGCCAAAAGCCATTGGACTTATTTTTTAGTGAGAAACTTATCAGTTTTCCATTTTCGCACTCCTGAGTTTCTCTGATAACTGTCTAATTACTGTTCCCTGTCCCACACAACAGAAAATTGTAGAATGCATGACACTTCGTCATGTTTGTCATTATAATTGCGCTGATCAGAATTAGTATGCGGGATTTCATTTCTACTTTTTCTTTCCTCGGAAAGATGTTTTTCTTCCAGCGAATTTTTCCAAATCTCGGATGTAATCCAATTAGGTATTTAAACCTTTATACCACAATATATTAAGACTTCAAAACATCTCAACAATAAACCTTGGTTTACAAAATCCTGCGAAAAGAAAATCCATACTAACAAAAATTTCCTTAAGACGACTACAACTATAATCTTTTTGGCGCCAAAAATACGTTCAACACGCGCATTATATGAAAAGTTTTTTTTTACAAAAATGGTAGCAGATCAATTTGGTCGCTTGCCAAAACCATTAAGCAGAACTTCTGCAAAAGCTCTTTTCCACACTTAGCTCTTCATGAAATTGTCTCCACATCTAAAGCAAAAGCCTAGCTTTTTGCAAAAACAATTCACCTCAAGCTCTACTTTAATTCCTCCCACTCACTTCCCTTCCATCAGTACCAACTTTGCCTTAAATTTGCACGAAATTACCTTCAGGGTGAACAAGGTACGATGTATTCTCAAAACATTTAATACCAAGAAGTTCCCTGGTTTTGATGATATTCTGGCCATAATCCTAAAAAGTGAGCTTTTGAACTGGCTTCTATACTTACCAGATCCAAGTCTTCTATGACAAAAGTATTTTTCCTATAATTTGAAAATCTGGTCGTGTATAGCCTGTTCCCAAAAAAGGATCTAAAACACTATCCTCTAACTAATGCTTTCATACCTAAAAAAAACACAATAGAGTTAAGGTAGAGACTTTCCCTTATTTATAGATTACACTGTATTATAATCTTATATATATATATATATATATAATATATATATATATAAATATATATATATATATATATATATATATATATATATATATATATATATATATATATATATATATATATATATATATATATATATATATATATATATATATATATATATATATATATATATATATATATATATATATATATATATATATAT
The DNA here is from genome assembly GCA_030620095.1 of Kuschelorhynchus macadamiae. NCBI lineage: Eukaryota > Metazoa > Arthropoda > Insecta > Coleoptera > Curculionidae > Kuschelorhynchus > Kuschelorhynchus macadamiae. The sequence goes on from JAUTXW010000785.1 coordinate 49,246, forward strand.
ATATATATATATATATATATATATATATATATATATATATATATATGTATAATTTATTGGTGTATAGAAAAATAATATAATATACCAAATGGCCATTGTTTGAAGTCCTATAGCCATCAGTAGCTAGAATTAACACCATTCTGAGTTTGTGAACTAGGCCACCAGACCCTTTTTCTAACTAGAATGCTACGTTCTTTTTCTTAAATGTGTTCAGATTATTTGTTGCGGATATTGACAAACAAAAATAGAGTTTTTTGAGCTTATTTATCGCATTACTAAATAAAAATATTTAACTTGTTTAACAAATATGTATAATATATAATATATATATATATATATATATATATATATATATATATATATTCAGTTGCGAAAAAGCCAAAAAAGATTTTTGTTTGTCATTCTTTTTCTTACTGTATTTAAAAAAATGTCTGTTGATTTACTTATATTTTGTGAGTTATTTTTATATAGGTACTAAAATTTTAAAATTCTAATATAGGTATTAAAAAACACCACCTCAAATAAACTCTGCTTATCGTATTACAACTTACAACAACAAAAAGCCGAAGTTCGGAATCGGCTTTAGCTTCGACTAATAAAATCACCTTCAGTCGGACTTTAGTGGAGCGTTCTCCGCCACTCTCCTACACATTCCTTCTTATTGCAGGGAGTTTTCTCAGATTTATGGGTTGTTTTTAAATATATAGATATCAAACATGATATTCTTATATTTTTAATCAGGAAGAAGGGGCCCATGTAGGTACTGAAACAATATTATTAGCTCTTTTCCACACTTAACTCTTTAAAAAATTGTCTCCACATCTCAAGCAAAAGCCTAGCTTTTTGCAAAAACAATTCACCTCAAACTCTACTTTAATTCCTCCCACTCATTTCCTTTACATCAGTACCAACTTTGCCTTAAATTTGTACGAAATTACCTTCAGGGTAAACAAGGTACGATGTATTCTCAAAACACTTAATACCAAGAAGTTCTCTGGTTTTGATCATATTCTGGCCATAGTCCTAAAAAGTGAGCTTTTGAACTGGCTTCTATACATAGCAGATCCAAGTCTTCTATGACAAGAGTATTTTTCCTATAATTTGAAAATCTGCTCGTGTACAGCCTATTCCCAATAAAGGATCTAATACACATTCCTCTAACTAATTCTTTCATACCTAAAAAAAAACACAATAAAATTAAGGTAGAGACTTTCCCTTATCTATAGATTACAGTGTATTATAAAACTCAAAAAAACTAGTCATTAAAATCTTGTTTAACAAATATGTATATATATATATATATATAATTTATTGGTGTATACAAAAATAATATATATCAATATATATATATATATATATATATATATATATATATATATATATATATATATATATATATATATATATATATATATATATATATATATATATATATATATATATATATATATATATATGTGTTGATTTTTACTCCTTCACGGATGGAAAAATACAATGTGTTTTCATTCCGGGTGTACATCCGTTCACTACTGTCGTTCTGAAAAGAACAGTTTTGCTGACGTTTCGCCAAAATCACATTTGGCATTTTCGAAGCTTTCTTTCTCGCGTCCGAATAGAGACTGAAGTGTTGGTGACTGCGACGCTTCCTTTTATACCCCCACTCGGGGCCGAAGGTTATATCTGCGCAGGCGTTGGTCGTTATTTATGTTTTCCGGATGGTGCTGTTGTTGTTGCGCCAATTGCGCTTGAGTTTTTGCGATTTTAGATTTGTCGATTATTGTCTTCCATACTGTTGGTAGTTTTAATGATTCGTCCCTTTTATTCAAATCACCTTGTTTTTCAATTTCTATGGCTTCTCGGATTATTCTGGTCTTATAATGTTCTATATTGGCAATCTCCCTACACCCATCGAAGTTTATTTTATGGCCGGTTTCCTGATGATGTAGGAATAAAGCTGAGGTTGTTTGTTTATTTCTGATGCTGAGTTTATGCTCTTCCACTCTTGCTGATATTCGCCTGTTAGTTTGCCCTACGTACAACTTTTCACAGTCCTGGCACCGAATGCTGTACACTCCGTGGTTTTCCAGTTTGATTTTACCTTTTGGGTTTCCGAGTAGTTTACCTATAGTTGTTTGTGGCTTGTGTATTGTTTGTATGTTGTGTTTCCTCAGAATTCTTCCGATTCTGTCTGTTGTGCCTTTTACATATGGTAAGACTACTCGTTGCTTTCCCGGCTCATATTTTTTGTTGTTCGTTGTTCGGGAAACCTGTGCATTAATAGCTTTCTCTATGGTGCGATTTGTGTAGCCATTTTTCTTTAAAGCACTAGATACTACCTTAAGTTCGTTTTGTCTCACCTGTTTTTCAGTTAGTTGCACGGATCTAGATATTAGAGTATTTGCCACAGCTTGAATGTGTGCTGGGTGATGATGTGATTTTGCATTTAAATATCTGTCTGTATGTGTTGGTTTTCTATACACGGTGTATTCGAAATGTCCGTTATGTAGTTTTGTGACCAAAACATCTAAAAATGGTAGTTTGTTGTTTTCCTCTAGCTCTAGAGTAAATTGTATTCTGGGGTGGATTGAATTTACGTGAGTCAAAATCACCTTCAGTCGGACTTTAGTGGAGCGTTCTCCGCCACTCTCCTACACATTCCTTCTTATTGCAGGGAGTTTTCTCAGATTTATGGGTTGTTTTTAAATATATAGATATCAAACATGATATTCTTATATTTTTAATCAGGAAGAAGGGGCCCATGTAGGTACTGAAACAATATTATTAGCTCTTTTCCACACTTAACTCTTTATGAAATTGTCTCCACATCTCAAGCAAAAGCCTAGCTTTTTGCAAAAACAATTCACTTCAAACTCTACTTTAATTCCTCCCACTCATTTCCTTTACATCAGTACCAACTTTGCCTTAAATTTGCACGAAATTACCTTCAGGGTAAACAAGGTACGATGTATTCTCAAAACACTTAATACCAAGAAGTTCTCTGGTTTTGATGATATTCTGGCCAAAGTCCTAAAAAGTGAGCTTTTGAACTGGCTTCTATACTTAGCAGATCCAAGTCTTCTATGACAAGAGTATTTTTCCTATAATTTGAAAATCTGCTCGTGTACAGCCTATTCCCAATAAAGGATCTAATACACATTCCTCTAACTAATTCTTTCATACCTAAAAAAAAACACAATAAAATTAAGGTAGAGACTTTCCCTTATCTATAGATTACAGTGTATTATAAAACTCAAAAAAACTAGTCATTAAAATCTTGTTTAACAAATATGTATATAATCTTATATATATATATATATATATATATATATATATATATATATAATTTATTGGTGTATACAAAAATAATATATATATATATATATATATATATATATATATATATATATATATATATATATATATATATATATATATATATATATATATATATATATATATGTGTTGATTTTTACTCCTTCACGGATGGAAAAATACAATGTGTTTTCATTCCGGGTGTACATCCGTTCACTACTGTCGTTCTGAAAAGAACAGTTTTGCTGACGTTTCGCCAAAATCACATTTGGCATTTTCGAAGCTTTCTTTCTCGCGTCCGAATAGACACTGAAGTGTTGGTGACTGCGACGCTTCCTTTTATACCCCACTCGGGGCCGAAGGTTATATCTGCGCAGGCGTTGGTCGTTATTTATATTTTCCGGATGGTGCTGTTGTTGTTGCGCCAATTGCGCTTGAGTTTTTGCGATTTTAGATTTGTCGATTATTGTCTTCCATACTGTTGGTAGTTTTAATGGTTTTAAAGGCCCAACAGACAGAATCGGAAGAATTCTGAGGAAACACAACATACAAACAATACACAAGCCACAAACAACTATAGGTAAACTACTCGGAAACCCAAAAGATAAAATCAAACTGGAAAACCACGGAGTGTACAGCATACCGTGCCAGGACTGTGAAAAGTTGTACGTAGGGCAAACTAACAGGCGAATATCAGCAAGAGTGGAAGAGCATAAACTCAGCATCAGAAATAAACAAACAACCTCAGCTTTATTCCTACATCATCAGGAAACCGGCCATAAAATAAATTTCGATGGTGTAGGGAGATTGCCAATATAGAACATTATAAGACCAGAATAATCCGAGAAGCCATAGAAATTGAAAAACAAAGTGATTTGAATAAAAGGGACGAATCATTAAAACTACCAACAGTATGGAAGACAATAATCGACAAATCTAAAATCGCAAAAACTCAAGCGCAATTAGCGCAACAACAACAGCACCATCCGGAAAACATAAATAACGACCAACGCCTGCGCAGATATAACCTTCGGCCCCGAGTGGGGGTATAAAAGGAAGCGTCGCAGTCACCAACACTTCAGTCTCTATTCGGACGCGAGAAAGAAAGCTTCGAAAATGCCAAATGTGATTTTGGCGAAACGTCAGCAAAACTGTTCTTTTCAGAACGACAGTAGTGAACGGATGTACACCCGGAATGAAAACACATTATATATATATATATATATATATATATATATATAATTTGTTGGTGTATAGAAAAATATTATAATACACCAAGTGGGCATTGTTTGAAGTCCTATAGCCATCAGTAGCTAGAATTAACACCATTCTGAGTTTGTGAACTAGGCCACCAGACCCTTTTCCTAACTAGAATGCTACCCTCTTTTTCTTATTGTATTTAAAAAAATGTTTGTTGATTTACGTATATTTTGTGAGTTAGTCTTATATAAGTATTAAATTTTTAAAATTCTAATATAGGTATTAAAAAACACCACCTCAAATAAACTCTGCTCATCGTATTACAACTTACAACCACAAAAAGCCGAATTTCGGAATCGGCTTTAGCTTCGACTAATAAAATTAACTTCAGTCGGACTTTAGTGAGGCGTTCTCCGCCGCTCTCCTACACATTCCTTCTTATTGCAGGGAGTTTTCTCAGATTTATAGGTTGTTTTTAAACATATAGATATCAAACCTGATATTCTTATATTTTTAATCAGGAAGAAGGGACCCATGTAGGTACTGAAACAATATTATACCGGGTGTCTCATTTAAAATAACGAAGTTGATGCTCATTTGTTAACTTTCCGATTATCTTCTGTTTGTTGTTTTGTAAATTCTAAGATTCTTTAGTCTTTGTTATATGTATCTTTCTGATTTTTTACTGATGAGTAGTTATATTGTCTGTTCTCGCTGCATCTGCCAATATAATTATAATTGAAATAAACCTTCTTACAAAAATATACTATATAGAATATAGAAAATAGTAACCCTCATTTTATATTTTTAAGATCCAATTGAATTTAACCGTTTTTACGACTGGTTGCTCATATAATTGTTTTCTTAATTAGATCAAATTCCACGAAAAGGTATGCTAACTTAACTACAACAAACTGATTTAGAATTTGTTGGATAACTAAAATAAAAATGGGGCTAGTGTGTGCATGAAGCCTCAGTTGCGTCTGTATATTTCGATATATTTAGTATCGTGACTCGAGATTTCGCGTCTGATTCAATCAAAATATCAAGTTCTGACCGACCCACCCCGTGAAAGATCTCAATCGGCTATCTGAATTTTCCAATCGGTTACCTGACTCAGGGTGATGGTGTTTGCAATCTTCAGAAAATCTACGTTCCAAAGTTTTGTGCAGATTTATAAAAGTGAACTTCATGTGAAAGGTATTTTAATTACCTAGAGGTACCATTTCATTATTCGTGTTTTATTTCCATCTCTGCAAACTTTCTTCCAGTATTTTAAGTGCTTTTTTTTTGGGACCAGTGTCATATTGTGATATCCCAACAATATTTACCTATATTTCTTTTATTTTAACTCTATTACTACAAATAAAAATTAAACAATAAAAAAAGAGACATGTTTGTTCATATTTTTAAGTGTATATTTACCTTTATTTTAAGATTATTCTTCGTGCGGACGTCAAATAATTGATGACAAAATTACTGGAGGAACCACAACTGGTCTTGCAGAGTTTCCTTGGACAGCGTTACTCCAATACCGTACAAGAAATGGCCAACAATATGGGTGCGGTGGTAGCATAATCAGCAAACGTTATATTGTTACTGCAGCGCACTGTGTAAACAAAGAAATTCTAAACCAAGCTGGTTTATCACAACTGTAAGTTCAACTAATATTATCCTTATGAGTAATAACACGGAAGCCATTAATGTATCCAAAATTTTGTATTTGTTTTGTCCTACGTTTTATTTTAAAAATGCCATTTTGTTACTTGCTGCCGATATTTTTGATTAATTTTTACTTCCCTTTAGCCATATATTGTAATATTAATAACCTATATGGGCTAGATGAGTGAAGTATTGTAATTGGAAAAACTTTCGAAAAATGTAATTTGGGTGTTACAGAAGTCCCTAGAACACGAAAAACCTATGGTTAAAAAAAAATAAATGTACGGATGTGTAAAAACAAAATGTGCTCCCACGATAGCTTGGGAACAGAGAAACAAATTCGTTTCAAATTTGCACAGAAAAAAGTTAGGGTTTCGCGAGTATTAGATTTTGGGTATCATAGAAGATGTAGACGTTCTTATTTTTAAGAAATACAAAAACGTAAAAAAACATATCTCGGGTACTCGTTAACCAGTATCAGTCAAAAACAGAAACTTAGTTTGGGTAAATGTTTTGATATCGAAAAATTGGGAAAGTTATTATCATAGACACTGGATTTTTTTTCATATATTAAATGAATAGTAACATAATATTTTGAAAAACGCCTAAAAACGTCCATTTTTTTGTAGGAAAAATACTTTTTTCTGCTATACAGGGTAGCCTTGAAAGGATGAAGCAGGCCCTAGAAAAACAAAACGATTCAGAATTCATGTTATATAATTTTTCCCTAGTTTTTCCGTAGATTCTCAAAATTTAGAAAAATAAAGGTCATTATATTTAGAATAAGACATATTCTGATAGTTTTATTACATATATTTTTTATGTGATGTTCAATTGTGGTTCGAAAACAAATTTAATTCTTCACAAACATTCCAGTTACAGATATATATAAAGTATTTTCCCTCTCCTTTAGACCCTCCTGTATATGAACATTTTTTCCTTTATATACCCTATCTATCTAAGGGGGTAAAACAGTTCCCTAAACTGAATTAAAGTTTTATTTTATTTTTATGTGTAAAATGGTAAATTTTAGTAAATAAACTTATATATATATATATATATATATATATATATATATATATATATATATATATATAAGAGTTTGTAGAAATTTTAAAAATCACATTATTAACAAATTCTTTTCATAATCAAGAAAAACTTTATCAACAACTCGAAGACCTTATCAGCAATGTGTTCGCCAATTTCATCAACAATGGCGCAATTAGTAATGGAGTTCTTGGAGTAAAATGTTTTGGTAAAATTAAATTTTCAACCTATATTTTTCCAAAGATATGTTGACGATTGTTTAATGGCAATTCCAAATAATAAATTAAATCAAACTCTTTATGAGTTTAACAACTTTCATCCTAAACTACAATTTACGCATGAGGTAGAGAAACACAATGAAATTAACTTCTTAGATATGACTCTTATATAGAACAAGAATAAAAGCAAAACAATGTAGTACACTAAAGATACTTGGTTAGGGACATATCTAAATTATAATTCAAATTATTCTAAAAAGCGAAAATTAAGTGTAATAACAGGTCTAACCGACCGTGCCTTACAATTAACATCTCCAGATACAGAAAAGACACTCTGAAGAAAGTAAAAACGTATTGCTAAAAAATCATTTCCGAGAACAGCAGATTAATAGAATAATTAAAAAACGTACACACAAGTTATACAATACGTCTCGATATAATAAAAACTATACTTCTGAAGAAGATAAAAAATATGTTTCCCTTCCATAGACAGAGGAATTTTCACAAAAAATTTAACATATTTCAAAGAAACACAGCATAGCTACCTGTGTTTTAACATTTGACAGTGTTTTATATACAGTGTGTTTTATAAATGTTGTCAGTCGTTGTTTTCTTGATTGTAAGTATTATACATGTATTAATTTTAAATATTAACGTAAATACTATTTATATTTTTAGCATTATTAAAAAAAAATTCTCAAGATGCCCAAAATATCAGGGCGAAACGTCAAATAAATGACAATTTAAGATTTTGGTATTTCGAGCCTAAACCCAAGAATTCTCTACAGTTAGATAAATATATACATATATATATATATATATATATATATATATATATATATATATATATATATATATATATATATATATATATATATATATATATATATATATATATATATATATATATATATATATATATATATATATATATATATATATATATATATATATATATATATATATATATATATATATATATATATATATATATATATATATATATATATATATATATATATATATATATATATATATATATATATATATATATATATATATATATATATATATATATATATATATATAATTGATCTAGGTAGAATGTTGCCATATTTCTGAGGCATATAAATACATATATAAAAGTTTTCTCACTAGCGGAAACATTTGCAAAAAAGATTTACTTTTGCTTCCGAAGAATTTGTAATCATACCTGGTTTTGAGGAACTTTCTCATTCCTTTATCAATTTCTCTAACAGTGCCTGCATGATTTTCCAATGCTAAACTTGGTGCTTCAAATTCCGGCATTAGGTTGTATAAGAAATACAAATAGGCATCACAAATACCTTTCTGTTGACGTTCGTCGATCTTTGCACTGATATCAAAATCAGTTAGACTTAGTTACAAATTCCCATATTTTCCTCCGACATTAATCATCCCCTTTCAATAAAAAATACCGCCGCACAGTAAACGATCTAAGGTAGGCAGAATAGATAACCATGCAATTGGCACATGACGAAGAAGGTTTTTGTACTTGACACATGCAAATAAGAAGCATTCTTTTAGTTTCTCGGTTCTGGTAGAAGATGAACTGAACCCATTAAATGTTTTACCACGATGTTTTCCATATATCTACTGACAAAACTTCAAGGCGTATTTGACGCAGTTGTTAATTATGTGGCAGTCGCAGTTGGCTTTAATCAAATCATTGTTTCTCGTAATTTTTGAAAACTGATCTGTGAATGCCAAAATTCGCGGAAGCGTTGTTTACACCGTAAGCAGTTAACTGAGTCAATTTTAAACCATTCTGTTCTGTCACTGTTTTCATTTTTCCAAATATGTCCTTGGACGATTCAGGCGATTCCTTATAAAAATACCAGATCGCTTCCTACCAAAAAAATACTCAGCATTCTTTAATTCCGTAGCACATTCCGTGATCTTGTGGTAGCTTTTGTGCGTCCTTAAGAAATTTTAGCGACAATTTTGTTATGAGAATACAGAGCTGAAACTAGTTTTATCTGGCAGTTGAGGCTGTTGCAACTTATGTCATGAGTTACGTTGTGAAATACTCACATCAAGTTTCAGCTATTAAGATCTCATTTTCCTCATTGCTACTTTGCTTTTGAAATTTTGAGAAAAACCTGAGATTTTTTTAGTATGCCTTTTTATCAGAAACAAATATATGCTTTATTACCATCACCATCACCATATGTCAGAAGCGACAATTTTGTAGTAAAACAACTTTTTTATCCAATTTTTAAATAGAAATACAGTACCGTGCTACTTTTATTTATGTGGTCCTTTTTAATGCGAATAAGGGTTACTTGTAGTGTTATATATTTGCTTGTGGTTAATAGACTAGATTAAGTTCACAGCACCAAAACGTGCTCCATTGAGTTTATTGTAATTTTCTCTGAAAGAAAATATTGTTTGTTTTTCATATTAGTCAATTAATTTAATGATATGCTTTTATAAAACGTTGTTTTAGGAACAAGATAATTGTGGGAGAATATGATACAAGAAATGAGACTGATTGTATTTATACCCGTTATGGATCCGACTGTGCTGACCAACCTGTATCCTACGATGTTGAACGTATTACAGAGCATAAATTGTTCAGTCCTAATACCACATTTCATGACATTGCATTAATCAAAGTTGATCGTGATATTCAATTCAGCAGTAGGTATTGTCATTTTTAATAAAATTCAAAAAATATTTATATTGCTTTTAAGGCAAAGACATATGCTAGTAGTAAGTCTTGTTTACTAATGGAAATAAAATTCAAGGGAAAACGATCTTAAAGAGAACAAAGAAAGTTTTTTAGACTATTAAGTGCAAACGGGTCGAATAAAGTCATATATCTAGTAATATAGGGTATTTTCTAACTAATTAAAAATATCTACTTAAGATGTTTCCTCGAGTAAGTTTATGGAGGTCGTAAATAGTTTTCCTTTTTAGTTTCGTTTATACTTTATAAAAAATATTTAATAAAACTCACCAATTCAATAACTCATAAGGACGCAATTTATCATTGAACTAAATTTACTTTAGTTTCACTAGTATCGTTCGTAGCAATAATCACCCTCAGAGTTCTGTAAAAAAAATGGTACACAATGGTTTTTTTAAATTGGCATTTTTCTTCTTTATCGGTTCAAGTAAACTTTTTTCGAGGCAAATTACATTTTGAATAAAACATTATTAGAAATTAAAGAAAATATTAATTATTTTAAATGAGGTACTGAACAAATATTATTAACATCGGGGAGAGGATAAATATTACCGAAGTTTACTATACTTATTTTGTTAAATATTTTATATTTTATAATGGTCCCAAGTTTTAAATAAAATCTATATTCTTAAAATATTATCTTATTTTAAATTTAATTTTTCTTTAAAAGGCATTAGTATAGCCATTCACTTTATATACGACGAAAAACTATCCAGAAATCAGAAAAAATTGTCATTTTTTTAAAGCAATAGATTTTTCTTAAAAAATACTAAATAACAATTACGCCCACGAACGCCACTAGCGGAGTTAATCCAGATTGATTTCAATGAGATAATGCATGTTTATAAGTTGTTATACCGTACTAAGTTTCATAAAAATATCCGTTAAGGATTTACAGATATTTACTAACGATTATTTTTTTCTTAGAAATGAAATTACGACCAACATTTATAAAACTAGGTGAGAAATCATCTTCTTTTATATTTTAGATTGCTTAGCAAACACCCTGTGTATCAATAAAGTTTCGAAACCTACAATTCAGCAGCAGATCCAGAATTTACTTACAAAGGCGGGCAATTAAGTAACTAAGGGAAATAATATTATTGTAAAAAAATTTAATAAATGTATTTATTGCATTATTATTATTTTTAAACTAAATTAAAATTAAATTAAAATATTAAATAGCAGATAAAGATATTATGATAACGTAATCATGCTACTATTTAATTAATGTAAAAATATAATAATAAAAATGGATATAGAATTAATACAAACATATTATAATAATAAATATAAATACTAATTGAACAAGCAATTGGTTCTTTTAGAAGGTCAAAATACAAGAGTTCTAACCACACTACACCACAACTTGTTACGTTCTGGACGCGCGTTTCGCTAACCAAGTTAGCATCATCAGCAGATGATATAAACTAAAGTAACTTATCCTAACCGAGACTATTTATAGGTAAATGTGTACACACTTGTTTGCACCCGACTGCACCGTTGTCAAGTAAACAATAGAGGGGACTATAGGGAATAGGCCCTCTGTCTTTATTTAGTGCTTTCTTACCACATTTAACTATTTCTATACTCTCAAATGCATCCAATGATCTATTATTAGATACATTTTTAATCAACTTAAGATTATTTATTCCTATTCGGTGATTGTTTTCCAAAGCATGTTGGGCAACGCTTGACTTTTCTGTTCTTCCGTATCTTAAATGTGCCATGTGTTCTTTAAAACGAATGTTTATGGAGCGTTTAGTTTGCCCAACATATTTTAGATCGCAGTCATTACAGCTTATTTCATAGATGCCACTCCTCTCCTTCAAGTCGACTTTGTCTTTGGGGTTTCCAAGGAGATTTTTCAAACTATTCTCCGTTTTGTAGGCTACTCTAAAACCTACGTTTTTAAATACTTTTTCTATACCTCTCGTATATCTGGGATCATATGGGATTACTATGAATTTATTGGAAGCCTCAGGTATTTGAAGATTAGTGGCATCTTTTAACATTTTCTTATTTCTTAAAGATTTTCTACAATGTTCTCTATATATCTCGTATAATAACTTTGAGGTTACTAACTCGTTAGAATTCTTAGATAAAATTAAGAATGTTCACTTAAAAGAAGGTGAAATTTTAATATCTTTTGATGTAAGCTCATTGTTTCCTAGTGTACCCATACCACTAGCTTTAGAGTACCTAAAGGAACTACTTGAAATCAATAATTTGAAGAAAGAAATTATTGATGAGTATTTACTTCTTACAAAATTATGTATGAATCAAAATTTTTTTCAGTACAACAATAAATATTATAAACAACTAGAGGGAACTGCGATGGGCAATTGGTTATCTCCGTTCCTTGCAAATTTGTTTATGGGCAGATTAGAAACCCAATTCAAAAAAGAACTCAAGTATTTCCCAAGGGTGTGGTATAGATACGTAGACGATATATTTGCTATTTTTGATACTAAAACAGAAAATTTGACACTTTCTTAGAAACATTAAACAATAAATATCCTTCCATTAATTTTACGTACGAAAAGGAGAACAATGGGCAATTACCTTTTCTCGACACGTTAGTTAGTAGAAATAACGATAAATTAGAATTTGATATTTATAGGAAATTTACTAATACTGATAGATATATAACATCCGACTCATTTCATTGCCGTCAACACAAAATGGCAGCATTCCATTTCTTAACTCACAGGTTAGTCAATTTTCTACTAAGTAAAGAACGTTTTAACAATGAAATGAATCGGATTAAAAATATAGCTAAAAGTAATGGATATAATGATAATTTTGTACATAAACTAGTAAATAGACATAAGCATAAGAAAATGTTAAAAGATGCCACTACTCTTCAAATACCTGAGGCTTCCAATAAATTCGTAGTAATCCCATATGATCCCAGATATACGAGAGGTCTAGAAAAAGTATTTAAAAACGTAGGTTTTAGAGTAGCCTACAAAACGGAGAATAGTTTGAAAAATCTCCTTGGAAACCCCAAAGACAAAGTCGACTTGAGGGAGAGGAGTGGCATCTATGAAATTAGCTGTAATGACTGCGATCTAAAATATGTTGGGCAAACTAAACGCTCCATAAACATTCGTTTTAAAGAACACATGGCACATTTAAGATACGGAAGAACAGAAAAGTCAAGCGTTGCCCAACATGCTTTGGAAAACAATCACCGAATAGGAATAAATAATCTTAAGTTGATTAAAAATGTATCTAATAATAGAATATTGGATGCATTTGAGAGTATAGAAATAGTTAAATGTGGTAAGAAAGCACTAAATAAAGACAGAGGGCCTATTCCCTATAGTCCCCTCTATTGTTTACTTGACAACGGTGCAGTCGGGTGCAACCAAGTGTGAACACATTTACCTATAAATAGTCTCGGTTAGGATAAGTTACTTTAGTTTATATCATCTGCTGATGATGCTAACTTGGTTAGCGAAACGCGCGTCCAGAACGTAACAAGTTGTGGTGTAGTGTGTCTGTCTTGTATTTTGATCTATCTTCCACCACAGGTTCCAGTGTTAGGACTTTTAGAAGGTGATAAGATACTAAAAAAAATTCTTAATTTAAATATTTAGCACCAGAGTAAAACCACAAAAAAAGACAATCTCGAAAAAATTAATAGTTGGGTAGTAAAATGAAGCCATTAAACGAATTAATTGTTTGTTTGCTAAAAAGGTAGTAAATAACAGACTAATGGATACAAGTGGTATATAAAGTCCAAATTATTTTTGGGCTGCAAAAAGTATTCAATTTGGTTTTGGTTTTGTGTATAGTTAAAATCTGGCCCATCAGTAGGTAAAAATGGTATATAATATATTAAAATATATTAAGAAATATGATTTTTCTTTGATTTTTATCAACTTGCCATTTTCAAAATTATTGTTGGGCTGCAAAAAGTATTCAATTTGGTTTTGGTTTTGTGTATAGTTGAAATCTGGCCCATCAGTAGGTAAAATTGGTATATAATATATTAAAATATATTAAGAAATTTAATTTTTTTTGATTTTTATCAACTTGCCATGGTTTAACACCTACTTTATCTACTTTGACTAATTAATTACAAATAAATTAAACCCCTTAATAGTAATGTTCTGGTTTTTGTTATAAAATGCTAATTCCAAGGCATTATTGGTTAATAAAATTGTTAAATTCGAATTTATGTCATTCAACAGTGGAGTAACAGTAATAGTACATTACATGACGAATATGGAAATCACGCGAGTATTTTAAATAATTTTATAATGAGTCATGTACGCAATTTGTTCCAAAACCTCATAAAGCATTTAACAAAATGAGAATAAGACTTCGATTAAATATCAAGGCATCAAATAAAATTTGTACAATAATGGAAACTAAACCAATAAAAATGTATTTCACTTTATTCCCACTAATAAATAGTGTAGTAATATTATTATTAAAGCAATTAGAAAAATATTTGGGGAATTCAGAGGAAGTGATAAAGTCTGCCTCTAAAAAACCTGTTCAGTTTTTGGTTTGCTCGAAGATGATTCTGACTTTAAAATTCTAGATCTCGTTCGCATGTTTATTGCTGTTATAATTTTGTCTGATATTGTAACCTTGATCACTAGTAATTTGTCCAGATATTTTTGAGCCCCAACTTTAGGCTTTCACCCTTTGTGCCTAATAAATGAAATTGAAAATAATCTGAATCGACCAGGAATATACCAGGATTGTAGCTGATGGTCTTTGAAAAGTAGTGGTCTAAGTCGAGATTTATAGTATATGGGTAGAAATTACCTTCGGAGTGGTACCAAATTTGTTAAAACGTTGCTGCCCCGTACAATTCCGTTGCTGATAATTTAGGAAAAAGTATTTTTTTAATTTCATGAAATAAACAAGAATGTATCATTGATAGTTTCGTCTTGGTGTCAGATATTTTTATCAGAGTTGCCAAGTACAAATCATTTATTCCTAATTGTTTTTTGTTTGTTCCAAAGATACCAACAATAAGTTGCTTTTAGTGCGTTTTAGTAGTGCCACAATTGTGGCAGTTCCTTTAATTTCCTATACTAAGATATTAAAACATAATCTATCTAAAAAGATGCATTTTTAAAAATTAGCTTTTTATTAAGATACGCGCAATAAAAAATATTCGACGATGTATTAGCGGATATAAGTTTTTATACAAGAGACAATGTGTTCGAGAGATACCAGAATCTTACCGAATTCATAAAATTTTGAATTTTGGGGTCAGAAGCTTGTAAAAAAGACAATTACGAAATGCATGTCTTTCCTTAGTATTTAGTATTCAGATTAATAGTAGTTTAATAACAACTTATTTAGAATTATGAAAATCGCTTAAAATGTTATTTTTTAATTTTCAATTTTCAATTTTCAATTCAATGAAATTAACAATAATTATAGTAAAAATAGCAGAAATAATTTTCACCTTTATTAAGCATTGCATATGTATTGTTGTTAATTACACTCGATAAATTTGTGAAAATAAATTATATCTTTATAAAAAATTCTGCCAAATTAACATAAAAACATTACATTTACTTATTTATATTATAAAGATCCAATTGGTATATAATTAACAAGATAAACCGATTTACAGGGATTACCATTAAAATAAAGTTTATTTTATTTATATGTGTATTTTATGTTATTTTTCTTTAGATTATATAAAGCCCATATGCTTGCCAAATAACACTTTAAGATTATTGGGAAATGAGAGCTTCTTTATCACCGGATGGGGCAGGACTGAAACCGGTAGGTGGTAATTAATTTATATATTATCTATGTAATAACAAGAAACTATAAAACTAACACAGTAATTGATTATATAGCATAAGAAAAGATAATAGCTTTTACCTAAATGCGCCTATATTTTTTCGACTTATTTGGCGTTTAACGACCTATATATCCTCAATCAGTCTATATCCCGATGTGTGTTTTAGCTATTATCGTGTGCTCTGTTTACCGGTAGTGATTAATTTGATATAATAATAAAACATAAATTTCCATTTTAATGAAAAATACATTTTTTTTGTTTTGCGGATTTTTGTAGACGGAAATGAAGAATCTACACACTAGAATCTGCCTGTTGACAATTTTGTTTATTGTATTAGCTATGACATCAATGCATATCTGTTTTGTTTTAATAATCAGTCAACAGTCAATTTGTATGTACAGGGTTTGCTCGTATATTATGAAACCCATCTAGACAGTTTATTTGAATAGATACGGAAATGTCGTAAATACAAAAGTTGTAGGGTATTTTGTGAGTCATCAGAATTTTTTATCATAAATGCGAAAATATTATTGGAAATGTCAAATTTTGACAAGTGTTCAGTTTTTTTATATGGACCAGATTTAAAAATACAAAGGTTTAAAATTTGTGGGGTATACCTAAAAAAACTGAAAAAAACTTAATGCAAATTGAAATATTAACATATTCTATTTGCTTAAAAAAAAAACAAAGCAATATTAGGCGTCATTTTTGACATCTGCTGGCCATCTTATTTGCCTATGCCTGCCTATCCAAAGAGGACATTAGTCACTTAAAATATTGATTGCTGACAGGACATTGTAGAGTGAGGCACCATCCTGTTGCCAGATAAGTTGTTCTGTGTGGCAATAGAAAGCTATATATAATTTTCTAAATACTTCAAATATATCTGGTCAGTTAGCCTTCCATTAAAAATAACAGAATCACCTGGAACAAATTTATAAGACTTGTATTAATATGTTTTTAAAACTTCATAAATTTTATGCCATGATTTATCGAAAATCTGGCGGCGTCCGGGATAGATCGCTCAGGATCTTCTCAGAAAAAAATTATAATTTATGGTCTTAATAGAACAGAATATTTGGTAGAATTACCTTCAAAATAAAGCAAAACGTAAAGGTCTTCTTCCTTGTTCCTTTGAAGTAATCTAATTTTCCTCTCTACACATTTTCTTTCTTGTAGTTGCCTATATGGAAACTCTATGCGATATGCATTTCGAGCTTTTGTGGCATTTTCTTCCTTTAAATAATATAAACGAATCATATTGATCTTCCATGCCTCAGAATAACCCATTTTGGCACTTGCGCGAGCTATTAAAAATTAAATGTCTTAAAATAAATGTGACATCATAGCAAAGAAAAGATCTTTTTAAATACTTATTAATATACAGGGCGTTCCATTTAAAAAAACTGACTAACTGTCAAAATTTGACATTTCCAATAATATTTTCGCATTTATGATAAAAAATTCTGATGATTCCAAAAAACCCTATAACTTCTGTATTTACAAAATTTCCGTATCTATTCAAATAAACTCTCTAGGTGTGTGAGAAAATATATGGGAAAACACTGTACATTCACGTTGTGTATTCTGTAAATGACGCCTGCTCAATATTTGTCTGTAAAACCAAATTTTAAATTTTTATATTAGAAGTTATAGAATATTAGACACTGAATCTGATGAAAAATTATTAATTTCGATATGGCCTTAAGGAAGATATTTCCCAGAAGATTTCAAAGCTTTTTTCACAAAATTACTTTAAAGTGGCATCTTTTAAGTTTTTTTTACTGATTTCCCCGTTTTGTCAAAAACGTCAATGAAATTATTTACCTACTTCAATTATATTCCTCAACTTTTGAAATGAGTGCTGATTTTTTTAGTTTAACTTTGACATTAAACAGATATATTTATTATTATTTAAAACATTTTTTGATGCAAGTGTCCAATCTTAAAAACACATGTATATTTCATATACATAGTAAACAACCACCCTCATTTTTTAACCTTTTTTTGGAGTACAGTGTGGAATTTAATATACCTATTTAATTCCACTTTGTGGTCCCAAATGTAACTTATCTTATATTTTTTTGATTTTAATCCTATTGACAAAACCAGTAGAGGTGTTGTCATTTTTGTAATGAATATTAATTACAAATGCAAGAAAATTGAAATCAGCTTATAAAATGCATAAAATCAAAAGTAATAAAACATATCTAATTCAAAGTTAATATCCTGTGTTGTTAACTATTGTCTCGGTAACTCTGAAGTTCGTTATAACAACTTACTATTTTTTTCAATCGTATTTTCCTGAAAAGTGTTACGAATGTTTTAATATTCGCTATTAGAGGTAAACTCGACGTGCTCTATGTGATGGAATTTAGAGATTAATTTCATTGGAGAACCCTTAAGTGTGCTATTTCTGAACTGTTTTGAAAGGTATTGCAAAAATAGATATTTGTTCATTTTATGTGTTATGCACATAATTTCCCCTTTTCGCAAAGCTTGTGTTACTGGACGTGACAAATCTAGAAAAGTTAGTAACTATCCTTTCGGAAGAATACGATTTTACATTAAATAATAATAAACCTCATAGAAACAACAGAAAAAAACAAGAGGAATGTCAATAATCTACTAAAGCTTTAGATCACTTTACATTTATTTATTTTTTACTTTTCTATTTTAATGGCTATTACTGCTTTTGTAATATTTTGAAGTAACGAAAAAAACCTCCATATTTCTAAAAGACTTTAAAACAATTGCTTTCGTCTTTGCCCTAAAAATAAACCTTTTACTTAAATAACTATAACGTTGATTTTTACAATAGGATCAAAAAGAATAAAACATAATTTGGAACTTCGAAATGGGTTTTAAAATGCAATAGAAAGTAACACGGTAAGTTTCACAGACTACTCGGAGAAAGGTTGAAAAAACAAGAGCTAGGTTTGCCCTGAATTTAGATTTTAAATGGACTTCACTTATGTATAGCAGATTTAGTTAATAGTAGCCACTTGTAGTTTTCACACAGCACTTAAATCGTTTGATAATTAACTTATCTGCCTAATTTCAAATAACAATTAAATTCACAACACTTTATTGACAGATTAAGTGTTGTTGAAAACACTTGGCTAATAATCAACTTGGCTCATACAGAGGCTCATATGCCCTGGCTTCATAAACGTGTAGAAAAAAAATAGTTTTTCGAGATGATATTATATAGAAGCCTTTTAGAAAAATTTGTACATTATACGTTATTGAATTTTCATCGGTCCTTATCAAGAGAGTAAATTAGAAAGGACCGAATTAAAAATACTTCTCCCTCTGCACACGCACACCTTCTATGTCAGCCTTTGAAGTGTGAAAGCATTGTTAAAAAACTGAAAATGTTTATATCAAAATGTATAGTTCAAATAATACTGATTATTATATTAACTAATAAAAAAGAAATAAAATTATTCAGATATTAGTAACGAATCAAATCATATTAACATAGTCAATCTATCGTGAAAAAGAGGGTAAATTGAAAAAATTCCGATATAGGACATTTGGGCTCGGTCACTTGGACGCGGTCATCTTGGCGTGACCGTTTGGGCGCGGAGATAGTTGAGCGTGAGGATACTTGAGCACCAAGAAAATTGGGCGCCAGATATTCAAACCCCGGGAAACTTGGGCGGATAGAATTTAAATTTTTTGTTTTTGTTTGGTTTATTTGAAATGTAATTTTATGCCTTTTGATGATGTTTATAGTTTTAATGTGGTAAAATGCGCTTCCTACGCCCATGTGTCACCGCGCCCAACTATCCTGGCGCCGAAGTGTCCCCGCGCTCAAACGACTTCGCGCCCAGGCAACTGCGACCATAAAGCCGCGTTCAAATGTCCGGACCCGAAAAATTTCAGGGTAGACCAAATTTTTGATATTCTCGGCGGTCAAAAACGGAAATTGACATATCTCTGTCGCATTAGCCGCCGTCATAAAAAACATTAGATTATTTTGACGGCCTAGCTTTTATCAACAGTCGCTGAGTTACAACGCCAGCGCCTTGAAATCCTATGCGCATAAAAAGTAGGTGACGTTGAAATCAGTGTCATCATATACAAACTTCGAAAAAACTGTGGGAAGAATGGATAGTTGCATTCGCTTGACTGAATGATTTTCAAATAATTTGACTTCGCTGTAAGATGATGAAAAGTCTAATGAAGAGACGGTATCAATGCGTTTCCTGGATTTAATTTTTTTACATACCTCGTAAATGAAAGTAATGTAATCGTGAAAAAATCACTCTCCGAGATTTTTTCTTCTTGTTTCAGAATCCCTAGATGCCAAAAAAACATCTTTTATCAATTCCGTCGGTCTGTCTATCTGTTCACGGCATATCTGAAAAACTACTTATCCAATCGAACTTTGGGTAAATAAATAAGAGTCATATGAGGATGAGACAGTAATATTTTGGTAAAAATCCAATATGGCGGAACAAAATCGCAACCTATTAAAACGTTAAAAACATTTTTACTAAAAAATTATTTAACCAACTTACCACAAATTTCGAAAAATTAGTGATGATGATAAACTTTTAATACAAATCCCAGATGGTGCAACAAAATGGCAGTCTAATTAGATGTTTATAAAATTGGCTTGCAAATCTACTTATTAGATTAATTTTAAATTTTACGCAAAAATCAAGTGTTATATAAGGATAAACCAGTAAAATTTTGGCGATGAATCATTATGTTGGAATAAAGTGGCTGTTTATTGGAATGTTTAAAATATCAGTATTAAACAGATATTTGTCCAGTCGGGTTGAAACTTTACACATTAATCAAGTGTGAAACAGAATGAGCAAAGTGACGGCTTAATTAAATGTTTAGAATATCGGTATCAAAAACTACTTGTCCAATTAAACTGAATGCAAAAAAATGAAGTGTGAAATAGAGATAGACCGATAAAATGTTAAAAAGCCGGTAAAATTCAATTTTCTGGAATGAAGATCCCCTTTTTACAGTTAAAAATAATAAATTTCATCATTGATTTTTTTTGTAGATTATGTAAATGAAAAAAAACAAATTAACAACAAGTAAAAACAAACTGACAAAGGGTTATCCAGTATCTAAGCAGCAGTTTTATTTGAACAGTTATGATAAGTGAATGAATGTTTGTATGTACGTATTTCAATCAGAATTATTGTTAGATCAGATCTTATAAATTCTTATTTACGCGGGCGAATTATAACTATTAAAGAGAACGGTAACTTTCGGCTTGACAAAAAAAAGAAAATGTAGCAAAAACGTTTCATAAAAAATTCATAAAAAAAGAATACAAAGAAAAGTAAATTCTATAAAACTTGTAAATTGGCCTTTAACCAGTAACGAATTCCCCTACACACAAATTACACAGTTTATATAAATTTGGCACTTTATAGATATTGTAAAAATATGAAAATTGGGTATAAAAATATATATAATCCTTTTAACAGAACTTTCCTTAATGAAATTTTCATATAATTTTTCAATATATATATATATATATATATATATATATATATATATATATATATATATATCCCGAATCCGTTACGAGGGAAGTTCCAGGTCTAGGAACTTTTTTTAGAAACGCTCCCAATCCAACTAGCAAAGGGGAAGAGAAAGATCGAGGCCTGCAATCGTTGATGAAAGAGTGAGACTTGAATGGAACTATTTTGCCATTTATCAAGGTCGCTACGTTTGAATTTGAGGATCATCTAAATTTTCATGGTGGTGGATACATGTCCGTTCGATATAAAATTGATTTTATATCTTCGAGAATAATCGCTGCTACTGCTTGAACAGCTTACAAACTCTCTTCTTTGGGTTGGATCTTTTTCGCGCTGTACAAAGCATTCGTTAGTATCGCATAACACATATTTCTTGAAGGAAATCAAAATTTTCTCGACGTAATATTCCGTTAACGTTTGTTTCAAAGTTAACATTGAAGGACTAAAGGACGCTGTTCTTCGGGTATTTATTCATTAAGTGAAGTAAAGAAAACTGACACTCTTCGGCATTTTCAGAAATCAGAATAAACATATCCCCATTAATATCTTCGGAGTGTGGTCTGTCCGAAAAGAGACCGTCTTTTCGGTTGACTAATAATGTTCGTCAGTAACATGGTACTTGGCTTCAGCAGCCAACAAATCTCCTTCAAAGATACGTTCTAATGCGTCTGCGATTTTTCGTCCTCACATTTATCGATGCTACTCGTAATCGTCACTGTACTAACAGCAGCCTTCTTTCTGTTATCCAATATTAATTTTAAGATCGATCCTGTTGATTTACCGCAGTAGAAGCAACATTTTCTGAAGCCAGAATGTTGACCTTCAGCTTGTTGCCTTCAGCAGCCAACAAATCTACTTCAAGGATACGTTGCAATGCGTCTTGCGATTTTTGGTCCTCACATTTATCGTTGCCACTCATAATCGTCATAGTAATAACAGCAGCATTCTTCCCTTTATCCAATATTAATTTTACGAATGATCCTGTTGATTTACCGCAGTAGAATCAAGGTTTTTGAAGCCAGAATGTTCACCTGCGGTACATAATGTTCCTGGACATTCCCTGAACAGGATAAAACTAAAATAATGTTTTACATGTTACTGTATAATTGGGAATGTACTTTATTGAATTGAAAATTAGGAGATTGTACCTTTTAAAATTAAACATGCAAATTCATGGTTGTCATGGTCGAATAGTCTTTATTTCAGGAGTTAAATCCTTATTTAAAGAAATTCTGCATTCTAACTAATCGTAATATAAATTTTCGATGCTTCTTTGCTTTTTGTTTTACAGAATTATGTCTCCGGTTTGTTTAAACCATCTATGGATATAATCAATTTTATTGAGATAATAAAAGTAAAAAAATATTTGCACTGGTATTATACCTTTCCTTGAATTTACGTCATGCATGAGCAGGAGCGATTCTGAAGTCACCATAGTTTTTCGGGCATTTTTATAAACCACTATGTAGATACTCCAATCTTTCAATAATTGTTCTTGCTCAGATTCATCATCTATTAGACCTGCTTCTGCCTCGCGAACCTACAGATTAAAATTAATTGAATTATTACATTGACATATACCCCCATTTTGTTACGACATCTTTTAATTTGTCTGCAAAATTTAAAGTCAATTGAACGATATTTTTTTGGCCGCCTTCTTAAATGCGTACCACAACTTTATCAGTTTATTTCTATATAACACTTAATTCTAGTACAAAAATTCAAATTAATTTAATAAGTAGTATTTTCAGGCAGAAATTATAAATATCGCTTTTCTCTTTGGCTATCTTGGATTCAAATCAAAATGTTACCAGTTCATTCCTATGTAACACAGTTACAGTTTTGTGCAAAATTTGAGGTAAAATTACAAAAATGTTACCAGGTCTTCCCCATATGACAAAATTTGAGATAAATTGGATAAGTAGTTTTCTAATAATAATTTTTGAAACATTTCACTGTGCCGCCATTTTGTTTCCCAATATTGGACTTTTACCACAATATTACCAGGTCATCTCCATATCACCCTTAATTTGTTATCAAAATTTGAACTCAATCGAGTAAGTAGTCTTTAAGCTATGTCGCGAACTGTTAGACAGAGAGAGAGAGACCGATAGACGGACCGACGAAATTGATAATACATATTTTTTGGCATCTTGGGAAGCTGAAACATGAAGATACGTAAACCTGAGAGGGTGATTATCGGGTAAGTTGTTTTTAGCTATACGGCGAATAGATAGATCGACGGAATTGAGAAAACATGTTTTTTGCCATCTAGGGAGGGTGATTTTTTCACGATTACAATGGTTCCCTTTTATGTGGGAAATAAAAAATATTTCTATGTGTTCTAGAAATATTTTTGAAAGATCTACAAGTTTTTCGAAAAAAGTCTTAGTCAAAATCACTTTTGGACGGTAAAAAATAGAAACCTGATTTTTTTGTAACTTTGGCGCCCTTTGTATTTTTGGGAATGAACTATAGAGAGTTCGTTCCGAGTTGTCCGTGAAGGTAGGTAAATTTTATAGCTCACGATTAAGCCTTAATAAACGTTTGTTGAATATTAAATTGTTTTAACAAGCAATCATGTTCTCTGTTCAACTAGCATTTTGGTTTCTATAATTATTTTCCACTATGTTTTTCTCAGCCAATTTATTTA
Source organism: Kuschelorhynchus macadamiae (assembly GCA_030620095.1). Classification (NCBI taxonomy): domain Eukaryota; kingdom Metazoa; phylum Arthropoda; class Insecta; order Coleoptera; family Curculionidae; genus Kuschelorhynchus; species Kuschelorhynchus macadamiae. The sequence continues at coordinate 73,379 of JAUTXW010000785.1, forward strand.
AGAATCTATAGTAAGTAATTTTAGTGTTTATTGACACAAATTATCATATTATTGCTACCCGGGTAGATCTTAAAGATTTAGATTTATTTTAGTTAATTGTAAAAGAATATTGGAAAATGTAAAAAAGTTACTTTAAGTATTTATAATTCAAGAGATAGTGTAGTTTAAGTTTGTGTCAAGAATGAAAATATTTTCGAAATTGATGATGATTAAATCATATGTAATAAATGATGTAATCATAACCGAAATGACCTGACGTAAAAACAGTCTAGCCCACCTAGGGGGTATGTACCTTAGGATTGCCGCATCCTAAGGTACATGCTAATTACTTTTTTGGTTAATTATACTTTATACTCCAAATTTTAAGACAATATATTAAAGCATTTTAAATTTATCGCGGAACCTCTGTAGTAGAACAATTAAATTGTTTAATACGCTTGTTATTGGACCCCTTCGGAACTATCCCGAATAGTTCCTGAAAATGTTATTGAAATTGGTTAGCTCATCCCGGAGTTATCGGTGTACAGGGTGTCCCATTTTCGTTGTAATTGCGGGTTATGACTGATTTCCATTTTGTCGTATACATGCTTCGCATAATTTTCCTATTCGTTTTAAGGAATTAAGCAAAACAACGGGATGATTTTGTAAGTGGCGAAAACTTTGTCTTCTTGCGTTTGCTATATCTTGAAATGAACTTTGTACATTTTATTCTCGAGATATCCCTATAGAAAAACATCCAATATCGACAAGTCTGGGGACCTAGGGGGTTGATTTTCCAGGAACCAGAATCCGCTGCCTATTAAGTATACCAGGATTACTAAAATGAGCTTTGTTGTTTGCATATTACCATTTCAAAATCTCAAAAAAAACAGTTTATGAATGAGAATAAAAATCTCAAAAATTATATTTTCCTTTTGATTAAATATTTGATAAAATGGACAATGCCACGATTTTAAAACCCATAACACAAAACACAAACAATACCTAAACTATAATACTAATAGCAAAATCACAACAAATAAGTGTTGATACACGATTTAAGTTACGCAGCCAGTAAACAAAACACTCAAAAAACAATGCAACGGACCAGAGACCCGCCCAGGCGCAAGGGACAAATAGATGGGAGGCTAAGTGGTATGGCAATATTTAAAAAACAAATAATAGAATAACAAATGATAGTATCATAACGTACTAATTTTAAGTAAAGGAAAAAAATACAAAAAATTAATTTTCATATATTTGTGTTTCCAGAAGATGATTTTTTTTTTTATAAATTTATTAAATTTAAAATATGATAATACTTTAACAATATTAGGTAAATTATTCCACATATGAACTGACACACAAACAAATGATTTTAGGAAATTCGCAGTTTTATGTTGAGGTATTCTGAAATTATTTATATATCTAGTTAGATGATTATGATCGTAAGAACTAAAATATTTTCTAGGATACGGAGGTTCCCAAGTTTTAAAAATTTTATACACAAATGAATACATGTAGTATTTTCTACGGTTTTTCATTTTTAAAATGCATTATAATTTAAATAGGGAGTTATGTGATTCCTATATGGTATACTAAATAAAAAGCGCATACAAGAGTTCTGAATTTTTTGTATACTATGAGACAAACTTTCTGTCAATGAGTAGCTATAAATAACATCTTCATAGACTAATAAAGATAAAACGAGGGTAATGCATAAATAGTATTTAGTCGCTGTAGGTAACAATTTTTTGCATGTATGCTATTTTAAGCTTATTTTTTATATGGGTTTGAGAGGTCAACCCTACATCAAAATAAACGCATACATTTTTTGCTTCTTTGACCAGTATATTAAAATTATTATTTATATGATTTCCAAAAAAGAGATTGCAAGATTTGTTGGCATTTAATTTTAAATTGTGGTCTGCTGCGTAAATATTTATATTGCTGTATTTTTTATTGTTCTACGATATTATTCATATCAGCAATATACAAAGAAAATAATAAGTGTCCTAAAATAGACACCTGAGGAACCCCCGTACTCAGGGAAATGTAATTTGACTTTTGAGATTTGCATTCCTTCCTAAGATCCACACAATGGGCTCTCTTAGAAAGATATGCTTTCAAAAATCTGTGACCATATCACATATTTCTCGATACCAATTGCAGAAGTTTAGCCGACGGTGGTGGGTGGTATTTGTGTTTTTTAAAACATTTTTTCTCTTTGCTTAAAAACGGAATTTTATTAAAATGAATTCATTAATTGAACTAATTATAATGCTAATTTCTGTTTTATTAAACATTTACCTGATATTTGAATATTTTAAAATACCTTAAAAATTACCTTGTCGCAATTTTAGGTGAAATAAGTCCAACTAAAAGAAAAGCTAGACTGCCTTTTGTTGACAAAAACAATTGCAGCCAACTAGGACCATTAGATGATGGTCAGATGTGCTTGGGAAGCGGAAATGGAATCGACAGTTGTAAAGGCAAGTCACATATTTCGACATGACATAGTTAAATTTCAACAACTAATTATAAAATTTAAGGAAAACAACAATAGTTTAGTTTTAGAAAATCTGCAGAATAGCATTATATTCAAAGACACCACAAATTAAACTTTACCAGACAATACTGATACCTATTTTTACTTAGAAAAGATAATAGTATATATTGAACAGTACCTGGATTAAATTAGTGTTTCTGAAACATCCAATTGAATCTTATTTAGTTTGTTTATACATTAAAAAAATGCCAAGTTAGTTTGTAATTATGAATTGAGATTTAAATTTTAGTATAAACTCTAATTTTGATACATTTTTTTGGATGTGTATAATCACAATACTAATTCAACTCACAACGTTGTAGTTGGTAGTCCAGTCATATGCTTGAAACACAATGGAACTCCCGAAAATATTGAACGTAAAAACTAACCTACAAAAAGGAAACTTAAAAAGGAAGTTCTCATTTCTAGTAAAAAAATTGGTAATAATTTTGACGTTGGCACTAAATATGACCATTTATAACCTATATTCTAAAAAGGTATCTGACAAAGTACCGAAAAACACATAAATGAAAATAAAGTTTGATTTAAATGGATGGAAACGAATGACGTAATTTGCATTGTGCTTCACACTTCACTTCGCTTAAGTTGACACAATTACCATGCTGCTTCAGTAGTTTTATAAGCGGCGAACAAATACTTGAAAGTACACGATTATAGAGATAAACATACATATACGCCCACGCCCGCTTACCTACTTATTAAAGCCCTAAATATTTAAAAATGATACAGCAATCCTCTAGTATAGTGTATCTAAAGTCAATTGAGACAGCGGAAAATTTGGGTTAAGCTCAATTTACTACACCACTTATATCAAATAAATTTATTTTTATTCAGTTGACAGGTCTCCGTACAAACAGCGGACCTTCGTGACACAGTCAACGTGGACACATTATAAAATTTGTGGGCGGAGTATTAGAATTAAGCACTTTGATTAGTTATATCCGTAATTCAATTGGTTAGATTTTTAGAGACGTTGATTTAACAAAAAATGCACAAAAAAGATATATTTTAAAATATTTCCTTCGCCTGCACTTGTTCAGAGATCTCGGGTCAGTGTCAATGCCGTAGAATAAAGATTTCTTTTTATTCTATTCAATGTTTTTACTTACCTTGTAAAAGAGAAGTAAAAAAGTAATCGTAAAAAAATTATCCTTCGAGATTTTTTCTGATCTTTACGTTTCGGGGTTCCTAGATAAACATTTTTTTTTCAATTGCGTCGGCCTGTCTGTTGAACTGTCTGTTCGCAGCATAGCTAAAAAACTACTTAACCGTAAAAAATTAAGGATCATATGGGGATGACCTGGTGACATTTTGGTAAAAATCGAATATTTGGTATGAATCCTAGATGCCGCAACAAAATGGCGGCTTAAAAAAATATTTAAAAACTCAGCATGAAAAAAGTTTTCAAATTGTGTGCCATAACTAACTGTGGTATAGAGAAGAACTAGTAAAATTGTGGTAATAATTTAAAATGGCGGAACAAAATGATAATAAAATAAAATATTTGTAACCGTGAAAAAAATCAATTTCTCAGGTTTTAAATATTTTTAGGTTTTAGCTCCTCTAGATGCCAAAAAATATGTTTTATCAATTCCGTCAGTCAATCTATCCGTTTTTGTGTCTGTCTGACATTTCGCGGCATTGCTTAGAAACTACTCATCAGACTGACTTGAGATTTTAGTCAAAAATTAAGTGTCATATGGGGATGACCTGGTAATATTTTGGTAGAAATCCAATATGGCAAAACAAAGTGGCGGCCTGGTGAAATGTTAAAAAAAATATTACCAAAAAAACACTTATCCAACTTATCTCAAATTTTGTACAAAAATCAAGTAGTGTTATGTAGAAATCAACTGGTAAAGTTTTGGTACGAATCCCAGATGGCGAAAGGAATTGGCGGCTTAATAAAATATTTAAAAATCCAGCCTGAAAAACAACTTAACGGACTGATTTCAAATTGTGTGCCATAACTAATTGTGGTATAAACATGAACTAGTAAAACTGTCGTTCGAATTCAAGATGGCAGAACAAAATGACAGCCAAATAAAATATTTGTAATCATGAAAAAATCAATCTCCCAGGTTTTACATAATTTCAGGTTTTAGCGCTTCTAGATGTCAAAAAAATACGTTTTATCAATTCTGTCGGTTTGTCTGTCTGTATGTCAGTGCGCGGTATAGCTTAAAAACTACTCATCAGATCAACCTCAAATTTTAGTCAAAAATTAAGAGTCATATGGGGATGAACTGGTAATATTTTGGTAAAAATCCAATATGTCAATAAAATTGCGTCCTAGTAAAATCTCAAAAAATTAATAAAAAACCAGTGATCCAACTAATCCCAAATTTTATACAAAAATCAAGTATTATGTAGAAATAGACCGGTAAAGTTGTTGTAGGAATACAAAATGGCGGCCTAATAAAATATATAAAAACCCAGCCTGAAAAAACTACTTAATGGACTGATTTCAAATTGTTTGCCATAACTAATTGTGGTATAGAGATAAGCTACTAGAACTGTGGTTCTAATTCAAGATGGCGAAACAAAATAGCGGCCAAATAAAATATTTGTTACCGTGAAAAATCAGTCTCTCAGGTTTCACATATTTTAAGGTTTTAGCTTCCCTAGATGCTAAAAAATATGTTTTATCAATTCCGTCGATCCGTCTATCTGTCTGTCAGTTCGCGGCATAGCTTAAAAACTACTCATCAGAGTGATTTGAAATATGCAATTTGCAAATTCAAAAACTCCTCTGAACGATTAAATTTTGTACGAAGTATTTGACTTTTAGCCACTGTTTACCTCAACCCCTTAAAATCAAATAAGTTTTAAAATTGAAATATATATATATATACCCGATACCCTCCAAAATGACATATTACCTGCTCGATTTTTAACGAAACTTTCAAATTTTTATCCGCTTCCTTTTCTCCTCTGTGTAATTGCAGAGTAAATATATTATCAAGTAGGTTACAATTGGAATAATCTCTATACCCAAAAACCGATAAAAATACGTTTTATCCGATTTATTTACAGAGAATACATTTTTTTCCATTTAGCCTAGCTATTTCGCCCCCATTCCCTGACCAGATCAAATAAAAATACTAATTGAAAAAATTGTTAAATGCGAATAAATAATAAAAAGAAAGTACTAATAATTAATCTGTTTAACAAAAATAAGTTTAAATTTCTATTACGCCGCCCATGCTTCACAATGAAATCGCCGGCTGTTGACGGATATTTAGTTTTTATGTGGTCTCAATTGACTTTAGATATACTTTACATATGTTTATAATGTTACTTTGTCTTATACCATCCTTTGTGAATTAATACATAAAAAAATATTTTTTGTCAAAGCAATCTAGGACTCAAATATTTATTATTAGCAACCGTTTTGACTTGTATTTCAGGAGACTCAGGAGGCCCGGTGATGCATACTGTTCTCTCAGCTGGAGATGTAGTTACAACTCTCGTAGGTATTATATCGTATGGCTTTGGAAGATGTGGAAGTTCTACAAGTGTTAGCACTTACGTGCCATTTTATTTAGATTGGATATCAACAAATATTAAATAAAATATAGTTATTAGAAAAAAATAATAAATAAATAAACAAATTTTTCAGTAAACAAGTAATTATTATTGTGCAACCTTACCTGAATTTAGCACTTTCTTTGCTCAAACACGAAGTTTTACGGGTCATTCGTAAATTTTACGACGCTCGTTCAACTTCGCGATTTTTCGCCTACGTTCGGTAAATATACTATGCTGCCCGGCTCGGTACTTTCAAAATTAGTATTTAGCTAAACAGTGTCTGATGCGGTCGCCCTGCATTTCGTCTCTAAAGCGATTTTTTGACATTTACTTCGTAAATTTGACGAGCGTCCCGTATTCACGTTATTTTTTTAAATTAAAGTTGTGAGACATCTAGAGAAAGAACTTTGAGGTAAGACAGTGTGTGTTCTTAATTTTTAGAAATATACCTATCGTTCATGGTTTTTAGTAACATGTCAGCTTTAACACAAAAACAACTAGAAGAGGAAGCGGAACGTATCATGAAGGGAGATGACGATAATTCAGAGCCCTTTGAAGACAGCGGTAGTAACTGGGAAGAGGACAATTTGGAAGTTGAACCAATTGAAATGATTACGGTAGAACGTTACAGACTCAAGAAGTAAGAAACAGTTCAGGTGAGGATAACATTCCTTTAAGGTATGTTGTATAACCTTTAAAACAAAAAGTCTAAAAGGTAAAAATGGACACAAATGGTAAACAGAGTTACCCCAGAAATCGAAAAGAACTGCTGCCAGGAATATTATACATTTTGCTTTTGGCCCTAAGGGGATATCAAAAGACTGTTCTCTTTTAGACGATTATTTTTTGCATTTCTTTTCTAACAATATATTCGATATTATCCTTCAAGAAAAGAAAGTTGAATGATCCTTTTACACACATTCGGGAGATATGAGAAATTCTAATTGAAACTTGTAGAACATCATACACGCCATCCTCTTACCTCACAATCGACGAGCAGCTTCTGGCATTTCGAGGACGTTGTCCTTTTAGGATGTATATTCGTAACAAGCCAGCGAAGTATGTGATAAAAATTGTTATAGTGTGTGATTCCTCAACCAAGTATATGTTGGATGCAAGTCCATACTTGGGGAAAAAACAGAGACCAATGGTTTGCCCCTAGCCGAATTTTATGTACAAGAGTTAACCAAATCATTTCATGGTACAAATCGCAACATTACCGTGGACAATTTGTTTACGTCAGTTTCTCTTGCTGATCAATTGCTACAAGATCCTTACAAATTAGCAATGATAGGAACTATTCGCAAGAATAAAAAAGACATTCCTAAAGAGTTTTTGGATGCGAAAGGTCGAAATCCAAATACGTGAATGTTTTGTTACGACCAGAAAAAAAAATTATTATTTTATGCGCCAAAGAAAAACAAATTAGTTTTGCTGCTTTAAACAATGCATGAGGGGGCAGAAGTAGTAGAAAAAACTAGTAAGCCAGCATAATACATAACTACATAATGAGACAAAAGCAGGTGTGGACAGGTTTGACCAAATGCGTGCCAACATGAGTTCGAGCAGAAAAACGCGAAGATGGCCATTATGCTTTTTTATGGAATGATAAATATAGCCAGCATAAATTCTTACGTGATTTATGTGTTCAATACTTTAAAAAATGGTGATAAGCCTCTATCTAGATATCAATATATGATTAACTTAAGCCACAGTCTTGTCAAACCATGGATGCTGCACAGATACAACCGCAGTTCTTTACGTCGAAATCTTCACCAAAACATTGCCGAGATTCTAGATATACCGGCTGGAGATGCTGTAAACATACCTCAGGAAAAGAAGAGAAAAACTTGTTTCTATTGTCCGAGCAAGAAAGGCGCGAACTAATTATTGCAAGGAGTGCGAACAGCCAATTTGCAGAGAACACCGAGGGGACATTTGCACAGTATGTTCCAAAAAATAATGAAAAACCTGTGTTTTATAACGTTAATTTTTTATTCTAGCACTAAAAAATGTATCCCAATTTTTGTACATTTTTAAAATAAAGTTTAATAAACCTATTTATTTTTTTTAAATTAAGTAGTCAAATTTACGATAGCCCCGTATTTTCGTTCGGCAAACACAGTCCTCTATTCTGGGGTTAAAATCATTTCGTTAGTTTAAATGTATTATAAATTTAATTAAACCATAAATATTTCCATATACAAGTAAAAAACTTAACTAAACCTAAAAGCAGAAGAAACCTTGTATTGTTTTATAGTATTCTTTTTGATAGAACGCAAAATGCAAAAAACTTTGCTACCTGCGCACACCTAGGCAGTTGCGACCTGGTGGCAGACGGGATAATTAGCGCCTACATACAAGGTGTTTCAATTCCCCACGGACGGCATATGGTATAATTTTCAAAACTCTCACTATGTGACTCTGCACATTTTTGTTTATATCGGATTTGTGATACTGTGAGATTCACTTCTGTTGACAAAATCTTTAAAGGAAAATGCCACAATAAGGTATAACCTGTTACTGCAGAATAAGACTCAATTTCAGCATCTCTAAGTTTTACTGATTTGAGTACTCTTTAGTACTCTCTACTAAACTACTGTTTTTTTGTAACTAACTGTCCTGTTGCATATTTTGATATGCTTCAAGTAATGCAGAGTTCCAACCAATTACTAGTTAGGCATAATTTTAATTTATTTAGTGTCATTTCATGAAAGAAAGAGGCAAACCTTTGTGAGTATTATATCTTGCTGTACGACACACTAGCTTAATGTTTATAGAAGCAAGCAAATAAAATGTGTTTCTTATGGGGGTTATCAATGGGAAAATTTAATTAAATTCGTAAATGTGACAGAACCTAACAATATTGAGAGTGAAATTTCTTGAAAACTGACAGAACTTTCCATTTTACTGGTCATTTTTACTATTCAATTTTCTCTCAGAATTACGAATGGACGCCATTTTTAAATAGCTAGCTCATATTTTAAACTTGAATTAAGGTTCCAAATACCATTTAAAAGATATGCTACTTGATCATTTTTAACCAACTGCGCTTGTAAAGGAGGGTGATTAGCGACGAATCGAAGGGAAAATATTGGGGAGGGGGACGTAAAATAGATTTTTTTAATTTTTCCAAAATATTGTCAACACACTTTGCCAATACAATATTTATTCAAAGGCTCAAGACAAAAATATAAAATGACTAAAACAATAAAACTAGTCTAAAAAAAAGTTGCTTGCTTTTTGCTCAAGTCAAGGAAGTTTAAATATACAGCTACATATTAGACTTCGTAATGGTAATTCCTAGAACGAAAACGATTGGGCTGGTAAAATGTTCCATATTTTTGCTCCAAAACATAGGATTGTATTTATCAATTGTAAATTATCAATTTTTCTTCTACCAAATATCTAGATAAATTTATTTACATACATTTTTCTACAAAACCCGCCAAACATTTGTAACTATATTCTAAATGTATGTATGATATTTTGTGTATAAAATAAACTAGTACGTAAGAATTTTAACCACAAGTTAGGTAAGGGTTCGTAAGTTAACCATGAATGAATTTAAAACAAATAAAGCCTAGGTAATAGTTATTTTTGCTTTCATATGCATATCAATTAACAAATACATCTTCCCCTACCTTTTATATAAATTATCAGGTACTTTATAATTACGCACGTAAGGGTTTATGCCAACCTATTTATGAATTTTTCGCCCTAGTTGAGAAGGATTTATTGTTTATCTGAGTTAAAAATAATTCGTTTGAATCGGCTAACTTGTCATACCAACCATATAAAAATAGGCACTCAAAGGTGATCTGCTTTCGTTTTTTTCCAAGCAATAAAATTTGCTCGTTTTGAACCGAATCCTGAAGACTCATAAAATACCCCATCGAAACATTTCTGTTTCTTGCTGAGTCCCAAAAATAGTATCACCATAGGGCTCTATAAAAACTGAATGGCCTTTGCGAAAATTGATGTACCACCCCTTACCAAAAAACTGTTGTTTATTTTTTGCACACGCATATTGACAGTAAGCAAGTAAAATATATTTTGATCTATTTCTTCAAATAATGCCAGGGGAATATCGAATATTGTTGCGAATTTACTATTTCTATGGTACGTAATAATAAAAGCCGAAAACATGAAGAAACATGTATATTACACATAATGTGTAAAAGAACTGTCTACAAACAACAGAATTTATTTATACAATAAAACAATCTTTACAACAATTATGATGTAAACCATACAATACAAATTAGGCGTCGCAATATGAAATTAAGTTTTACTTTATTTTGCAAGTATTCGTTTAGACCTTTACTTATACGATTATCTGCCATTGTATTCTTTTGCACATTGTGGTGGTATCATATGAAGAGCACATTTCTGTTATATGATCTAGTAGTAATTGATTTTTTCCGATATTATCTCCTTTAATGCGAATACAGTCGGATGAGCTTTTCCAGCTTTTTATTTAGTTTGTTATGGGACTTCCACAGAATTTGTTGTATAGTGTTGTTCATCCTAACATACCCATAAAGTAGTCATTCTTCTTTTTCTCCGTTTGATGCATTTCTCATTACGTAGCCTTAACATTATCGAGTCGTCCGAACAAATCTATGGTTCCGTTTTTTTCCGGTTTAATCTAAATCGGTATCTCCAATGCAGAACCGATGGACTATTTTTTTTCTCTTTTAATTTTGGAATTTGACTGAAAATGGATGTGCACATTTTCACTCAAATATATTAGTTTACTACAAGAAAGCTCTAACATTACCAAATAATCCCTGATAATACAGGATACTTTTACCTTGCTAGAATAAGTATACTGGGTCATGTTTCATTGTGAACCGAAAATGTTTTAGGTAGCTTTTGGTCGTGGCATGAAACGAGGTGTTACGGATGGGGAAGTTACCCCCAAAGACACACATATCAGTTTTGAAACACGCGTAATGCATCTTTACGGGAGTTTAAATATAATCGCAAAAATGCTAATGTATTTGTGTATACTTTATAATTTAAAATCATGTGAGATCCTCAATTAGTTTCATGTATGCTTTTTTATTTGAATATCTACATTAGGCTAGTTTTAGATATTATTGATTTTTAATAGTTTTCGAATAACTCTTCGCTATAGAAGATGATGTTAAAACACCCCGTAAAATCTCTGCCCTTGCCAAATTTAAACACCCTAGTAATCAATAATCGAGACCTTGAACTTGAAACTGGGAGTGCAGTGGGGTGCGAGGAGACTAGAGGGGATGCGAATTCCGCTTGCATGTTGCATTCGATTTTCACCCTAACGTACAATGCAGTTATTGGGAGGTGACTGTTGCCGGGGATGGTGCAATTCAATGAGTCATTTTTAGCTATATTTGATATTATAAAAGATAACAATTTTATCATCAATACATCAAAAACAATAACAACATAATGTGAACGAGGGTTATTGTTATTATGTATAAAATAAATACAACTGGGAAAGGTGGTAAAATATGAAAATCAAATATGTGTTAACAAATAAATTTAGTTTTTTTAATAACTTTTACAGACTGAGGCATATTTACGAAGCTTGACCTAGACGCTATTTATTATATACTAGTGCAGTTACTGCATTAAAAGACTTCTTAAAATAATTTCGTGTCAAAAAACACTTACAGAATTTTTGACCCGTTAAGATCACCATTAAAGTAACATATTAGGCTAATAACTAACTCGCTGTTTTTACTATTGATACTTTTTATCACGTTACTAGCGATATCTCTACTTTAATTGATATTACTTTAAATATAATTGGTTCAAATTACAGAAAAGTTCGAAATCATTTAGGATATCAGCTGATAAAGTGACCAGGTAGAGATTAATCATTTTAAATAATACAGTAAAATGTATGTATGTTTGTTTTGATTTATTGTACTTTAACGTGTCCCTTTAGTATTTAGCAAATTCCACAACGCGTTACGGTACTTCTTTTGTCTTAGAGATTTTTCTTACTTTAAAACGTTTACCTTCTTTATTGTATCTGTTGAGTATTCATGCATTAAGCAATTTACAATTGGTATGTGCTATTTTTGTTTGTCTTTTGCCCACTCACAACATTTTTTAATTTTGTTTTATCAAAAATTTAGTCATATTGTCAATGAAGTGCTAAAGATTCTGATATAAAATATTTTTTTATGAAATATTTCATCCGCAAAATTTGTATTTTTTTCAAAATAAATAGACTGTAGACTTTTTGCAACCCAGTTTTTAACCATTATCTAATAGTTTGAGTTAGAATTTAGGTATCAGTTTGTTAGTCTAAGATTTTCTGTATATTTTCATTTTTAAATTGTGCAAGTGTTTGTCTTTCCTGTATTTTTCTTTTTCTTTTTCAATAACACATTTAAATGTCGATTACTTGGTGTTAATATATTGTCAAAGATCCTTTAAATGTTGATCGTCATGTTCATATATAAAAAAATATCTTCAAAATATATTCACCAAACAAATAGTTTGTTAACAAAATCTGATTCAAAACTTTCCATAAAATATTTAATATTATGTAAAAAGGGAGATAAATGAGATTCATAGCCATGCCAAAATTGTACTGATATTACTTTTTTCTCGAAAATAGGTGGCTTTTATACAAAAATCAGTTATTCTAGAGCGGTGTTAATGTTTAATTTATATTTACCAATATGGTTGACATTTTCAAGTATATTTCTTAGTATGTTTAAAGTTTTATCCACATTTGTAAAAAGACTAACGATATCAGAAATTACCCGAGTGTTACTTAAATGGTATGGGTATTCTTTAAATCATTTTTGAAGTAATATTTTTATGACAAATTGTGAGTTAAATTTGGTCCAAAATTACGACCATAAAACACTTGTTTACTGGTGATATATTGCTGACATTTTTTATATCTATTGATGCACAATTTTTTTCCATATTACGGTAATAATACCAAAGAACTGACAACAAAACAGACCAACATGTTCCATTTTTAAACATACCTATTAAGAGGGACATACACAATTAAGAAAGAAAGTATACATAAAACATACACACAAACAAATTCTTAAATTTTAACTCAAATCATCCAAGCATGGTAATAAAGAGGGTTGTAAAAAGTCTGTATGACAGAGCAAGGAAAATTTCTAAATAATTAAATATTTTAAATCAGAATGATTTTCTTAACGATTTCACTGAACAATAATTTTAAGAATTTGAAAATAGAAAACTCCATCAAAATCAGGAGAGACCAAAATAAGGCAGAAATATTTGTCTAGCGGTTACCATTTTCAAACTTTTCTTTGTGGATATAACATATTTTTTAATTTTTTTTTTGAAAATTTTTACTTTTTCAAAACTTCATTTAAATCCGTATCAACCAGAAATAATAATTTAATGAGTCCAACTATTTTCGTAATTTTATATAGAGTTTAATAAAAAAATTTGTTATAATATTCTGAACAGGTAAAATGTCTTATTCTAAGGAACTATCGTCCGATGTATCCATCCAATGTACTTTGATACTTTTGTGTATACTCCATAAAGATTTTCCATGCCGCAACCTTGTCCAAAAGAGACAATTCCTTCCATATACCATCGTGGAGGCCCAGCTGTTGTAGACTTCGAGCGCCGCATTAACGGGGTGCCGCTATCACCTAAAAACAGTACATTAATGCTTTATTTTTTATAATACTTTCATTATATTTTGTATATTTTTCACATGATATAAACGCTCTTAACATTTAGTAATGTATTTATTTGCTACATTCTTAATATACTTCTATGCAATGCTAATCCATATTGTTTTCGTAGAAGGGCATTTAACGAGGAGTTTTATGTATTTTTCACTTAACTAAATTTATTTGTTGCAAAAGGGAGTAAACATGTGCAAAATGTTTATTTTCACCCACTGGAAAAGAGTAATAAACTGAATTTAGATTGCCTTACACAAAATTTGAAACTTCACGACGATCATGAATATACTGAAACACAAAGTTGTTCATCCACGCTCGAAGCCTGCAAATAAGATGCATTATCTTTTTTTAGCATAAGGACATTTTCTTCATAAATAATTAAAATTAGTTTTTTATTTTATTTCCATATAAAATTTGGTCTAGAAGAAAGAACTAGCCCCGATTGATTACGCTACAAGCCTAGTAAATATAAGACCAATGGAAATTAAGTTCTAGAGTACAGTAACTAGGCAAAAATGCGTCACTTGTAAATCTTCGTCGGAAACATCATCTATCCTAGGCTCCACTTAAGTTGGCTGTGTATGAGATGTGCTTCCTTGGATTAGAATTTTTGAGAGCAATGGCAACATTAAACTAATATGAAGTTTTTTTTGTAATTTGAAACAACCAGTCAGAATTTCGGGTTCAGACTGCAGTTGCCGCCTCCTCGGTACGGTACAAAAGCAAGCATAGCAAAATTGCAGCTTGTAATTTTATTTTCTGGGAATAAAAATCGTAGTCCGCTTCTTTTTTTTTGTTCTTTAACATGTCTACAAAAACATATTCTACCACTTTTGGATCCCTCATATTAAAATTTAACCTTTTTGTAGAGACATATAAAATTAAGTGAAAAATTGAAAAAGCCATTAAAAAAATGTTGCATTTGAAAAAAATTTTAATTTTAATTTTTTACGTAAGAAATGGTACTTGCAGGAATAACAAATCTATAATTAAAAAATCGGAAAATACGCCTTTACATACAACACATTCTATATGCATATATTTCGTAAAACTAACTATTAGCTTTTTAAATATATTTAAGCAAAAAAGACCCTCCGTAGTTCGTACGACACTTAGTTTCCGAGATAATTAGCAATAAACTATGAAAAAATTTGATTTTTGCGACAAGTGAACGTCTATAACTTTTGACTAGATAATTTTTTTCGATTTTGAAGATGGCGATAGAAAGTTCAAATCAGGATCTACAGGGAATAATCAAGTGCTATACTACGTAAACATTTAAGCAATTATTTGTTAACAACAGTTTTCTGCCCACTCTGGCGGCAACCTTTCGTAGATTCGTGAAAATTAAAGAGGCGATTGGGACTCTCCTAGCCCTTACACTAAGTAAAGACCTCAACAATTAAAACTTAAAAAATGAAATTTAAATAAATGTTTGATCAATGAATTATTGTTATTTTTCCAAATATAACCCTATTCAAAAATATTTTAAATTTGACTATAGTTTTCTTTGGATTTACTAGTGGTTTCCGCTTACATGTAAAACCTTTGAAACCAAATTTATAAAAAATCATTTGTTGGTAGTTAAGTGCAGTAAGCCCACAATACTATTAGATGTATTATAGTTATTAAAAAAGTTGTTTGATCAATGAACAATTGTTATTTTTTCAGATACAATCTGAACCAAAATTATTTAATTATATATATTTTTATTGGAATAAATAGTGGTTTTCGCTTACATGTGAATCCTTCAAAACCAAATATATAAAAAAGAACTTGTTGGCCTACGATACATTAGATATTATGTTATGTTGTGTTCAATATTATTCTAAAGAAATTAACACAACTGCCCATGGAGCTTTGTTAATTTATTGTAAACTCAAATTAATAATAAAAGTATTATTACTTTTAAGGAAATTAATCTAAATATTTAATAATTAGATACATAATAGTACAAATTGCTGCTAATTATTTTGAAAAGAAAATGGGACGATTACATATATGTTCTTACCGGTGCATGCATCTTTTCCCGCTTCTCCTCCAGCACAGAATTGTCCTCTACCTAGCTTCTTTAGTCTACTTTTCTCGAACATTATAGAACACTGAGAACTAGAAATTACAGGAACTTCCACTTTTTGTTTAATGGAAGTTTCTTCGTTGTAGTTTTTTAGTCCCCATCCTGCAAGTGTCAGCCTGTCTCCTGGTGTTAAAAAGTCGATGGGATTAGGCAAACATATTGCACTAATTAGGTCTAAAAATTACAAATTAGAGTAAGTGCTCAACATTTTTAACAATTGATACTAAGCAATATACAAAGTGTATTACTTGTAAATTGTACATCATTTTGTAGTCTTATTAAACCAATATCGTTATATCTCTCTTTGGTTCCCAATCTGTACTCAGGATGCGGATGTAGTGATTCCACGCCAACATTAATTGGATCTTTGATGCAGATTTCGCCTTTATTAGTAGATACACAACTCTTGCTCTGATTTTTATAGTTCCATTCGCCCAGCCGAATATTAACACTAAAAAAAAATTTTTTTAATGTACGGCGTGTTTATTTTAACTTGTCCACATTTTAGTATACTGTAATTATCTTATTTTTTGCATGATTGCATAAAAAAAGAAATCGGTAAATTCCGTTTACCCGGAACTTCCCTCGTAATGATTTCTTTTTCATTTGTTAGGAATAATATAGTGTGACCCAATTTAGTTCAGTACATAGTCACAGTATATATGTGTTACATATACCCCAAGTAGCACTTTTAGTCCTGAATACGTCATTATTACCACAAGTATTTTCGATGAAGTAACCGGAACTTGGTGTCGCCAACGTCTGTTTAAGTTGATACTACGTAGTCATTACCAAAATAAGGAACAATTTTATGGTAACTATTTCGTGAATAACATATAACTGTGGCTGTGACTATTACGTAGATAGTACGGAATTGTGTGGTTCCATTTAAGTAGCCGAATAGTAATAATTCACCCTATTTGTTACTTCCTAATTTTTGTCTTTATTTAATCCATTTTAAAAATATCTATGGTTCTTTTTAATACAAACAAAACAGTTATGGCGACTACAAACACTCAAATTGGGAAAATGGTGTAGATCTTGTATAGGATACGTTTTTAATTGTTGAGGTGGGAAACATGTGTTTCACTTAGTTTTCTAGTTATGCTAAGGACCTAAAACTAACACGCAGGCAATTTCTCTGGTAAATATGGTGATGATAGTCGTAAAAAATGACTCGCCTTTAAAATTCGTTAATTTTCAATATATTTTTGACTTTGGTTGAAATAGTAATTATCATTAAATATCTTATTATAAAAAGTCATTCTTTTTTTAACGTGATGTTTACATCGTATGTACTTTTAATCTTTATAGTCACAAAAATAAACATCATAGCTAAATATTTATAGGAGAGATGAAAATAAACACTGGCGTTCT
This sequence comes from Kuschelorhynchus macadamiae, assembly GCA_030620095.1. Classification (NCBI taxonomy): domain Eukaryota; kingdom Metazoa; phylum Arthropoda; class Insecta; order Coleoptera; family Curculionidae; genus Kuschelorhynchus; species Kuschelorhynchus macadamiae. The sequence continues at coordinate 90,609 of JAUTXW010000785.1, forward strand.
ATTGGACTTTTACTTTAAAGTTAGCTGCATTTCTTTACTGAGAAATTTATTTAACATTAAGTATCTGCGACTGCCCTTATACGCTTTTATAGTTTTACCCAATTACTTATTATCTACTATAACCATTTGTTTCGTTTTATTTTTTGTTTCCTTAAAATACCTCTTTATGTTGTTTTGTTCAGGTATGACATAACCAAGTTATGATATTTTTAATTTTCTATAAAACGTGGATGAATGACGAAAACTACTTTTTTCTCTTATGGCACGTGACGCCATTGCCGTTTTAACTTATTACCCTTAGGTTTTCATCTACAACACATCCACAACTAATTGAGTTTGACAAATTCGCACCGAATATAAGGTAGTTTAATGGCTGTATACCAATTCACAGTGACTTTATAAAGACAGTGGCGATAATAGGGTAACCAATTTTGATTGGTTCGGCCATATTGCTGCTCAAATCGTTTTGTTTACTTTTTGCCCGCGTGAGTTTTTTATGAGGTTTGTTGTTTTAGTGTATTATTTATTAGTTTTTGTGATTATTAAAATGAATATTGATTCAAACAATAAGTTCTAAACCAATGGCCACATGGAGAAATGTGTTTAAGCCTGGTTCACCTGCTCTTTGCTTGTAATTATAAAGTGTTTGTGATGAATTTGTAAATTACTATGCCCATAAATATCTTAAGTTTAAGTTTACTCCAAGGAAAGTTATTAAATATTGCTCATTATTATGTATTGGTTTTATTTTGTTGTAAAAGACAATATTGTTTCATGTCTTAGTGTATGTTTTACTTTATTCTGCACCCCAATTTGAGGTAGAAACTCTACTTTAAATTTTAATAAATTCAGTTGGGAGACAACTGCCATTAATCACTTGCAGAAACATTGTTATTTGTTAGAAATCTGAATAAAAAAGTAAGTTTGCACACGATATTTCGCATAGATTATTAGAGTAAAGTATAAACATATCCCTACATTTACAACTGATGCTGACAGAGGTTGTCAGTGTAAAGTAAATTTCGAATTTTTTGTGCGGCATATTACTCATTATAGACTGAAATTAATAATAATTTTATTAACTAACCTTTTATTGATCCAATTTTCTAATATTAATGTGTTAAAGTAACTCTTACTTCTAAGTTGCAACCGAAGAATAAAGGCTGGTAACAGCCAGTTTAAAGTAACATTAGACGATAACTTTTTCTACTCTGCAACTATTCGAATTACTTTATAATGATACCTTATGGGAGTACATTTGGACGTAATGGAGTAGTCACTGCAAGGTTCAGGAAGGTTCTGATACTTAAAAGTTGTAATTTAGTAAACAGATTAGAAGCAGTAACTAAAATTACTATAATGTGACTGAAAAGAAATGACGACCTTGGAGTCAATTTCGTAAGTAGATGCGTGGCAGTAGTAAATATATAATTACTTTACATAGGAAATTACTATAACGTATTATTCGCAGTAACAAATACATACATAATTTGTACAGGAGGGTTGGTTGGAATTGGTCAATAATAAATCTCTAGAAGCTCAGAATTTTATTCTAGTCTACGTTTCGACCTATATAAGACGTAGACTAAAATAAAATTCTGAGCTTCTAGAGATTTATTATTGACCAATTCCAACCAGCCCTCCTGTACAAAATATCAATCTGAGGTCACGAATTAAGTAGAAAATACATATATAATACTTAAAAACGTGTAACCCAAAGTGTTTATTGATATATATTGACCAATTCCAACCAGCCCTCCTGTACAAAATATCAATCTTATTAGAAAATAATATATAATACTTAAAAAAACCAAAGTGTTTATTGATATAGAGTAAAAACCTTTAAAGAGTAGTAGTGCAAACAGTTATAGCTACTTTAGTGTGAGCTGGGATTGTCTTTCTATCTTCTTTCTACCTAGACCACACTTGACTTTTGGGCATAATTTAAAATAAACTCAATAAAAAGTTTTTACATTGACACATACCGCCATTTTGTTACATAATGTTGAATTCGTACCAGTTTATCCCATTTTCATTTTTAATTTTCTGCAAAATTTGAAGTCAACTGAACAAAATTTTTTTACGTTGATTTTTTAAAAATTTTATTTGGCTACCATTTTGTTTCGCCATCTTAATCACACTTAATTCTTGCATAAAAATTGAAATCAATTTATTAAGTAGTACATTCAGGCTGATTTTTAGATATTTTATTAGGCCGCTATTTTCTTTTGCTATCTTGGATTCATATCAAAATGTTTCATTCCTTTGTAACACTTAATTTTTGTGCAAAATATGAGGTGAATTGGATAATTAGTTTTTTTAGTAACAAATTTTAAACATTATTCCGCCATATTGGGCTTTTTACCAAAATATTACCATGTCATCCCAAAATGATCCTTAATTTTGATTAAAATTTGAGGTCAATCTGGAAAGTAGTTTTTAAGCTATGCTGTGAACTGTCAGATAAGTGAAGATATGTAAAATCTGAGAGGGTGATTTTTTTCACGATTACAAACATTTTATTTGGCAGCCATTTTGTTCGACCATCTTAGTAACACAATTTTACTAGTTGAACTCTCACAATTAGTTATGCCACACAATTTGAAATTAATTCATTAAGTAGTTTTTCAGGCTGAATTTTGTTCCGTCATCTTGAAATTGTACCAAAGTTTCTCCAGTTGATTCAAACATAATACTTCGATGTTTGTGCAAAAATTTGATATACATTGGATAAGTAATTTTTTAATACTAATTTTTTTAAGATTTCACTAGGCCGCCATTTTGTTTCGCCATATCCGATTTTTACTAAAATATCAGCAGGTTATATTGGAAATATGACCCCTAATTTTTTATTAAAACTTGAAATCAATTTGGTAAGTTGTCTTTAAGTTATGCCGCGAGCAGACAGACAGACAGACCGACAAACGGACTGCCGGAATTGATAAAACATATTTTCTGAGAGCGTGATTTCTTCATGATTACAAACATTTTATTTGGCCGCCATTTTGTTCTGCGATCTTGAATTAGTACCACAATTTTACTATTTGATCTTTATACCACAATTAGGTACGGCACAGAATTTGAAATCATTCTATTAACTAGTTTTTTTAGCCCGAATTTTTAAATATTTTATTAAGCCGCTATTTTGTTCCGTCATCTTGGATTCGTAAAAAAATGTTACCAGTTGAATCCAACACATACTTTAATCTTTGTGGAAGTTTTAGATAAATTGGATAAGTGGATTTTAATAATATTTTTTAACATCTCACTAGGTAGCCATTTTGTTTTTCCATATTCGGTTTTTACTAAAATATTATCAGGTCATCCTCATATGGCCCTTAATTTTTTATTAAAATTTGAAGTTAATCGGGTAAGTAGTCTTTAAAAAATGCAGGCTGAATTTTTAAATATGCTAGTAAGCCGCTAGTTTGTTTCGCCATCTTGGATGCGTACCAAAATGTTACCAGTTAATTCCAACATAATACTTGATGTTTGTGCAAAATTTGAGATAAATGGGATAAGTAGCTTTTTAATAATATTTTTTTTAACATTTCACTAGGTCGCCATTTTCTTTCGCTATATTGGATTTCTACCAAAATGCTACCAGGTCATCCCCATATGATCCTTAATTTTTGATCAAAAGTTGAAGTCGATCGGGTAAGTAGTTTTTTAGCTACGCCGCGAAGAGTTAGGCAGACAGACCAACGGAATTGAGAAAAAAATATTTTTCGGCATCTAGGGATCCTGAAACGTGAAGATCTGAAATAATCTCGAAGGGTGCTTTTTTCACGATTACAATAGTTCGCTTTTACGATAGAAGTAAAAGTGTCAATCGTGAAGGATACAGATATATTTTGCATTTTTTTATATGAGGTATCCTGTACATTTTTCTTTCAATGGATGGATATTTTATACTTTATTCTAAGTATATCGGGCATTATACTTTAATCTTAAAAAATAAACAAGAAAATGAAAAAAAAACTACGCTGTAAGACCAATTCTCTCTTCATAAGATAAACGTTTATTTAGAATTGGCAAAAAACACCTATCTGCTAAAAATATAATTTACAGGGCGATTTATTTAAAAAAATGGCAAGATATATTTATTTTAGTAAAATAATATGTTTGGATTGAATAAATGGACTACATTTATTTTTATTTATCACAACGTTTAAATTGAAACGATTGAAGATACACCACCTTGTAATACATAAAAACAAAGGTAATAGAAATCCAAACAAATTATTTCACTGGTGATATCACATAATAATTGGTAATTATTCATATAATTTGTTTTTGGATCATTTTGATAACTTGAAAAATAAAAAAGCTAAAATGACCACTCTATACGTTTTATGTTTGTGTACACAAGCTAGGCACGCCTTTCTTACAGGAAATATTCCAATATCTACTGACAAGTTTGACTTTTCAACGGTACTGGCATCGCACAGTGGTTTCTCGGAGATCATTTTTAGCCAAAAATAGGTTATAATTGTGATTAAAAATATTTTGTGTTTAATTGGTAGAGATCAAGTAAATTACAAGCTATACACATCTGGATTTGATTAGTTCATGACAGGTGTCACTTTTAATGGAAAAATAAACAGCAAAAATAACTTAAAGCGTAAGTTATATTTTTATGTCCTTAAGCGTAGATTTTAGAATTTTTAAATCACGAGTGATGCATAATAGGGAAAATTAGAGCAATTGGAACTTTTTATTACTTTATATTACTATCTCCCAATTAATCAAGCATTAAATAACCTCACCTATTTTTTACACTTTTTTAAATATTTTTTTATCTAAAAGTTACAAAATTTAGCATTAGCTTCCCCTCATATCTGAGAATAAATTCGGATTTGACGAATGTTTTTGTCCGCATATTTCTTGACGCTTGTTTGTGAAATGGTAATCATTAGATACCTACCTATTTATATGGATGGATGTATAAAAAAAGTTTTTTTTCTAAGCTAAATAAAAACATGATTTTTTTAATGTAATAAACATGAAAGAAAACGTACTATCCAAAAACATAAACTTTTATAATTATTAAGAATAGTAACATGAAATAGGAAAAAAACTCTTATTTTCTATAATCCTGGAATGCTTTCCAAAAAAATTCACTCTTCTAATTTTTAGGATGTAAGATGTAATATTTTGTCTGCGCTTGTGTGCAAATGCAGGAAAAAACACGTGTCGGCGTCCGATATTCGAACGAAAAGTCGTAATAATCTTAACTGGTAGGTTAAATTATGTAACTCTCAAATTTGATGTGTATGTTTTTCTTGAAAAGAACATGTTTTTTTAAACCATTGATGTTTTTTCATTTACGTCACTATATACAGTGATAACATTTAATGAAATTTGTGTCTTACATTAACAAGATATAAATATAAAATAATTAAAAGTATATTACGCATATGTATTATTAAATGAAGTAATTATTAAAAAACAAACAAAAAATCAATATACAACATTGATTTCATCTTCAGAATCGGAGGAATCAATATATTTAGGAGCTATAGATGGTAAATGTTCTTTAAATAATTTTATTGTTTCGGGTAAAAACCAAAAATATACCAAAGACACCAAAAATCTATTTAAACGATCCTGGTTTGTGGCTGTTCTTTATGTTTTTAGAGTAAAATGTTTCCGGTAGTTTTTTAGGTCTTTGTTGCGAGACTCTTGTGCCTCTTCCGACATCATGCCTATTGGTAGAACTGCGGCAGAAATTATGGATGCGCAATGAATAAAAATCTTGTGAATACTGCTGGGCATGTAATACCACTCCTGAATTGGCCTAAAATATCTAGTGGAGGACGGCCAAGGCTTTGCCAAAATATTTTTTTTATATTTGGATCAACTTCACTGACTGAAAATAATTGTAGGGGTACAAGTGATGTGCGAAATATATCAGAGTCTGAAGCATTTTCTGTAATAGTCTATTTATATCCTCTGTGACCGGTACTTCCGTCGCAACCCCACTTGTGTATCAAAGTCATTGTAAGGCCGGTATTGACATTTTCAAATACATCTTTTTCAGATAAAATAATTCGCGAAACAGTATGGTCCAAAAGCGCCTGTAGTTGAACCTTTGTATCCAATTCGGGAGCTGTATATGTTCAGAAGATGAATAACAGTTGACCTTTGCTTCCAAAAATTTTTTATAAGAGGGATAAACATCGAAGTTTCTTTCCTTAGCGTCTCTTCTAATTGTTTCATAATCATGCTTGGACATCCTAATATCGATTATCAGGCTAAGAGCTTCATCATTTGTATATGGATTATAAATAATTTATTTATATAACAGCTCCTATGAAATAAAAATCAAACATTGAATTAACGTTTTAATTTTACTTATGTTGTTCTGCAGCTTCCATATCAAATTTTGTTAATATATATCCAAATAAACTTAAATAATTACCAGTAACTTAAACAATATAATAGAAAAATGTGTTTTAAGAGCCTGTTTGTAAAACATTGAAAAGACGCTTTTGTAGCTGTAGGTATTCTTTTCTTTCAGTGTTTTTTATTTTCTAAACCTACTGGACCTTCTAGAATATTTTAATATTATATTTACTTAGGTTAAAGGTACTTCTAATATAACACTTATTGGCCATAAATGGTCTCCGGGAAACCACTGTGCATCGTGGTGAAGTTCGAGACTAACGTATATTTTCCAATTTTTTTTTATTGTCTTAACCTAACAGAATTCTTTTTTTTTAGTTATATATAATAAAATGCTTTGTGATATTAATCGTGGTACCATTATATACAGAGTGTTTTACGAAATGAAACTTCGTAGTTGGCAATGTTTCATTGTATATGTGCTTTTTCAAAATAAAGTAATCTATATGCAGTAAAATAAACAATTAAATTGTATTTTTATTATTCCTTTCTTATTATGATCGTACATATTGTCTTAATGCAACTTACCTATCTAAAATTATTCTTTTAAAAATCAAGTGGATCAATCGAATGACACAAATATACAATTAATTAATTCTAAAGATATTGTTATGCCCACAATTTTTAGGTTAGGTTAGGTTGATTTATTTCAGCCTTTATCTGTTTGTTTAACGCTTTTATAATTCTACATTTCATTGCAAAAAAGTAGATTTCTTTAATGCCTATATGTTGCCATATATTTAAAGATTTTTTATTCGCCAGCAGCTACCAATTCACCAATTTGGATGTATATTTGCACTACGTCTTATCTTTTATTTTTATCCCGTTTTTATGTTAATATATGAATTTCAGCCTATTTAGTTTTTCTCCAGTTCCATCAGTAGCTCTCACTTCACCAATTTGGATATATATTTGTTTTATTTAAATCTCTCAAAGCACAGACGTGTTATCATTAATTATTATATATTTTTATAGTAATTTTCATAACAATAAATGAAAATTAAACGACTCATTAAAGGCGCTGGCGTAAAGCTAACTCAGAATTGTCTATATGAAAAAGAATATCCCCCACATGGGGTAAATTTGTTTAACGAGTTCCATCAAAAGTATGTCTGCGGACCAACGAAGTAGATATATGTGTTCTGAGGATGCAACATTATAGTTGCGAAACGTCGACAATTTAAAAAAGGGCTTTTGTTTTCTATACTGGATCCTAACCCCAAATAATACACCACTCTAACATAACAACAAGAGGATTGTTAACGAAAACCATTTAGAAACTTAATATCTGGGAAATATCTCCGGACCAACAGATTAGGTAAAGACTGATAATATGGGTTTCAATTTAAGATGGCGAAACAAAATGTGTAAAATCTATGTGTCCTGAGAATGCAACAATAAATTTGCGAAACGACGACGACAATTTAAAAAAGAGCTTTTGTTTCTATTGTGGATCCTAACCCCCAATTATACACCACTCTAATATAACAACCGATAAAATGGGCTGCAAAATGGCGAAACAAAATGGCGGCCAAATAAAATTTTTAAAAAATCAATGTATAAAAAATAGTCTTCAATTGACTTTAAATTTTGCAGAAAAATTAAATTTGAAAATGGGATACGAATTCAACATGACGTAGTATAATGGCGATATGTGTCAATGTAAAAACTATTTATTGAGTATATTTTAAATTATGCCCAAAAGTCAAGTCTGGCATAGGTGAAAAGAAAATGGTAAAATATTGTTAGACATCTAATATGATTGAACAAAATTGCGCCCAATAAAAATAAAGAGACAGTATATGTAATACATATATACTGTGACTATGTACTGAATTAAATTGTGTCACACTATTCCTAACAAATGAAAAAAAATGATAACAAGGGAAGTTCCAGAAAAATTTACCGATTTTAATTTTATCATATCAGTCGAGTAAACTTTTAGTTTTGTGTCTGTGTTGTTGAGCTCAGTGTTTTGGTTGAGAGTATTTCGTGTGTTAATTTGAAGAGCTCCATTTTTTCACTGAAACCTCGTTGACGGCTCCAAAAAATTGGTGTGTTGGGGGGAGAGTACTTCAGAGCCAAGTGAAAGAAATTATAGAGTGGATTGTCAAGTTTATGGAACAGGAAGGTAAAGAGGGAATAAAATTTTCTCTTCAATCCTGCTGATATGTACTAACAAGTACAAAATCATTATCGCGTATATCTTTAGAAACACTGTTCTTTTTTGCGTTAATAAGTATATTATTTATCAAATATTAAATAGTCATTTCATTTTAAATAGGGAAAGAACTTTGGCGGCGATTGATATTAGCAAAAATACTTTGCTCAGGAAGGAAGAGTGGTTGATACTAACATAGCAACAATTTCTTTTTCTACACCCAATTAAAAAAGTCTTCCGAAAAAGTGGAATTTAGTCCTGCAGATGTAGAAGGAGTTAAAAGCATTATTACAAACTTTTATATTCTTGAAAAGAGATTGTAACGTAATCCATCCCGGACCATTGGAGCCTTATTTGAATTAAATTAATAATATGTGGATACTGGGTCACTTATTGTTTAAATATTCACCCAAAAATGGTGTTATGCTTTTATCGCTTATTATTTGCTGTTGAAAAAGGAAATTACCGAAACGAGTTAACATTTCTTTCCTCACTGGTTCTGGGTTTTGGATTTATAATTTGGGCTTTTGCTATTCTTATTTTAAAACAGATTACAGGTAAACAGCATGTGTTTACATAACATGTTATGTTCTGTATCCACGGATGTTTTTTTCTAAATTTATTTTGAATTACAAATGAAAATGAAAATCACTCGATTTATTGCAAAATTTGTTCGCGCGCTTGCTCATAAATTCAAGAATTTTTTTTTTGTTTAGAAAAGGGAGGAGAGGAAAATCAATGGTGACCTTAAATTTGTTTATCTCGAAAACTATTACATTTTCGAAAAAAATCATCATAACCTTAATACCAACACATTTTTTTCTATCGGCAGTATTTTGAAAGAGAAAAGAGAAAGAAGATGAAAGAAAAACAGTTTTTGTTTTCCATTAATTCTTTTTGTGAGCCAGACGGCGCACACTGGAGTATTGACATTAAATACTGATCGAAATTCGAAAAATCAAATGTGTCTGGCATTCCCCAAAATTAGACGGATGGTAAGTTAAAACATGTCTGTCAACCATAGCGTGCCATGGATTTGTTTACTTGCATTCATTTGTTTCAATGAGACGTCAAAGTCGTAGCTTTCCGAATATGAAAGTGACATAGCTAAATTTTATGTTAACAAATCAAAAAAATTGTGGTTCTAGTGCTACTTTTGCGTTTAGATTATTGTTTTGATTTAAAATGGTACAGCAAGCTGCAGGTATGTATTGTATAAAAATGTATTATTTATCATGAAATTCTCTAAACTTCTGTTTTTTTTTTGGAATTAAAGGTACAGCATTCAGAAAATTAACTCACATTTATGACCTTTCTATTATATTTAGAGATTTAGTTAACTATTTCGCAGAATTCACCATATTGTCTATATACGTTTTACTCAGTAAACATTAGGTTTTTATACAGTAAAATAAAATTCTGCGACTTCTTGCGACCTTGCTGATAAATGAGGATAACATTATCGGAAATAACCGAAATTTCAAAAAATCGTTTTAGTTTTCTGCCTGAATTAATTTCAAGAGATATATTGACATAAATGTTACTACATCATTACAGCCACTTTTTTCCCTCTACAAAATGACGTTATTAAATTTGAGATCCAACGTTTCGTCTCCGAGCCATCATCAGTAACTTGGAATTTTTATTTCATTTTTTTAAAGCATATGGTAGATCAAGGTATTCTGGAGGTCATAAACTTAAAAGTTAAATAAAATATCCAAACATTTTACTTTGATGTTCAAAAGAAAAAACAACATCGCAGATATTAATCAGAAATTTAGCGAATGACTCATACATTTTAACTGTATGAGATGTTTCCTTTTACAGCGGCTGACCAAAATGTCATCAGAATTAGAAGAGATGATTTATTTAATCGCATCGGGCAACTAAATAATGATAGAGACTTTGAAGACCTACGAACGTACGTTCAAAATGCAGCAAACTGTCCAAACGAAGATCTACCATCTCTAACTGAAAAATTGAAACTTTTCAAGTTTAGACTTAGACAAAAATGGGCCAAGTCTTTTAGAAATAGAACCAAATTTCTACAGAAGAATCGGCAATGGCTTCAAAGTTTTATGGAGTTTAAATTATACCTTAACAATATTCAATCGAAACGAGGTCGTCCAACTCTGAGTTTCGAAGAAAGTTCGGAGTGTGTCAAAAGGAGAAAAACAGCTTTGTTGAGGGAGCACTCTGTTGATAAATTGGCTTACTCGACTCAAATGAATTTGAGACTATCAGGTGACATAGCGGCATCCAAGATCGTCAAAGACATTTCAAGTGATCCTACGAGAGCAAAATTTTATAGCGAAGCAGTTAAAAAACATGGTAAAAAAACATCGCAAATTAGCACGGAAGAAGCTCTTTCTTTGATTACCGAGGCAAATTTGTCTAGGCATCAATACAACTTAATACAGCAGCATGCGAAAGATAGATTTCCATCTTATTCAAAAGTTCAAACGGCAAAAAAAGATTGCTATCCAGGTGATGAATACATTTCAGTAAATGATATTTGTAGCAAAGTCACCCTACAAAGTTTATTAGATCACACAACTACGAGAATGATGGAAACGATTAAAAGTGTTTTAGAAAGTAGACACAAGACTATCTTTAGGAATCTCCAGTTAGTTTCAAAATGGGGCATTGATGGTACAAATGCCACTGAATATAAACAGCGTTTTCAAAGTGAGAATAGCAGTGATAAAAGCATACTTTTCACATCGGTTGTACCGATACAATTGTACCCCACTGAAGAAAAGAACACTATTCTATGGCAAAATCCTAGGCCAAGCTCTACCAGATACTGTCGACCGATTCGTTTTTGTTTCGAGCACGAGTCGGTCGACAGTACCAAGGTAGAAAAAGAAAGAGTCGAAAGTGAGATTAAATCCCTTACTCCCTCAACTTTTCATCTTAATGGTCCGCAATATAATATACATCATATCTTACTTTTCACGATGATAGATGGTAAAATTTGCAATGCCATCACGGACACTAAATCAACGCAGCGTTGTTATATATGCGACTTGACAACAAAAGATTTCAACAATATTCAAAAGTGCTTGCAGATTACCGTCAAAAAAGAAACTTTTGAATTCGGCTTGAGTGTTTTGCATGCCTGGATTAGGTTTATGGAATGTTTACTCCATCTTTCCTACAAAATGGAACTAAAAAAATATCAGGCTCGTACACAGCACGAAAAATGTGTAGTTGCACTGCGTAAGAGCGAAATTCAAGCCGAATTCAAAAGAACGTTGAGTCTGTGGGTAGATAAGCCTAAGCAAGGATTTGGGAATACTAATGACGGTAATACGGCCAGACGCTTTTTCGAGAACGAAGAAGAGTCTGCCCGTATTACCAGCATTGACTTAAACCTAATACATAGATTTCATGTAATTTTACAAACGATATCATCTGGTTTTGATGTAGATACCGAAAAATTTCAGAAATACTGTCAGGAAACTGCGTTATTATATGTCGAAAAATACTATTGGTATTTGATGCCGCCTACTGTACACAAAATTCTTATACATGGCGCGCAAATCATTGATACTGCTTTACTACCCATAGGCCAACTGAGCGAAGAAGCCCAAGAGGCTCGTAATAAGGATCTTAAGCGATACAGAGAAGGTCGCTCCAGAAAATTCTCTCGTGAAAATACCAACAGAGACATTTTAAATAATTTACTCATCTCTTCGGATCCTCTTATTACCAGCCTCAGAAAATTGCCTCCAAAAAAATTCAAAAAGTTTCCTAAAGAAGTCTTGAGTTTACTTAAACCTCCGAAAGAATCACCAGGATCTAGTTTTGAATCAGAAAGTTCATCGTCAGACTCTGAATAATTTCACCATTCAGAACGAACGACTACATTAAGGGTCAGAGTCCCGCACAAATTATACGTGTTCTAGACACATTTTCTGGAAGATATTACAGCTAAACCTAACGATATTTCTTAACAAATTAAAAACAGTATTTAAGATAAATGTCTAAACTAGTAATCGTCTTGTGTAAGGTGTTTTTATTCATTTGATTAATTCCCAAAAATGGCAGTCAAAAGTCCTAAAAAACAACCTGTTTTTAGGTTTAGTTAGTTGTTATATCTTCCAGAAAATGTGTCTAAAACACGTATAAATTTGTATGGGACTCAGACCCTTAATGGGAATCAAAGCAGTGCAGTGTTTGGATTAGGTATCAATGAAATTTTTTAAATAATAGTCATTTATCTACAACTGTCATATAATGACTATGATTTGACACTCACTATCGCACTATTTCGTTAGCTTTCTCCACATGGATCCGTGATTACGGATCCGTATTAATCACATGAGCATTAACAACCAATCAGGTATCAAAGTCAATTTTGTCATCGAACGTTTACATGACTGGTTGTTGATGACCATGTGATGAATACGTATTCGTAATCACGGATCCATGTGGAGTAAGGCTTAGAGATGGCAGATACGATATTGACAATGAGAAATAATTTAGTGACAATGGCATTTGCCATTTATGCCAGGTAACAAAAATTCTTATAGGTAAACACTAACTTGTATTCTATAGTTCATTTATAACTAATTTCCACTCAAATAGTCATCATCTTTAAGAGTTGTAGATTAAACGTTGTACAGTGACGAGCATTAAAAACTCAGACACTCAAGTTCATGTTAAAAAATTAAAACGTGAATTAGGCCTTGTTTTTATCTCTTTTTTTGATTGCATCATAGTGACAAAGAATTAAGTCTAGGTTACAGCAAATTTTCTGTCATTTTCAATGACCTTGAATGTCTGAGTTTTTAATGCTTGTCACTGTACGTAACACGTAGGATACTACATTATTACCGCGCTTATGTGATTGCAGTCTTTACTCTTACGTAACTAGTGCGAAAAGTAATTCTTTCTCGCAAGTGACTGCCATTGGAGTTCGGCCAAGCCGGCAAATTCTGAAAAGAACTTTCCACAAAACTTAAGATTTAAGATTTTTCTATACTATGCTACTTTGAGGGTGAATTTGATAACTGAAGGCTAATATCAAGACATATAGCAACGTTTTTGTAAATTAAGTAGGGGTTGCCAAAGTAAATATAAATAAATAGCTTTTTCAATTTAGTAAAAAAAAAGTTAAACGTATTTAGGCAAAATACGATAGGTTAGGACAATCAAGTTAATTTCTTTTTACTCAAAGTTGTTGAAAAGAGTTTTTTATTGTTCGATTGATAATGTTTCTTCAATTATTTGCTAATTATCAATTCAATTAACATTAATAGTTCATTTTAGTTTAAATAAATTTTCTTTATGTACTTTTCGTATCTCTTTATCAATTGTAACCGTTTACAAAAATAAAGGATAATCTATTTATGTTTCTTATTTAAATTAGATAGTTCTTTAATAATGTATTTATTGAAGAAATGAAAAATACGCTATACGATGTTTTATTTTTTTTGCATAAAAACCGCGCCCCATGGGAAAAAAAGGCAAGAGCGATTTTTTGTCTCAAATTAAACGAGGAATTCAAAAAAAAAATTATTTTCAAATTTCTCAGTGACGTACTATTTTTTTATTAAAAAAATTTCGATCATTACCCGTATGCGCGCCAATGATGAATATAAAATTTTCAGTTGCATGTCAAAAAATGCGCAATAACTACCTCTCAAAACCCACCAAATTTGATTGGCATATCTCGAGCGGTTTTCGAGCAATAAATAAATAATCACATTTTTAGAAAAAGTTCAACACCCTGTATCTCGAAAACGAAAATCATTTGCGGACATACATTTATATAGAAAACAGTCATTATTTTTTTATACAGAATCACCCCCGAAGTTTGTTCCACTTATTTACTAACACTCTGTATAATTTTTTCTATGACCCTGTATAACATGTTTAGGAAGATTTCCAGATCTACGTTCATCGAAAAAAAGTCACATTTTGTTGTGTGGAATCACCCCTTTTCATTATTTAGGGATTGTTCGTGGACACCCTGTATTAAAGATTTCGATCAACTATCGATGTCAAATACCCCACTGTGCGGCATACGTGTAGGCACTCCACATATCCTTAAACAGTCCCTCAAGGGGTACCATTAGCAAAACAGAAATAATGCACATTCATATTTTGCTCATCACCAACCCCCTGGTTTACTGGACTAAACATTTAAAATCAGTCTGAAAAATAATTTTTTTAGACAGATTTTTTTAAATTTATTAAGCCGCCATTTTTTTCGTTAACTTAGATTCGTACCAAAATTTGACCAGTTCATTTCTACGTAATACTTGATTTTTGTGAGAAATTTTAGGCAAATTCTATAAGTATTTTTTTAGTAATAATTTTTATTGGGGCGCCATTTTGTTCCGTCATATTGGATTTTTACCATGTTAGCATTTAGTAGGGGCACCTAATTAATATCTATTTAGAAAACATGCTGTATTAATTATAATAATAGTATAATAATAATGTAAATTTTAAGGTGGTGCAAAACTAAAGATAAGAAAATTTTAATGGAAAAATATGAGATCCATATGAAACAAATCACAAAATATATAGTGACGAAACTTATATCCATAGTAGTTACCCAACCGCGGAGATGGTCGTAGGAAAGAGCTTGTAAAATCAGTTTCCAAAGGCCAGAGTTTAATAATTGTACATGCTAGCGGAGAACTTGGCTTCGTTCGAATGATTTGCTAATTTTTAAATTAGGTAAGCACTTTTCTTTGAATGAAAGCAGATATGTTTACTAACTCCACTTATATGATAAATTTCTCTACCTATATCAATTTACATTTTTTAAAATAATTCAGCACGAAAAGATATGTGATTTATTGATATTATGATTTTAGGGGCAACATCGGGAGACTATCATAATGACATGAATCATGCCAATTTCATGAAATGTGCTGAGACTCAATTATTACCAAATTTAAAGCCATTCTGTATTAGTAATTGACAATAAGCCTGAAAAAAGATATGATAACCGGTTAACGGAATAGGAAATACCATTTAATGAAAACCTAAAGAAAGCGGAATTGTAAAATATCATTCAAAATATCAAATTTCGTTTCCCACCAATATACAATCTAGACGGACTATTGGAAGCACATGGGCATAGAGTTTTGAGATTACCTCTCTACCACTCGCAATTTGAAAAATTATGGGCACTAGTTAAAAACTAGGTAGCTGCTCACAATACCACTTTCTGGTTGGCCAATCTAGAACAGTTAACCCATCAAAGGTGCGAAGAGTTGCAAGCTGATGACTGGAAAAAATATGTGTACATGTTCAAAAGTACGAAGATGTTTAGATTGAAAATAAAACATATATATATATATATATATATATATATATATATATATATATATATATATATATATATATATATATATATATATATATATATATATATATATATATATATATATATATAACCTATTGTCCCGTGGGGGTCTGACTCAAGTGACTAAAATACGGCTTACTTTGTCATAAATATCATCTACATTCCTGCCTTATTAAATATTGTCTGTAGAAATATATCGTTTTTTTAAACCTACATTATCTACATCCTAATACATTCGAGTTCGATATATCGCTACTGACTGCTGCTTTCCTATCTTGCGTACGACGTATTATTTTAATAGGCAACTCTGTTATAAATCAGATAAGGTAATCTTTGTAAAAGACGGCAGTGAAACAAGTAGTCTGCGTGATTTAAATGCTTGCAAGAAAAAAATAAAAATTGTTCTTGATTCAGATAACAGATGTATTGTTTCGAATATAGGGAACCTTGGGAAAACACAATATACATATTATATGGAAATAATATTAAAACAAAAAGAATCAATGTCGCATAATCCATATACATTTTTGGGAGGATAAAACGCGTAAATGCCAATATTAATTTTTATCTTTTTTAGTATAATTTATTTCTGTTTATGCAATCTTATACCAAAGCCAAATAAGTTATTGCATCTGCCCTTCGACTTCAGAAATTTTATTACGAGTGATATAAAATGCTGCAAAACGGCTCAAGAGTGCAAATTCATTGTGTATCGGTTCTTAGTCCTTCACGGATGGAAAAATACGATGTGTTTTCATTCCGGGCGTACATTCGTTAACTACTGTTGTTCTGCTAACATTTCGCCAAAATGACATTTGGCATTTTCGAAGCTTTCTTCCTCGCGTCCGAATAGAGACTGAAGTTTTTATTCGGGATCTTCTTCTAGTTTATGTCAGCCTATAAGGCTATTACAACTTTTCATTCTTCGTGAATATCAAATTGTGTTAGTGAGTTCGTAGGTAAAAGGCAGTCTTAGGGTAATTTAAATTTGTTTCTTGGTAGAGAGAATACGCGAGACTTGAAAGTTAAATCGTTGTTGGAAAGATCTGTTCTTATGTAATAATTTGAGTTAAGATTTATGATGAATTCTGGAATACTTACAAGATGTGTATCTCTATGTAGGATTGAGTTCCGTACGAATCTATCGGCAGTAGTCTAACTATTTTATTTTGTACAGAGTGAAGTCTTTTAGTCTGATTGATGTGGTGAATACTCCATGTAGGTGAGGCCTAAGTAAGTGCAGGTCTGATATAGGCCTTTTGTGTAGGTTAATTTTATTTCTTGTTCTCAGTTTGCTTTTACTGTGGAGTAAACTGTAAAGTGAGGCAAGAACGCCCCTGGCCTTTTTGATATTATAGTCAGTGTTGGCTGACCATCTTAACCCTCTATCGAAAATAACGCCTAAATATTGTATGTTTTTTAACCAATTTATTTCTGTACCGCGAATTTTGATTTTGTTTGCTGTAGGAGTTCTGCTTCTTTTCGAAAAAATAATAGGTTGTGTTTTGCCTGGATTTAGTTCTAATTTTCATTTGTCTATCCATTTTTAGATTTTGTTAATGTATTTTTGTAACCTTGAGGGTATAATATTAAGGTTTTTATTAGTTGATATTAGGGACGTATCATCCGCGAATAAATATAATTCTGTGAATTTGTTTTTTGGAATGTCAGAGATAAAAATATGAAAAAGTAGGGGTGAGAGGGGGAGCCTTGTAGCACTCCTGCTCTTTGTGAGGAAGTATAACCGTATATATGTACAACAAATGACCAGTTTGAAAGAAAGCATTTGGTTATTTTAATTAAGTAATTAGAAAAGCCTGATCTAATGAGTTTTAGGATTAAGCCGTTGTGCCAGGTTTTATCAAACGCTTTTTTAATGTCAAGGATCACTGCGCCTGTACTTTTTTGATTGACCGTACTAGTGTCGGCCCTAACACCAAATTGAAAATAAGGTAGAAGATTTTTTGTGACAACTTCTTCTTGAAGTTTGTTTTTTTCAAACGCTTTACCGAGGGTTGAGAGTAAACTAATTGGTTTGTAACTATTAGTAAGATTTGAATTTTCACCCTTCTTTTTAATAGAATAATTTTAGCTTTTTTCCATGGTGTTGGAAAGTGCCCTAATTTAAGCATTGTATTAAATAAGAATGTTAAATTTCGAATAAATTGGAGGGGCCTCTAATAAGGGTCATGTTGATAAAGTTGTCAAGGCCTGGCACTTTTTTAATGTTTAGTTCTTTAAGGATGGCTTGGATTTCTGATAAAAGTATACTGGGAGTAGTGCCGACTGGGGTTCTGTTATATATATTGATTGAATAGGAAATTCTGTTTTCGAAAGGAATATCGACTGGCGTGCTGTCGCTGAATTGATCAATAAGTGAGACTGCAAAGTATTCTACTTTTTCTTTTGGGTTAGCTGTAAAAGAGTTATTAACATTGTTTTTGATGTGGCGCATTGAGAGTCTGGGTCCTTTTGATACATTTCTGGATAGTTTAAAGTATTGGCCATTGCCTTCGTTTAGGCTGTTAAGTTTATCTTCCCATTGCTTGTTGTAAAGCTCAAGGAGGAGAGTTTTGACTATTTTGGTCACTTGATCAGCAAATTCTTGATTTGAGGGTCGGCTGAGCGGTATGCTAAATTTTCTAATCTGGTTTTTTCTTTAATTTTTAGTTGGGTCTAAAATGACCTGATTAATTTGGTGGGGTGTAGAGATGATAGTAGGAAACCGGAGCTCATTCACTTCTTGATATTTTTTCCAGTTATTATTTTTTTAATGTTACTATTCATATAGGAGTTGGTTATGGTACCGTAATCGATTAGGATTGATGAGTGATCGCATGATAACTCATGTAGAACAGCGGGTGATGTTATTTCTTTTGTGTTTTTAGTTATAAAGAAGTCAAGGAGCTCAGGTCTCCCCCTTTGGCATATATGGGTTGGTTCGGGAGGGGTTAAAATATTATAGCCGCAGACATCTTGAGAGTCTATTATAGTTAAGCCTCTAGTATTGGTTGCATTATAACATCAGTCCTTATGTTTGGAATTTAGGTCTCCTCCTATAAGAATAGCTTCATTTGAACCTATATTAATAAGGTTGTTAACTGAGAAGTTGTGTTGCCCAGATCCACAATAGACCGAGCCTATAATGAGAGAGTGATCGCGGAGAGCTAATTTCATATAAGTACCTTCAATCCCTTTGTCAGGATTGGGAATTTCGTATGCAATAAGGGATTTTTTAGCTAGAATTAGAGTCCCACCTTCTTAAGCACCTTCTCTATCAGTGCGAAATACATTGAAGTTAGGAAAAGTGAATCTTTGTTTGTTTTTAAGCCAAGCTTTTTGGATCAAAAAGATGTCTAATTGATATTTTTCTGAAAAATGAATTAATTCTAATTTTTTGTCTTTTAATGAGTTAGTATTACACGAAGCTATTCTTATGGAAGTTGCATGTAATTTATTAAAATTCATTTTACGTTATGGGATAGGCTTGTGGTCATCTGTGGAAGTAGTTGCTGGAACTAGGATTGCAATGTCATTCTGAATTGCTTCATGAATAATTGAATTTGATCATTCATGTTTGCAAATAGTTGGATAATTTGAGGCATTGTATTTATATTATTGTTTATAGGGTTGTTGGAATTGTTAGATTTATTGTTATTTTTCAGAATGTTATCACCCCATTTGAAAGTGGGAGGAGGAACTAAAGGGCAGGATTATTATTTTTAGGATGTTTCATGCATTCTTGGTAATTGGCAGGGTGATCGCCCCCGCAGTTAGCACAGATGGACTTAGAGTTGCTCTCGAGTTGACATGTGTAAGTAAAATGATTTTGTGGGCATTTAAGGCACTTAGGTTCAGCGTTGCATTTGACTTGGGAGTGCCCATAGAGCTGGCACCTATGGCACTGAGTTGCGTTGGCTTTATTTTTTTGAGATTGATACTTTTATGGCTATATCTTCAAGTATGTAGATCCAAAATGTATTTTTCACTTTTTGGTAATATCACAAGGACTAGTGGCATTGGCCCTCTATCTCTGTGATACCACTTTATAACTATGACTGGGTTAAAGTTTAAATTTTTTAAATCATTCGTAATTCTTTCAACTGAACAATCTTTGAGAACACCTCCTAGAACCACATGAAGCATCTTTGCATCATCGAAACCAAAATAGTGAAAGAGAATTTTCTGACCTTCAAAGAATTTTGCAATTGCTCTATAATCGCTGGGAGTTAAATCTAACCCCTTCAGAAATATTTATTGGATTACCTTATTTAATTTAAAATATGCTGTGCAATTTTAATACTTGGACTTATCTCTAAGAATAATAGGCGGTATTTTAGGAGTTTTTTATTGAATAGGGAGTGGTGCTTAAGAAGTTTGAGGTTTGGTTTGGTCCGTAGGAAGTGGCTTACTAGTTGAGGTTGGTTTTACTGGTCGAAAATTATCATTGTTGTTGGGGTTATTAGCTATTGTAGTTTTGGTGGATTTTTTGGAGTGGTTTTGAAAGGTTGGGGTAAGTTGGTGATGTCTCTTTTTGTTTCGTTTGTTCGTAGCTTCCAGAAAATCGTCATCTGAATGACTCATATGGTCGTCTGAAATGTCGCTATAGTTTTGGGAATAGGATTGGGACTTAGAGACACAATTTGAATGTTCATGTTCGTACCTCTTGAGCTCCGTGACGAGTTTATTCACTGTGTTGGTTAATTTTTCCAACTGAATATCTTTTTTTAAGTTTTGCCATGCAGTCTTTGTTCATCTTTTTCTGCACAGCTTCTGTGGTGTAAATTAGGTTCTCAGTGTACGCTTTGAGATCATTGTATGCTGTAATAGACGGTGTGGGAGGCGGCTCGCCTTTATCCCCCATCGTTACACGTATTCACTGCACTACACTTTTCGATACGTTTCGATTCGATACGGTACTGCTTATCGCTGTTGTTTGCTCGAGGTCGCACAAACAACTACTGACTTCGGTGCTTCCTTTATACCCCCACCCGGGATCGAACGTTATATCTGAGCGACCGTTGGTCGTTTTCCGGATGTTGCTATTGTTGTTGTGCTAATTGCGCTTGATTTTTTGTGATTTTAAGTTTTTCGATTATTGTCTTCCAAACTGTTGGTAGTTTTAATGATTAGTCCCTTTTTATTTAAATCACCTTGTTTTCAATTTCTATGATTCTATATTCTCGGATTATTCTAGTCTTGTAAGGATCTACATTGACAATCTTCATACACCCATCGAAATTTATTTTGTGGCAGGTTTCCTGATGATGTAGGAATAGAGCTGAGGTTGTTTGTTTGTGATGCTGTGATGCTCTTTTACTCTTGCCGATATTCGCCTGTTAGTTTGTCCCACGTACATCTTTTCACAGGCCTGGCATAATATGCTGTATACTCCGTGGTTTTCCAATTTGATTTTGTCTTTCGGGTTTCCAAGTAGTTTACCTATAGTTGTGTGTGGCTTGTGTATTATTTGTATGTTTTCTAAAAATTCTTCCGATTCTGTCTGTTGGACCTTTTACGTTTGTTATGTTTGGCTTTTATCATTGTCATATTCTTTAATTCAGAATTCAGAATCATTATTTGTTCCACTGTTACATATGTCATCTTAAAACTATAATTGTCAAGTAGTCTAAATTTAATAATAACAAAGAAAAATAAAAATCACGAATAGGTATAAGTATTTAATATATTAAAGCCTTAGCACACTTCCTTAAATTCTTAAGTAATCTCCTAGAATTAGTACTCTTTCGTTTAAATATGTTTATCTTCTTTTATCCCTTTATCTATAATATTTCAATATTAATCTATAAATCCAACACTTTTTACAATTTCTAAGAATGATTCAAGATTCACTAAACTCTCTAGTCTCGATTAAAATATACGTTTTCCCATTTGCAAAAATTTAAATGAAGTTGGAGACAAAAAATGAATTAATTTACGAATTAACTGACTACACTTATGTTAAGAAAACTTACATAGTGTGAGCTTGCTGTCCCAAAATGCAATGAGCCGCGGTTAAAATATATCTGGATGATATAAGAGCTCCTCCGCATTGAAATACTCTTTTCCGATCTGGGTCAATTTCATATTCTAGTAGAGCAACCCAAGGAAATTCATTTTTATCAGTATCGATTCCTCCAAAAATTCTGTTTGGCAAACTAAAATTCTATAACAAAACCAATGTTTTCAATTAAAGATAACTAGTGCATTGTCTAGTGTACCGTAAAACGAGGTGTATATGGACTTCCAGGTGAATCGTAACAAAACTTTTTTTATACAATATATTTTTTAGTTTATTTATAAAAGTCATTCGAAATGCAACCACTTGTCAAGTTGACTCCTAAATATGTGTTTTAACTGTGACGCTACTGCATTCCCTGTCAAAAATCAAATTTGACATTTGACATCGGCTAAATTACGTCAGTTGGAAATCAGCTGTTTTCAAAGACCCGAGAGTGTTGGCGGTAACTGATAGAAAAAGTAAATAAAATAATACCATATTGGAAATAATTAGACCTAAGACAGTCCTGTGCCGAAATAAAATGTAATTCTTACTTAAATTTCTAACATAAATTTTTATTTATTTTTTTTAATGAGTCGGGCACTTTTTTAGGTTAGGTCGGGGTGATTAGGGACACCGGCAAAACAGACATGCCTCGCTTTTATACTCCTAAAGGAAAGAAATTATATCACCATTATGAGCCAGAAAAAATTCAAGCTGCCCTACAGGACATTATAGAACGAAAAATGACTTATCGTAACGCAGAAAAGTTTCATGGTATCCCCAGGTCAGTTTTATGTCGACACAAGAAAGGAAATGTAAAGAAACAAGGAGGTCAGGAGGTTTTAAACAATGAAGAAGAGGATTTACTGATTAGAAACATAAACACATGTTCTGATTGGGGTTATCCAATCGATAGTTATGACTTAAGATTGATCGTCAAAAATTATTTAGACAAATCATGCAGGGTCCGAATTTGTAACGAGTTTTTTAAAACGACATCGATCACAACTTTCGAAAAGAATGTGCGAAAACATTAAAGGATCTAGGGCTCAAGTTTCACGTGACATATTAAATGAATATTTCACCAATCTCTCGATTGCTTTACAGGATGTGACACCTTGCAATGTTATAAACTACGATGCGACAAATTTGTCAGATGATATTGGTAAAATATAATTTCTCTTGGTAATATTCACATAGGTAATGTCATCTTTTGTTTTTAGGACGTAAAAAAATAATAACTAGAAGGGGTTGCAAGCATCCGGAACGTATTATGAATACTACAAAGTCAGCCACCTCAATAATGTTAGCAGTGTCAGGAAATGGACAAATTTTACCACCTTACGTGGTCTACAAGGCTCAGAATTTATATTCTGCATGGACTGAAGGGGGACCACGTAACACTAGATATAATCGGACACCATCGGACTGTTTTGAAGACTGGGTCAAAACAACTGCAATACCATATTTTAGACAACTAGAAGGTAGGAAAATACTGATTGGAGACAACTTGGCGTCACACATTTCCTGTGACATAGTAATGGAATCGAAAAATCACAACGTGGATATGGTATTTTTGTCGGCCAACGCCACTCACTTGACTCGGCCACTAGACGTCGCCTTTTTCGGGCCTCTAAAAATCGCGTGGCGTAATATTTTAGAAAAATGGAAAAAAAGAGAAGGGCGTAGTGAAGCTAGCATCCCCAAAACGATATTTCCCCGTTTGTTAAAAGCATTATTAGAAAAAATATTGGAGAATGCCGAAACCAATATCATTTCTGGGTTTCGAAAGACAGGAATAATACCATTAAACAAAGAAGAAGTCTTAAAGTTATTGCCCAAAGAACAACTAGATGAAGATGAAAGAGAAGCATTGAATACTACAATGATCGATTTATTGAAAGAGCTCAGATATTCAGAGAAACCAAGGAAAAAAATACAAATAAAAAATTATCAGTTGAACCTGGCAAAAGTGTTCAGTGTGATAGCTCCAGCGAAAGCGATCTCAGCTTACATGAGGATGAAATGCTTAATAATTATGCAGATAAAGACAATGTTTAAGAAGAAGAAGATTTTTATGATGATGAGATTAACGCTACATTAAGCGACGATAATAGTGATCTTCCTCTAGCTAATTGGATGCGAAAAAAATCCAGTGAATCTCCAACCACTTCCCAAATCAAAGACTGCAATGATATTACTTAATGAGACTATATCACACGATATATTTTTTTCTAAATGTTGTCTCTTTACACCTCAGCCGCATTTAAATGAGAGTAACTGCTGAATAACATGACCGTCCCTAATCACTACATTTCCAGGCGAAAAGAGACAACGCAGTTTTTAAAAAAAAAAACTAAAATTTTTTTTTAAATGCCGTTATTTGGGTATGAAAAGTACACCCCATGTTCGGACTTTTGCCCCACAGAAACTAATATTAAAATAAAAAGTAAAGCCGCAACATCTTCATAAAGTTAGCGGACTGCTCCTATACACCACGTTTTACGGTATAAAATATAATACCTAAATTAAAATCTAACAAAATAGCAACATTTTTATTTCTCTTACCTACAACCTATGCCCCAAAACGATTTCTTTGAAGTCTTATGTATTTTTAATTTTATGCTTTATCAGTATGAATATTTTAATATTTAGTCAAATCGAAAAATTTTTTTTTGAAGAATTAAGATTTATTGCAAAGCCATCTTATCGCCAAATAACGGTTTTTGAAATTTTATTTATTTATTTCCTATCTTTAAACCAATGTTTTTGGCTAGTTTATTAACAGCCTTCGATACGTTAGTTTAACAATTAAACTTATTAAACTCCTTATAAATAAAATATTGTAATAATAATTTTTAACAATTTATGAGGTATTTATAAAAAATAATGAATCAGTTTCTTACCAGATTTGTACGTCTGTTTCTTGATTGTTCTAGCTCCTGATGTTCTTTTAACACCGCGCTCTAAAATTCATTAAAGTGTATAAAAATAAAAATTAGAGGCACACAATTCTATTAAACATTTGAGTTTTTAAGACATGGTAAATACTTGAAGAAAAGTAGGAACAAGTAAAAAGAGGAAAATATATAAATATACATTTGAGGTATATCTGAAATATTATTCAAAACGGTATTTCAGTGTATATACCTCAAGTCCGCAATTGTCACTTGGAATTAAGTTATTGTATTTAAAGTCAATATTTTCTCGATCCTCGTCATACTTTTTAAAACGTACGTCTGTCCCACAGCATACTAAAATATACCCATCTATTTCTCCACATTTTGATTCCTTAAGATACATTATTTGATCCTCGTCTGTAGTATTTTGAGCCGTAGACAAAATTAAGGGACATTGGAAAACTGATATACACTGAGCTCGATCTCCGTTAGGCGTTTGGCAGTCATCTGGTCTAGAAAGGATAAAATTACCTAAAAGTACATTATCATATTACTCAATGTAAAGTGTCATTCCTTTTATAATAAATTTATATAAATTATTTGATACAAATTAAAACAAAAATTGCCAATTCTCATGCTGTAAAAAGACTAATCGGTATTCGAAAAGACATACAAGGTGTTTTAAGTAAATATATTGTTCTTGATAAAAAATGGGAATTGACTATCTACCATAACAAAAATAATTAAATTCAGATCCATTACCTATTTTTGAGTATAGTTAAAAGTTAATTGTGTACATTAAAGTAACAGATATATAACACTATTGCAGAATATATTATGTAAATTAAAACCGGCTTGATTTTAGGTTTTAGGAAATTCTTAGTACGTTAAAAATAATTTCAACTTTAATATCCTACAATGGATTTTTTGAACTTTTTAAAATGAGATTTGAAAATTTATGAAGTACCTTCATATCCTGACAACTTTGCTAATCTTTTAAGACGGCATTGTGTTCCAACATGAGATAGTATTTGATTTGAGAATGCTATTAGGGAAACCTACATGTCATTATCCATGTTTGAGATAAGAACTACCTGTGTCTCTTAGATTCGATAGACATATTTCTTGATATCGAACTTCCAATTAATTATCAGCATTTACTGTAGAATTCGAAGTAATCCAGCTCCGCAAAATGGCAGGCCTTTAATACTTTGCTGTAAACTGCCCCTTAGGCAAATATTCCAAAACCACAAATTATGGTAAACCTATCCTAAATATAATAAACCTCACGCGAAAGAAACCTGTGTTACGTAATAATACTATTTATTCTTTGTTAGGTTAGACAGGATATAAGAGCTTATATTTTCTTACAATATAAGAATAATAAATTTCACGCTATTAGACTATATCACAGCCAACGTTTCTTCTGTCTAAATCTAGAAATCGTTAAATAGAAGCTTTTATACGGTTAACTAGTATAAGTTAAAGGAATGGAATAATGAACATCCAATAAAAAAGTTAAAATAATTAAGCTTTGTTTAAAATGTCTACGTTTCGCTACTTTATAGTTCCATTCTCAGGGCACAGATTTAATATCCTACATGAAACCCATATTATCAGTCTTTACCTACTCCGTTGGTCTGCAGATATTTTCTAACTCCAAATAATACACCACTCTAACAACAAGAAGATCGTTAGCGAAAGCCATTTAGAAACTTAATATGTGGGAAATATCTGCTTGGTAAAAACTGATAATATGGGTTTCATGCAAGACACAAAATCTATGTGTCCTGAGAATGCAACAATAAAGTTACGAAAAGTCGACAATTTACAAAAAGACTTATTATTATTACTGGATCCTAACGCCACATAAATCACCACTCTAACATAAAAACGGGAGGATCGTTTACGAAAACGATTTGGAAGCTTAATATCTGGAAAATATCTGCGGACAAACGTAGTAGGTAAAAACTGATAATATGGGTTTCATGCAGAACATAGAATCTATGTATGCGTTCTGACGATGCAGCAATAAAGTTTCGAAATGTCGACAATTTAAAAGTATTTTGTTTCTTTACTGGACCCTAACCCCAAATAATACACAACTCTAACATAACCACAAGAGGATCGTTAACGAAAACCATGGAAACATAATATCTTGGAGATATCTGCGGACGAATGGAGTAAGTAAAGACTGATAATATGGGGTTCATCCAAGATATAGAAACTATATGTGTCCTGAGGATGCAACAATAAACTTTCGAAACGTCGACTACTTAAAAATAGACATTTGTTCTTTTACTGGATCCTAACCCCAAATAATACACCACTGTAACACAACAACAAGAGGTTTGTTAACAAAAACCATTTAGAAACTTAATATGTAGAAAATATCTGCGGACCTATGGTGTAGGTAAACACTGATAATATGGGTTTCCTGCAGGATATGAGATATATGTATATATATATATATATATATGTCCTGAGGATGTACAAATTATGTTCCGAAACGTCGATAATTAAAAAAAAAAAAGTTGTTTTTTTTTCTGTATCTTAATATCAAATAATACACCACTCTAACAAAAATGTTTTAACATTATTCAGCCATATTGGATTTAAGCACTATACCACAATTAGTTATGGCGCACAATTTGCAATCATTAAGTAGTTTTTAGTTTTTTATTTTGTGCCGCCATCTTGGATTCGTACCAAAATTTTACTGGTTAATTCGAACATAATAATTGATGTTTATGCAAAATTTGAAATAAATTCGGCAAGTAGCTTTTTCATAATATTTTTTCTTAACATTTCACTAGGCCGCCATTTTGTTTTTGGCCATACTCGATTTTTACCAAAATATTACCAGATCATCACCATATGACTCTTAA
Source organism: Kuschelorhynchus macadamiae (assembly GCA_030620095.1). Taxonomy (NCBI): domain Eukaryota; kingdom Metazoa; phylum Arthropoda; class Insecta; order Coleoptera; family Curculionidae; genus Kuschelorhynchus; species Kuschelorhynchus macadamiae. The sequence goes on from JAUTXW010000785.1 coordinate 118,300, forward strand.
CTTTTTTGTCAGAATTTGAAGTGAATCGGGTTAGTTCAAGCCGCGAACTGACAGACAAACAGAGAGACGGGCCGACGGAATTGATGAAACATATTTTCTGGGATCTACGGACGTTAAAACGTAAATTTTTATATAAAAAACCTGAAAGAGTGGGTGATTTTTTTCACGATTACAAACATTTTATTTGGCCGCCATTTTGAATTAGTACCGCAGTTTTACTAGTTGACCTCTATACCACAGTTAGCTATCGCACACAATTCCATTAATTCAATTCAGTTTATTAAGTAGTAATTCAGGCTGAATTTTTAAATATTTTATTAAGCCGCCATTTTGTTCCGCCATCCGGGATTCGTACCAAAATGTTACCAGTTTATTCCAACATAATACTTTTTTTTTGCAAAATTTCAGATAAATTGGATGAGTTTTTTAATAATAACTTTTTTAACATTTCACTAAGCGGCCTTTTTGTTTCGCCATATTGGATTTTTACCAAAATGTTACCAGGTCATCCTCATATGACCCTCAATTTTTGACCAAAATTTCAACTCAATCGAGTAAGTAGTTTTTTAGCTACGCCGCGAACAGACAGACAGCCAGACAGACGGTCAGACAGACAGACAGACCGAAGGAATTGAGAAAACATATTTTTCGTCATCTAGTCGTCATCTAATTTTTGAAGTGGTTCGTATAAGCCGTTTATTTAAGCTAAATATATAACATGTATTTGTTGCGTTTGATGTCGGTTTATTTTTTATGTTATAACTTTGTGGATTCTACTTTTAATAATTTTATTTGTATAATGTTTTAGATAATTATTTATTTTTAAAGCATTTTTGGCTTAACGAATATTACAAAAACTTGTTTTTAGGCTTAACAGTACCTCATATAAGCGAAACTATTAAAACTGAATGGCATACAATGCTAACTTGGTCTTCTAGATACTTAAAAAACTACAAATCAAATCATCCCAATTCCCGAAAGAAAAAATCCGTAATTGTACGTTTAGCAAATCGTGCCAAGAGATAGAATCCACAAATTTTATAACATAAAAAATAAACCGACATCAAACACAACAAAATATATATCTCCACCTTATATAACCGGCTTATCCCAACCACTACAAAAATTACTTGTAAAGAATATAATATTCAAATATGTCACAAAGCTTCCAATTTACTCTGAAAAAACTGGGAGTTTTAGTTAAAAACTAAAGCAATGTCATTTATGAAATACCCTGTAAAAATTGCAACAGTGTTTACATAGGTCAAAACAGCCAATACCTGGAAAACCGACAGAAGGATCATAAGTATGACAAAACGAAAACACGACGGCTCACACATCACAAAAAACATATTCTTGATTATAATAATACCAAAACTTTAAAATCTGAACCGCATACTAAAAAAAGAGAATTTCTTGGGATGTTATATTGGTTTCCCACGACCTTCGAACACCAGGAGTGTCACCGACCCAGACCGGCTATTGCAACATCCTCGGAACCATCGCATAAGCAAAACGGTAGCAAGAGAACAGCACGTCGAGCAATTCTCACGAGCATCAGCACCTTTTTTTTTGTATAAATAGTTCCAATGTAAATAATATTAGTTAGTTAGAATTTATATTTAGACGTTATTATACTAATTTAATATTTAATATTTTAATTGTCATTTAAAATAAAAAGTAGTTTTTTTAAAAAGTGAAAACTGAAGTTTTAAAGTTAACAATTGGCGCAGTCGTTGTAGGATCTGTAAACGTCGTGAGAATAGAAGTACTTCAACTCGTGACGGCGGATCTTAGTCGCTTAACAAAAAAGAACCGAGAAGCCCCAACTCCCAATAAGTGCAGCGGAAACAGCTAAAGCAATCCTTTGGTGACCGAAGCGAGAACACAGCAACTCAAATGCAGATATTATTGTAAGTAACGAATCGTCTCGATTTTTATTCTAACTCATTTTTTTGATAACTGTTCTTGTGTTTTTAAAATACAATTTTTATTAATATTGTGTGATAGGATCAATTTAATTTTTATTTTACGTATAAATTTTGAAAATTTATTTTACGCATACATTTTAAAAATTTATTTTACGCAACCTTTTTGAAATTATTTCTGTGCATTTAATTTTATTATTTTAAAATGAACCCAGAAACGACTAGTAGAGGAACAATATTGGAAGTAAAACCCTATAAGCTTTCTGAAATTTTTTCTATAGTACCGGAGTATGAAGGTGACCAAATATTTTTGGATAATTTTATTAATGCGTGTGATTGCGCATATGATATGGCAAACAAAAACTTTTCTTGTAATTGATATCAAAAATAAACTTAGAGGTAGGGCAGCACAGCTGATAAGTTCAAGAAACCCTAACTCATACCTCGACATTAAACAGCTTTTGAATTTACATTTTGGTGACTCTAGAGATCTCACATCTCTTATTCAAGACCTCCAACGTCTTAAGCAACTTCCAAATGAGTCCCCCTTGACATTCTTCAATAGATTACAGGTTGTGAATGCTAAAATGCACGCCAGCATACAATAGTCTTCACTCCTACATTCAAAAGAACAAAAAGATGTTCAGACCATGTTAATTGAAACTATGACTCTTAATACACTGCTTACCGGTCTAGAACCACGCCTAGGACAACTTATTCGTGCTAGTAATCCAACGTCACTTTTAGAGGCACAATCAAGAATTCGGAGAGAACTTCAGCTTTCGTATTTCGAAAATCAAAAAGTTAATAAACCAACTCTCCTGAAACCCAGTCCTCAGACCACATCAGCCACAACAATTAAAGTGTTCTAATTGTAACAGAATTGGTCATACAATATCTCAATGCAGGCAACTTTCTTCTAATTTTCCCCAAAATAATAATTTTCAAAGACCTGTAACAAATTCTAATTTTCCAAGACCCGTAATAAACTCGAATTCTCAAAGACCGCAATATCAACCAAATTTTCGCAACAAAATAGACCAAATAATCTTAGCCAAAATACAAGCCAAGCGCAATTTAGGCCATCAATAATTCAAAGAAATCCCAATTTTCAAGCAACTAGGACGCATCATATTAATACAACACAGGAATGCTCCTCAGAAAATTATTTGCCCGAATACGATCAATACACCCCAGAAAACTTCAGTCCCGATTTCTACGATGTTTTCCAACCACAGGAAGAATCATATCAAGATATAAATTATTCAAATGATACTAGTGATTATAGGATTTTCTTACTTCCCTTACGAATACCGATCCTCCAGACAATTCACCCCAGAACCCAATAACCGAGATCCAATCGAGAATAGAAACACTAAATCTAGAGAATATGAACCCCAATCTCAACTTCCCGGAACAAGCGTTCCTTTAGGTCCTCTTCTCACTGTAAATTCCAAGAATCTTTATTATATTGATGACGCATCAAAACCATTCAAACTTCTCATCGACACCGGTGCAGGCATTTCTATATTTAAGGAAAATACCGTACAAAAATTTCCTACACGATTTCCCGAAAATGTCACTATTCAGGGAATTACCAGTGAAAAACTCTCAATATCTCAATCTACACTTGTACCCTTTACTATTGATGATTCACACAAGGTGTATATTTGCAATTTAGATATAGATTTCGACGGTATATTGGGACTGGATATCTCGGAACATTATGAATGTATTGTAGATCTGAAATCAAAACAACTTATTACAAATTTTAAAACTATACCCCTTCACAAAGCGGTGAATTTTTTACATCTGTAATTAACTCAAACGTTATAGAAAAAACAATCGATTTTTCAGATTTAAATATCGAACCTTTTGATCCTGGAATTGATACTGTGTATAATTCTCACAATTGCACATAGAATTTCTATAATTTAATAAGACAATTCTATGCATATTTAATATTTACTTAGATAGTATGTACAGTGTCTACACTGACCTTCTTACAGTCACGTCAGTTGAACCTTGCACGTTCTGATGACTATACATAATATAATGTTATTAAATTTTACTATTTTGCATCATTGAGATCGCACGCATTGTTTAATTGATAGTTGTATAAATGGAATGTAAATCTTAGAATAAATCAGTACGTTATTAACCACGATAATTGTTACTCATTTACTACGAACAAATACCTACTACGTCCTACATCGTCCCGCTGCTCATCTCAAGCCGAAGCTGAGTAAAGCTATTGGCAAGCAAAGCTTGCACATTGGTCCTTCGAGCCTTAAAGCCGTTCTTCAACCGAAGAACATCCGTCCAATATACACAACCGTGTATCCGTCCATCAACCTTATCGTCCGTCCATCTACAAGCAACCAAAACCAACCATATAATCACAGTTGTCAGGAAGTCTGTCGTACATGGCAAAAAAAAAGTTGAACAGAAACTAAAGAGCTAAGAAACGTCAAGAAAAATTAGAAGAAATCGTTTTAGCTTCTTTAGACGGAGTTGACATCAAAACGCACAATTCAGGTTTGCCAGTCACGCCAACCATAGAGAAAAAACCGTTTGAATTCGTAACCAGGCTAGAACCAAGATTTAAAGAGCTTTTCGGCGAATAGCTTACCACTAAAACCTGTTTTAGGGTGTCGTTGCCTGAACTGAGTAGGGTAACGTGAAGAAGCACTCGAAAAAACTAAGTGGTGGGAAAAAGCAAAGTGCCGTTAGCTTCACTCGCACACACAAATATACACGTTACTTAATAATTGGTATTTTCCTTGTTGCCCAGTTACCGCTGGCGAGGGGAATACTAAAAGGAATAAATAAGATATACCTGTGCCAGTTCACGCTGGCGGGCATATATTATCGTTTCCACGATTGAGTATCACACACAAGCAAAGGCTTTTCCCCGTGACCAGTTAACGCTGGCGAGGAAAATACTTTAAGGGTTTAATAAGGTATTCCTGTGCCAAGTTCACGCTGGCGGGCATATATTATTGAACTCAGCTTAACATACAACACAAACAGACACTACTTGCAAACTAGCCGAAAGTAAACAAAAAACAAATAAACAAACAAAATATCCCGTCCCGTCTGTTCAAAAATTCATCATGTCTGCGGAAAGCAAAATGAATGAGCTTGTTCAAGAACAAGAAGAACTAGGAAAACAAATAATCCAGCTTATCAGCAATAGCAAGAAGGACTCTTCTTTGAGAAAAACTGAAACATATATAAAAGACCGCATCGCCACCTTAGAAAAAATATGGAAAAGTATCCAGAAAAACGACAAGGAAATAAAAAACCTAAACCTCACCGAACATGCATATTTTACCAAAAAATATGACAACCAATTAAAAGAAAAATACGAAGAAGTACTAAACTACCTAAAAACCTGTCCAAAAGCAGAAACACCTTCAGCAAGTTCCGCCGATCCCTTGGCGGAAAAAGAACAAGAACACCGTCTGAAAAAACAAAACTTCAGGCTGCAACAACTACAACCAAATTGAAACGGAACTAAGCCAAGGAAAGTCCAAATCTCGCTATAAGCTTCACATGGAAAAAATTTATAAACAATGGGATGCTATTCATCAACTGCATGAAGAAATAATGATAAATGAAACAAAGTTTCAAAACAACTATTTTGTCAATAATATTTATGCAGACACTCTTGGCCAGTACGAAGAAATTCTGGAAAAACTAACTTTAGAAGCTCAAGAAAATATCATGGCCCAAACTCAGTCAACAAATCGTGGTGAACCAGCCACAGCAAAAGTTAGCAATTCCAAAAGTCGTTATCCCGATCTTTTATGGAGGATATGAAAACTGGTCTAATTTCTTCGATATATTCAAAAGAGTAATTCATGAAAACCAAGCACTGACCAAGGCCGAAAAGATGCACTATCTGAAAACCCACACACGGGGAGAAGCAGGCAAATTGATTCAACACCTTGAGTCAACTGAAGCTAATTACGAAACAGCATGGGAGTTATTGCAAAAGCGATATGAAAACAAAAGGCTACTAACATTCCAACTAATTGATAAGATATTAGACGTACCAACGGTTACAAAAGAAGACGCACTGAAACTAAAACAACTACACGACATTACAAGAGAATGTCTACAGGCGTTGAAAAACCAAGATGTAGAAATCGATACATGGGGTCCAATGGTAATTCGAATAATCCTCAGAAAATGGGATTCTGAAACCAACCGTCTATACGAACAAAATCTTCAGAAGCCGCATGATATCCCAGAGTTCGAAGAATTTATGAACTTCTTAGAAAGACGATTCCAGTCATTAGAAACCATTGCCGTTAACGTCGCATCAGGCAATAACAAAAAACACAGTAACGCTGGTTGTCTATTCTGCAAAGATAAACAACACATGACGTACCACTGCCAAAAGTTCAAAACGCTTTCAGCAGAAGAAAGAAACAAACAAGTCCAAGAAAAACACATGTGCTATAATTGCTTAAGTCATGATGTTGGCAAAAGGTGTTTCAGCCAAACAAGGTGCAATATATGCAGTCGCCAGCATCATACACTTCTACACCTTGAAAGATATCAACAAAACCAACAACGGTCAACAGACTACCAACCCAGAGGTTTTCAAAGAAGTTCTAATAATCCACCAAGAAATTCCCAATACAACGCCGGTGCAGGAAGGTCAAATAATCAACCTAACACCAATAGAAATACTTCAACACACCATACTAGCAAACAAGAAGAGAACGTTCTTCTCGCAACAGCCCTTGTTGAAGTTTCCACTTCAAGTTCATCGCAGCCATTACGACTTCTGATCGATCAAGGTTCACAATCTTCGTTTGTTACGGAAGAAGCCGCCCAACGACTAAATTTGCCACGCCGCCACATCAGAGCTGAAATATCTGGTGTTGGCGGGGGAGACCCTAAAATTTCCAAATGGTCCACTAATGCCCAGATTAGACCAAGATTCAAAAGTACATTTTCTATGGAAGTTAACATGATAGTCCTCCCAAAGTTAACACGTTCCATGCCGAAACAAAAACTCCAAATACATAACATAGAACATCTAGGGACAACTCAAATTGACAAAGGAGTCTTTAGAATAGAAATAGCACATTCCAGAAACAGGAGTGAAAATGATGTGAAGGCAGTAATCAACGTAGCTTCTCAATTTAGAGACCTATGTGATAAATCAAAAGCTTACAAATGACGCCAGATGTGAAGCCCTAACCCATCATTTGGAAGAGTTAAAAATCATACCCAGTGGATGCTGATGAATCTTAACGACGTCCATCATACAAGACGGAAAAGAGGCTATCTTGGAAAATTTTTAACAACTGTATTTGGAGTCAACGATGAAGTGTATCAAGATATCGACTCGCTCAACAAAAATCAAGAGCAATTGATTCGAGCGTCCAATCACCAAACTAAATTTATGGTGTCCGCGCTCACGGAGTTCAATGAGACAGAATCGAGGATCACCAATAGACATAAACATTTTCAAGAAAAACTCAACCAAGGACTAGAAGCAATCAACAACATGCAAACTTGGTACAAGCAAATAGACACCAATGCCCTAAATATTCAACTGCTAAGCGCCTACCAAGTAGCACAAAACTTCATCAGCGAAATAAATGAATACTATGACAAACTATTGAACATCCGCTTCAATAGGGGCACAATATACGAACTAGTATCACCGGCATATATCAACAATATCATAAAAGAAACAAATAAAAAATTTCCGAATAACTTAAGGATTGTACCGACAATGTTATCCACGAAGCAGACAGCTAATAAGACAAGTCTCCAAGTGTATGGGTACTTTCCAATAGCAGATGTTGCCAAGTTTGGACTTCTAAAAGCAACGCCAGTTCCGGTGAAAATCGAAAACGGATCGTATTGGAACCTCCACGTCACTAATGACTACATAGCCGTCGACTACGACACGCAACTGTACTTCCAACTTCATGAAAACGACTTACAACAATGCATTAAACTATACCCCAATGATCCACATCAGTTTATCTGTTCACCAAGTTCAGTCAGAAACATAGAAACAAATCCTTCATGTATTATAGATGAAATATATGAACGAGCCGCTCCAAGACTTTGCGCCATTGAAAAAAGCAGCATAAAAGGCATACTATGGAAACAGCTGTGCGCAGCCAATACTTGGATGTTCATATCCAGCTCTCCAACGGTAATATCTGTAATCTGCAATGGTGCGCGGGAAGATGTTGCAATAAACGCAACAGGGATAATTCAAATATCTCAAGAGTGTATAATTCAAACAAAACAAAACATACTCACGCCTAAACGAAGCACCACCGTTCCAGTGTTAAATAGTTATTCCAAAGCGGTCCCAAACTTATTAGGCAATGCAATCCACCAGAAACAACTAGACATTTTACCAACCGAGCCAGTGTTCGAACTGACAGACAGCCTTCATGAATTGATAAACGATCAAGAACACCAACAAGAGCAACTACAGAACATTCTTTGGCGAAACATTCACCATCATTCCATAGCAATTAGCAGCATCACTACAATTATCATAGCCATTCTTATAATTGCAGGATGGTATACAGCCAAAATCATTGTAGCACAGCATCAACAGAAGAAACGCAACAGGAAACCAGATCACAGGACCACTCAAAACGAGGAATTTGAGTTAAGATCTCTCACTTCATCCATCGGAGACAGGCCGCAGAATGTATAATTCTCACAATTACACATAAAATTTCTATAATTTAATAAGACAATTCTATGCATATTTAATATTTACTTAGATAGTATGTACAGTGTCTACACTGACCTTCTTACAGTCACGTCAGTTGAACCTTGCACGTTCTGATGACTATACATAATATAATGTTATTAAATTTTACTATTTTGCATCATTGAGATCGCACGCATTGTTTAATTGATAGTTGTATAAATGGAATGTAAATCTTAGAATAAATCAGTACGTTATTAACCACGATAATTGTTACTCATTTACTACGAACAAATACCTACTACGTCCTACATCGTCCCGCTGCTCATCTCAAGCCGAAGCTGAGCAAAGCTATTGGCAAGCAAAGCTTGCACATACTGAAACAATTTTTAACTTAAATACCTACCCTATACAAAACGCAGTTTTGGATAGGCGCTCAAATATTTAAGACCATTTGCGCGCCGAACATTTGAACGACGAAGAAAACGATTTAATCACTAACTTATGTCGATAATTTATTATAAACATTCTATAGATACTAATAATTCAAGGCCCGTATTTACTAAATCATATAGATATCCTCATATTCATAAAGAAGAGGTAAAAAGCCTGGTAAACAAAATGTTAGAGCAAGGAATTATTCGCCAGTCCATCTCCCCATGGTCCTCCCCGGTTTGGGTTGGTCCCAAAAAATTGGATGCCTCCGGAAAACCCAAATGGCGTGTAGTTATAGACTATCGCAAGCTGAATGAGCTTTCTATAGCTGATAAATATCCTTTTCCGAACATTTCCGATCTGCTCGATCAATTAGGGAAATGTCAATATTTCACAACCCTCGACTTGGCTTCTGGTTTCCACCAGATTGAGATCAGTCCAAAAGACATCGAAAAAACTGCCTCCTCTGTTGAAAATAGTTATTACGAATTCGTTCGTATGCCATTCGGTTTAAAGAATGCCCCGCCCATATTCCAAAGAGTCATGGACAACATCCTTCTCGGCATTCAAAATTTCAAGACTAACGGAAGTGTTCAAGCGTTTCCGCAAAGCCAACTTAAAGATCCAACCTGATAAATGCGAATTCCTTCGAAAGGAAGTTGCTTATCTAGAACACCTTATTACCCAAAGTGGAGTAAAACCTAATCCAAGCAAAGTTGAATGCTTTCAAAAATTTCCTATGCCAACAAATCCTCAAGAAATAATCGGACCCAATTTTAATTTACACCAATTTCGAAGAAACATTCTTGCTAACCACAGACGCTAGCGCATTCGCTATTGGAGCTGTTTTATCTCAAGGTCCCATCGGAAAAGATCTCTCGATAGCATATGCATCTCGAACTCTGTGCAGTGCTGAAACAAAGTATTCTATAATAGAAAGAGCATTATTAGCCATTGTATGGGCTGTCAAGCATTTCAGACCGTATCTTTTTGGTCGAAAATTTGTTTTGGTGGCAGATCATCGTCCTTTGACTTGGCTATTCTCAATTAAGGACCCCGGCAGTCGCTTAGCTCGTTGGCGCCTCAAACTTGAGGAATATGATTACAAGATTGAATACAAACCCGGCCGAATAAACAAAAACGCAGACGCCTTGTCACGTATTAAAATTAACCATCTTAAAAACTGCTCAGATTTTCGATCAACCATTGCTATTTACGCCTCAAATGAAGACGACTTTAATAACAGACCCTCAACCAGCAAACAAAATTCATTTTCAGAAATAACAACCGAAAACGATCTAGACGATAATCAAATAACCGATGAATACAATAGATTTGTTAATTTATACAAGACAGAATCAATCATTGATTATTCCAGAATCGAAATTTCCAGTGATCAATCTTTGGACAAATCAAACAAAAATATTGTCACTTTCTTTTGGCAAACTAAAATGGAAGACTTTCATTTTAAAATTATAGAGGACCTATTTGAGGAAAACTATGATTTTGCCCCGCTTACAGTAAACCAGCGTAAAGGACCGCAAATATTTCATAATACTCTTGTCGTATAATACTGATACCGTAGTCTAGCAGCTTTTCTATATTCTCTATAAATGTCAAGATAAATTCGATCTTTCTAAAACCTATTGTATCGAAAATAATTTACAACTTCCCATCCTCGTAATATTTTCATTCATTTTTTCTGATAAAGATATTAACTTAAAAATTTGCCACAACCTCGTAAGAACCCCAGACCCAGATGAAATACCCACAATTTTAGATCAGTACCATACCGGCAAAAATAATCTTCATCGCGATATTCATGAAACTGTCAAACACATTCGACAAAAATACGTTGGACCGGACTAACTAAAGACGTCGAAAAACTTCGAAGCTGTGAAATCTGTCAAAAAGTTAAAATCTGTAGGAAAAATCTTAATACGCCCCTAGTCATAACAGAAACTCCAAAAACTGCCTTCGAAAGAATCAACTTCGAGTATCCAACTCGTAACTATGCCCTTACGATCCGAGATGAGCTAACCAAATTCACACAAGCATATCCAATATCGGATAAAAAAGACTCAACGATTGTCAATACACTCCTGCTATTCTTTCAACATTATAGGACTCCCCTACGAATCCATTGTGATCATGGCCGTGAGTTTGATAACACGTTAATGAAAGACCCGTGCACACTCTATGACGTCAAATTAACCTTTGTTAGCCATCCACAATCAAATGGATCGCTCGAAAGATTCCACGCCACTTTAACAGAAATGATTATGGTTCATACAGCAGAACATCCCGAGGAATACCCATTCAATATCCTCCCCTATTCATCTGTTACAATAACACAAAAAATAAGACTCATGGCTTTACACCTGATGAGCTTATTTTTGGCCATACATCTAGTCGTTCAGCAGAAACCCTTTATAACCAAGAACAGCTTATTTCAAAATACATTAGAGACCTTAACAATCGAATGGAACACTGTTACAAACTCGCACGTACAGAACGAACATACAAAAAGAAAAGAAGAAAATAAGATTTGATACCCGAAATCTCCCAGAGTACAAAATTGGAGATAAGGTGTACGTAAAAGAGTCCCAAATAACAACGAAAGCACAAAACAAATTTAATGGACCCTTTGAAATAATAGAACTTTTCGGAACTTCCGCTGATGTCAAAAACCTGTCCACAAATCAAACATCAAAAATAAATTTCGATAGATTGAAACCATTCTACGACTAGTCTATTCTATTTTCAGACTCTTCGTGTTGATCTCGGCGTCCGTCGCCCAATTTCTACTTACACCCATCAATAACACCAATAAAATATTTTACCACGAAGAAAATACCATCCGAGTATCAAATGACAAATGGACACTTTTAGTTTATAAGGAACTAGAACCTTTTCAAGAAGCGATTCAAAACAATAAAAAAATACTCTCCAGTATGACTGATTTGCTCGAATGAACGCTATTAAAATTGGAATTCAGACTTATATAAACCTTTTAACCCGAATTTCTGACTCCGTTAAAGAAAAGTTTAGAGAAGTTACAATTGATACAAAAAACTACGCATTAAGAACCAAACGTGGATTAATTAACGGCATAGGCAGCATCTTTAAATCAATTACGACGGAGAATACTATAATGAATGTATCGATAAAATTAGCCACGATGAACGCGAAATCGAAAATTTACTCAAAAGCCAAATATCGGCCACATCATCGGTTATAAAAAACTTTAACTCCACGATACAAAAATTACAGATAGACGAAGAAACCTTCAAAAAAGATGAAATTTCCAAATCTATCGAAAATAAAACAAATGCCTTAGTTTTCTACGAGAGTCAAGTGAAAGCTCTAAATCTTTGCGAGTCGTTAATGGAAAGCTACGTATTTTTAGAAAACTCTTTTAATGATATTTTAAGTGCTATTACTTTTGCGCGTTTAGGAATTTTACATAGCTCTATAATTACACCAAGAGATTTAGTCACCTCTCTTCAAGAAATCTCGCGATCTCTCTCAAAAAATAACTTACCTTTACCTACATATACTTCAAATGGTGCTCAGTATCTCGATATTATAACTTTAGAAGCTTATCAAACAGATAATAAAGTTTTATTTGTTCTTAACATACCTCTAATTGAACCAGAAACCTATACCCTATACCGTCTATTCCCTATCCCTAGACTGGATAATTCAACAGGTTTCTACCACATCATACCAACAACCCAAAAGTATATTGCGAGAGATGACGATTCTTTATTGTACATACTACCACAAGATCTTGGAAGCTGCAAAGAAGTGAAAGCCAATACCAAAATCTGTTCCGACGTCCTTTAATACCCTATAGATAGCGACGCTATATGTGAAGCCCAGCTACTTAGGCAGTCGACCGTGTTACCTAAAACATACCAAATGTGGAAAAAGGGAACTTGTGACAAAGATCCTAAAGACCATTTCATTACTAAAATTGCAACCAGATTGTAATGCATTTGTCGGAAGCACCCGAATCCATTCCAAATATTTCGTTGAGGAATACAAAAATATCACGTATAAGAGCCATCCCGTCATCATTCCCTATGACTGTTGCAAGCATCTCCCAGAACGACCCACTCTTCCAGAACTGAAGCCGCTACAGCTCAGTAAAATAGACACAGAAGACCTAAATGTCGCACAACACAGACTGAATCAGTACTCGAACGAACTTGACAGGTTAATAAAACAGCCCTTTGTAACCAAGCATATCGACTGGTTCACCATCCTGACAATTACGCTGGTTATCGCCTTAATAACCCTTTACATTTGCTGCAAGTGTCGACGCAAAGGACCCTCCAGGCTTAGTCTCACAGGAGGAAATGACCGTCCATCACCACCAAACTTAGAACAAAGAAGTTCAGTTCAAACGCAATTGAGGAAGCTGATCCCGAAGAGACGCACCAGAATATACCCGGAAGATACCATAGAGGAAGAGTCCCTCTAGAAGTGAAGTCCTTCATAAAAAGTTGCTGCAAAGCACCGACTTTTTCTTAAAAAGGGGAGCTGTTATATTGGTTTCCCACGACCTTCGAACACCAGGAGTATCATCGACCCATACCGGCTATTGCAACATCCTCGGAACCGCCGCATAAGCAAAACGTCAGCAAGAGAACAGCACGTCGAGCCATTCTCACGAGCATCAGCACATTTTTTTTGTATAATTAGTTCCAATGTAAATAATATTAGTTAGTTAGAATTTATATTTACATGTTATTATACTAATTTAATATTTAATATTTTAATCATTTTAAATAAAAAGTAGTTTTTTTAAAAAATGAAAATTGAAGTTTCATAGTTAACATATATATATAAATATATAACAGCTGTGATACACACAAGTTTTTATATTTTATATATATATATATATATATATATATATATATATATATATATATATATATATATATATATATATATATATATATATATATATATATATATATATATATATATATATATATATATATTGTCTCCTTACCTACCTACAGGAACGTCTGGAAGGTTAGGTTGTTTTTGAACATGAACAACGCTCTTTTGTATTGGTAATGTACTAGTTTCTTGAACACCAGGAGGACAAATATCCAAAATACCATCATTACCGTTGCTGTTGCTTAAACTTGCTATATCGTCAAGATTCTGAGGCTTTGGTCCTAATTCTTTATTATCACAGCAAAATAACCTCGCTTTATTAATATCATAGCCACATATTGAATTTGTTATAAATTCGATTTCTTGGGAAGTCGCAATCCCAATCAGTCTATTAATTCTTGGACAATACTTAGATGAAACACAGTTGCCTTGTGTTCCATTAACTGTTATACATGACCGCTTTTCGACTAAAATAAAAATCCTAATTGAAATAATACCTCATTGCGAATATATTGTAATTGTGTAGTATTATTTTTTAGAAATTTCTTTTCCTTCCCAGATAATAAAAATATGTTTTGGCAAGTACTTCAAAGTTACGTACGCCAATAGATTTTATAACTTCAGGTATTTACATTTAAAATACGTTTTTTTTTATTTATTCTTAAATAAAACACTGAATCTAAGTCAATAATTTTGTGATCCTATACCGGTGTATTTTACGTTTAAGTATGCCCCTCTATTTTTCAAAATTTTATTGAAACCGGTTTAAGCGTTTTCAAAATATATTGATACAAATTTTTAATCATAGGAAAATCTAGCCAATGACCATTGTGACATATATATATATATATATATATATATATATATATATATATATATATATATATATATATATATATATATATATATATATATATATATATATATATATATATATATATATATATATATATATATATATATATATATATATATATATATATATATATATATATATATATATATATATATATATATATATATATATATATATATATATATATATATATATATATATATATATATATATATATATATATATATATATATATATATATATATATATATATATATATATATATATATATATTAGGTATATATCTTTTCTTGGGATATATATTCATAAAACGATTTTTTAATTATTTGTCATATTTAATTTAATTTGACGTTTCGACAGGTAGTTCCATGTCTTTTTAAAAAAGGTTTTTATTTTATTTTTCCTAAAACAGATTGCAAGAAATAAACAATCTAAGATTTTAAAAAATCAAAAATTATCTTACCATGAAACGTAAATCAAAAGGTCAATAACACCAATTAACATTTAAGCAAAATAAAATACACATAGCACATTGTCATTTTGTCAAACAAATACAAACACAGAACATCTATTGCAGACTAACTGAAATATATAGTGTAGGATTTCATTCTTATCATAATACTTTTTTAGTGATTACCGGAGAGTTTTTATTATTTAAATATTTATATATTTTAAACAGATTTGGGGAACTTAGATGATGTTGAAAAACATTTTGTTTACTAAATTAACATCTTTTTTGTCATTAATGGCATTTTTATTTTTCCCGATTTCAATAGATTCATATATCTCTCTTTTCCGTTTATGAGATTCCGTTTTTAAAATTCTTACCTTGGAAAAATTAAATTTATGGTTGGTTTGATTTTCGTGTTTAGTGAGCGCTGTGGGGTTTCCCTTGTCGTATTTTTGTGAATTTAGCCTTGATTTTAAATACTGAGTAGTTTGGCCAATGTAAACTCCACAGCAGTCACTACATGGGATCTCATACACAACGTTGCTCCTTTTTAAATTGGTTGTTTTTAAATCAAAAGAGTCCTTAATATAATATTGGTTTTTATTAATAACATTTGATAGAATATTTTTTAGGAATTTTGAGAGCTCGCTTAGCGGGGATTGAACACATGACACTATAGGCCTTAGAGGTATACATTCTTTATGAAGCTTTGGCAATCCGTATATTTTAGGAGGCACGGCATTATTTATTTTTAGTTTTTTAGCAGTGTCAGGCGATATATATCCTTTTTTATCTCATTTATTAACTAATTCGTTGTTCAGTTTCTGTAATCGAGAAGTTGGATCAATTTTTTATTTGTTTATAAGTAGTGTTATCATTTAGGAGGTTATTCATTTTGTTATTATATTCTTGTGCTTCCATTATAACTGTTTTATTAGATTTATCAGGTTTTAATATCATTAAATTTGGATTTTCCTTAAGAAAGGTTTGAGTTTTTTTTTATTTTTTGGTTTGAGCTTTTATTGCTTTTTTCCGAAAGATTTTTGTTTTGAAAATTTACTAATATGTTACAAGTTTTTGTCCTTATTTCTTCTTTAATGGTAATATTTAGATTAGTTATAGAGTTTTCAACGTTGCATATGATGTCCGGCATTGGCAGTTGTTTAGAATTTTCCAAGGGTGCTGCAAAATTTGAACCCAAACTTAGTACTTCGTTAGCATAGTCGGGAATTATGGTATTCGTTAGATTTTCTACCCAGTTATTATTTTTGTTGGGTGTGCATATTTTGGTATTGAGTTTATTAATTTTTTTCAAGTTTCTTTCCCTTGTTTTTAAGAATAAACGTTCAGTTTTTTTTACAATCGATTCTTTAAGTGCATTGAGAGTATTAACTTCAATTAATTTATTTAATTTTAATTCATGTGCTAATATTTCTTTTTCGATATTTTTTAGGTTTAAAGTGGTATCTGTAATTAATAAATTAAGTGTTTTTTCCGGAACTGCTCCACGAATGAATCTTCAAATTTACGTGTCATGTTTACATTTGTGAAAGAAATGTGCTTAAAATTAAAATTTAGGAACGTAGGCTTCAAATTATCGTTTTTGCATCTTAATAAAAAAATTCTTCTATTTTTTTGGCTTGCATATTTCGCTTGAAGTTTGGAATACATTTTTATGTATGAGGCAGCAATATTTCCATATGTGATTTTTATGTTTCTGTAGGAAAGCATATTTTCACCCATGCTTAATATATTGTTTCGAATATATTTTTCTTGAACCTTCAAATATATATTGTAATTAGGTACTTCTTTTCTTGGGATGCGTGTTCATAAAATTAAAACGATTTTTTAATTATTTGTCATATTTAATTTAATTTGACGTTTCGACAGGTAGTTCCATGTCTTTTTCAAAAATGTTTTTATTTTATTTTTTCTAAAACAGATTGCAAAAAATAAACAATTTAAGATTTTAAAAAATCAAAAATTATCTTACCATGAGACGTAAATCAAAAGTTCAATAACACTCCTAGAAATGCCCCTAGGGGCCAACTTTTTTTTTTCAAAATTGCCGAAAAAAGGCAGGAGTTTGAAATCTCGATATCGGTATGGGGTGGTTCGGCCAACTTTTAAATGCGATGTTTTTACCGTATACGAGGTTGGCCCCTGAGAGGCGCCCCTAGGGGCTGGGATTGTAAAAATTAAGTTAGCGCTCTCATATTCGAGGGTTAGATGGGCGGGGTGGATACGAAAAAAAAAGTTTTATGACTTTTTTTTTTCATGCGCGCGTTTTCGGATTGCGCATGCGTAAACCTTTTTCGCTCTGGAAGGCAGACGCGTGGAGGTTTTTTTTTTAATTTGTTGTTTTTTGCTGACTGACGGGCGTTGACTGACCGCGGTTTTAAGCTGCTCTCAACTACCCTAATCATCTGTCAAAAAACTGGCCTTAAGAAATTCGTTGCGTTTTTTATGCGCTGGCTCTCCGTAGTCTCCGTCTAATAGGGGTTTATTAGAGCGTCTAGAAATACTATTTTTCCACTCTCGGCTAGGGTTACCAAATTTTTCACGGTCTAAAGGAGGACTTCTCTGACAACGTCATCAAAAATTTACCTTTTATACAGGGGGCATACAAAATACAAAAATGTTACTTTGCGCATCTTTGCGTAAAAGTAAAAATATCTCATTTTGCAAGGTACGAAAAAAGGCAGTCTTGTTACAAGTTTTTGCTTGAAGAATGAAGGCTCGCGTTAATAAAAATTTAATTTTTAATACAGGGGGCATAAAAATGGTATTTTGCGTAAGAGTAGGTATGTGTCTCATTTTGCAAGATACGAAAAAAGTCACTCTTGATAAATGTCTTTGCTTGAAAAATTAATGAGGTTCGCGTTATCACAAATTTATTTTTTTATACGGGGGGGCATAAAAAAATTAAAAAATGCTATTTAAATTAAAAAATGCTATTTTGCGTAGAGTAAAAATGTCTCATTTTGCAACATGAAAAAAGTCACTCTTGATAAAAGTTTTTGCTTCAAAAATTAATAAGGTTGGCTCCAATTACTGTAAGTAGCAATTTTTTTCAGAAATATTTGTAAGGAAAGTTGTAATAAAAAGGTTAACGCTAATAACCAAACTCAAGAACAAGGTAATATCGGTTTCAAATCAATACCGGATCCGGATAGCAGTGGTGGTACTGGCAGTGGTATAGTAAGTAAATTTAAAAACTTAAATAATAAGGTTATATTTATATAATATATTTTGTTTTATTAAGGGTAACAAACCAGAAAATACCAGAAACCAGTGTAAGGACAAGGAGTACTTAGTTCTAGAAGGCTCTCTTACTCCAGCTGGTGCAATTGTGGATTCTAATCTATTGAATGAAAGCTGCTCTGAAAATCTGTCCGAAAATATTTCAAATAATTTGGAAGATGTAATTGAAATAAGTTCGGGCACGACTCCAAAGTCTCCAAAAAAAAACTTGTTTACGACATTAACGCCTAATAAAAAACCTAAATTAGTCGCTTCTAATATAGAATCAGAATCTTCAGCTACGTCCGAAAATTATGTCAACAATCTAGAGCTTCTAGAAGTTATTGACACTGATAGTACCTCTCCTAACTTTACCCCATCTGGAAAAAATAATAGTCAGTGCTTAAAAAATCGAAAAAAATTACGGATTACGTTGATATTTTGAAAGAGAAGGAGGAAGAAAAAATAGATCTAGCACTCTCTAAATTTATGTTTGGATGTAACCTACCTTTCAGGGTTATTGAATCACCCCTATTTAAAAACTTTATAAAAACAATACGTCCTGCATATGTGGATAAAATACCAGGACGTAAAAAACTCAGCACAACACTTTTAGAAAAATGCTATGGAGAGTGTATCGATAGTACCCGCAAAAAGGTACACTCAGATTCGGTTATTTTGTGTGAGGGTTGGAAGAATTCATCAAGCAACACCAAGACTGTGGTTACTATGTTGCATTCAACAGATGGTGAAACCGGATTTATTGATGCATGGGATTTAACAACTGAATCGGAAACTGCAGAAAAACTTGCAGAAATAATTATAAAATCTAGAGAAATTGTCAAAGAAAAATACAACGTTGACGTGTACGCTGTTGTTTCCGATAATGCTAGTGCGATGGTTAAAATGGGGTCTCTTTTAAAACATTGCATGTGGCACAGTACATGCAGTAGTCATACAGGTAATCTTTTGACAAAGGACATCCTAGATAAAGAGTTAGTTGACAACGTTGTTGTTGTACTTAAGGAATTCAAGCAACCTGATTTTGAAAAGATGATTATATCGAAAGGGGGCGAAGAATTAAACTTCCTGCTGAGACGCGCTGGTGCTCATATCGTGATATAAGAGTCTCATACAAAACCTATCTTACATGAAACAAATTTCAGCAGCTACAAGGAAAAAGATTAAGCCTAAAGTTACCGAATTAATATATACTTTATTGACGATGTCCAAAAAAATTTAGATATACAGAATCCAATTTGCAACCTTGTCAATACCTGTCAGAATGCTGATATATATAGCAGATGCTGTAAACCTTTGGTTAAATTTGGAAGTGCCAGAAGTTTTCGCAAACAAACTAAAAAATATAGGCATATAAACGTTTATGCATTAACTCCATATTTTTATATATATATATATATATATTAAACTAGAGTCTGTACATACTACAAAAATAAATGCATTCCTTTTTAAACATCTAGACAACAAAGGCATAGAAGAATGGGATAAATTCAATACAAGATCAGGTATAGTATTTTTAAAATTATCTGTAGTTCTATTATTGTGAGTTATTAAAATTGTTGAAATGTATATCAGTACTCCTACTTAAACTTTTTCATTTTTTCTTGTGAAAATAACCACTAATATTTTTTTAGGCATATTTGCAACACTTTTTGAAAAAAAGGTAAACAAGCCGTTAGTGTTTTGGAGAATGGCCCAGATGGAGTGCCCAGTCTTAGGGAGCTTGGCTCTTAAGTTACTCAAAATTCCTGCATCTTCTGCGCAACTTGAGCGCTTGTTCTTAAACTGGAGATATATTCACACACCTCTTCAAAATAGACTATCATTCGAACATTCGAAAATGTTGGTCCACTTATATTTTACCCTCCAAAGTGAGAATACTGAAAGGAATGTTGATTACGATATTTCTGATTCTGATTGATTCAGCATTCCATTCACTTAGTGACGTAGAAGCTTAAGGTTTTTTTATCAGATGTTTAGTTGTTTTTAGTAAATGTTTATTCTATGGTCTATGGTTTTGGTTTGGTAGTTTTAATATAACGTTTAACTTTAACTGTAGCTTTAATTTTTGTACCAAATTAATTGTCGACATTGTCGACACTGTCGACGTTGACGACGTCACTTAGTAAGTCGACGTCGACACCATAGTTGACGCGTCAACAATTAAATTGTCGACGTGACATTCTCGACGTCGCCCAACCCTGTTAAATACCCAGCATCTCAGGCAAATCAAAATGAAGTTACACTTATAGAACATGAAGCCAAAGAGTCGGATAATGAAAATATTAGTGCTATTGATCCCTCAACAATCCAGAAAGATTAAGATACATGAATTCTAAATTTGATTAAAAAACTAAACAAAAATTGATAACAGTATACTATCCGCACATATGTTAGAAATTAAAATATTTTTAGAATACGACGTTTAGAATCATTAATTTAGCACTTACACAGATTAAACTTTAATGGCGGAGGCAAAGCCACGCCAGCCGTGCGGTTTGCGGATAAAATACTTAATAACACTTAGATTTATGTCCGGATACTATATAATTGCCGCTAAAAATTAATATATTCTTTAAATATGGCGCTTAGAATAATTTATTTAACAATTATAAAGCAATTTTTAATGTCCGAAAGAGGGCCGTCCGGTTTAAAGATGAAACGCGATATTTTTTAGATGCACGATTTATATAGAACAGACTAAGAATAAAGTATATGACATAAAGTAGCAGACCAGACACAAAGTTATACGTGCAGTGTTGCCAAAATCACCTGATTTTCTTGGAATGTCATATTCTATGTCCATAATTAACTGCTTGCAGTAATTATAACACTGTGCATATTTTAGTTTACGTTGATGCATTTTACATGCAAATTTTTAAACACAACTAAAGTTAGATAAACAACTTTTTCAAAAAAAAAATCAAAAAAACTCGCAAAACCCGCTATGATGGGATTTTTGACGGAATGGAGAAACAATATTATGTACAATGTTGCCAAACTTACATTATTTTCTTGAAATATTTGTGACGACCTGTACAATGTCAAGGTCAGGAAACGATGGTTTTATTAACAAAACTAGAGCTAAGTGCTAACCCGGTATAAATCTACCTATATAATAATAATAACTGAGTAATGATCTTCCAAAAGTATTCCTAAAAGCGTGAAACCCGTGAGGGTATCATCATCACAAGAAACATAAAATTTAATGATTTATTTTTCTAATATATCAAAATACAAGAGTTCTAACCACACTACACCACAACTTGTTACGTTCTGGACGCGCGTTTCGCTAACCAAGTTAGCATCATCAGCAGATGATATAAACTAAAGCGAAACGCGCGTCCAGAACGTAACAAGTTGTGGTGTAGTGTGGTTAGAACTCTTGTATTTTGATCTATCTTCCACCACAGGTTCCAGTGTTAGGACTTTTTCTAATATGTTAATGTAGTTGATTCTGGGAAAGGTATAGTTGAGCGTCCCAGTCCTTCAAAGAAAACAAAATTGATTCCGATGTTTTTGTAACGTGCGGAAAATACCCAAAACAAATCGAAATTGAAATGAAATTTTTTTTACTCTACTAATACCAAGGTTTTTAAATAGGTTAGGTTGCCTTGTAAAAGTGTCGGGGAAGGGGGCACAGGAGGGGATAATACGTCACTCGGTGGACAAAATAAAATAGGATATGAATCATTATTGTGCGTTTCTAAACGAATGCAAGTTAATTTTGCTGTTCTTTGACATTTTTATTTAATATTTCTCGTTTTGTTTTGTGTTCGTAAGGATTTTATATTAGTGCTAAGTTGTGTCAACATATTTATTTTTAATTAAAGACTATATAGACAGTATTACTCGTCGTTTGGTGTTCGTAATTTTTAGGTGAAATAAGGTTTACTTAAAATGGTATTATGATAACTTAATATTTGTTTGTTGTTTAGTTAAATGTGTCTAGTGGTGGTGGATCAGCGTGTAGCGTTGCTTCTTGTAAAAATAATTCAAGAAAAGCCAAAAAACAGGATGAAAATATTATGTTCTTTAGATTTCCTAATACTCCGAAGATTCAAAAAGAATGGGTTAGAAAGTGCTATAGGAAAGATAAATGGGACCCCAAAAATAAAAGACTATGTAGCATACATTTTAATCCAAGTAATTATGAGGATGAAATTATGTCAAGAAGGTTTAATATTCAACCCAAAAAGTTAAAAGCAAATGTTAATTTACATCTAACCACTTTACTATTTCGTCACATCTTATTTTTATTTTTTTGTAGCAATTCCTTCTTTATTTTTGTTGTCAGCTGATAAGGAACTTATGAAGTCGACAATACCGACACCAAGAAGTCAAAGAATGGTGCAGAAAGAAAATAAAGGACTTGTTGAAAAATTGTTGATAGAAAGTGGTCCGAGTACTCCAGCAATTTCCAAAGAACTTTATTATAGATATCTCTGTAGTTCCATCAACCAGCAAATAAAGTGACATGACATCTCTAAAAGAAAACTGAAAGAATTGCAGCATGCAATTGACTTAATTAAAAAGAAAAATTAGTTATTAGAAAAAGATATGACAAATTTGCAATTAAAAATTAATAAGTAAGAGCAATGAGCTAAAGGAAATGAAATTAGAACTTGAACATTCCTTAACTCCAAATCAAATTGACCTAACCTTAATAAGAAAATTTAAAGTGCGTTGGACAACAGAAGAGCTTTCGAAAGCATTCACTATAAGGTATTTTACTTAGAGATGTTATATCTACCTAAGGGAAACACTTCATTACCCTTTGCCAGGATTATCAACTCTACAACACTGGGCTGCTAACATAAGTTTAGGGAGTAGGATATTACATGGATCTTTTGATGAGATTAAGGTGTCAAAGCTGTATGAATATAGCCAAAAAGAGGATGCAATTGCTGAGACCCACAACTATATGCAAGTGATTATGGCAAGGGGTTTATTTGATAAATGGAAGCAACCTATATACATTCACTTTGATGAAAAAATGACAAAAGATATTTTGGAAAATGCATTTTGTAAATTAAATGAAATTAATTATAGTGTAATTGCATGTGTATCTGATTGTGATAGTGGAAACCAAGGTCTTTGGAAGGCAATGGGCATTAACATGGACAATAATTTTGAGAAACACCCGATAACAAAAAGCCCATATTTTTTTTGCTGATATTTCACATTTACTAAAACCCTTACGCAATTGGTTTTTAGATGTAGGATTTACCTTAGCAGATGGCACAAAAATTAGCAAAGAACCAGTCAAGTGTTTGATAGAAACCACTAAAACAGAAATAAGTTCGTTTTATAAAATTATACCAGCATATATAAACTGTGAGAAAACACAAAGACAAAATGTAAAACTAGCTGTTCAGCTTTTTTCGAATACAACAGTTACAGCTTTAAAACAATGTTTACCAGGTGAAGAAAAAAACATGACAAAAAATGTGGGAGAGAATTCATTCAGCTCGTTAATGATTGGTTTGACATTATGAACTCTTATTCCGTAACAAGTTCTCTACCCACAAAAAAACCATATGGAATCAATTTAAAGATGCAACAGGAAACATTAGAAAAAATGATTTCTACAATACAGGGAATGCTGTGTAATGGTAAAAATTCTCTTCAAGTGTTTCAAAAGGGTATAATAATGTTTATAAAGTCATTACAAGGATTATTTACTTATATAAAGGAACAATATGATGTAAAGTATGTACTTACCCACAGACCTAACCAAGGCTGCCTAGAGAATTTCTTTTCACAGGTAATACTTACATACTGTATCCTATGCTATTATAAAATATAATTGTTTGTTATAATTACAGTTACTACAAAAAAACTTAAAAAAAATATATTACTCTTAGTTCTATTTTTGTTTCCGTGAGGGTAGATAGATACTAAAGTTTATATTTCAATTTTAAACATTTTTAGATAAGATCACGTGGAGGATTACATGATCATCCATCCCCAATAAATGCCATTTACACGATTAGAATGATTTTATTAGGGAAAAATCCTGGAATAGTGCAGAAAAATTAAAACATAGATATTTCAGGAAGCCTTCACGGTCCACAAGAGGAATACCTAATAGCAAATGCGATAAAACAGGCTAAACTTGGCAAAATTATGTCTCCCAACCATTAGAGTTATCTAACTTGCACGAAGGAGTGGAAACAGCAAGTAATACCTCTTCAAGCCCTACCTCATCAGAAAGAACATCCGAAGAAGATGCTTTAATTTATATTGCAGGATATCTCGCTAAAAAACATCGTGAAAAATACCCCCATTTGGGCAAATACACATACGAAGTAAAAAACACATTCCATACCTACAACATTCCTTCGTGGATTCAGAATCTCTCTTTTGGTGGGTTAATTGAAACATCGAAAGAATGGATTCAGAAAGTACAGAAGTTGAACAAATACTTTAATAAATTACATTTCCATTATGAAGGGAATTGTAAAACAAACATCGGTCCATACGGAAGACAAAACAACATTTCGAAAGACTTGATACGGTCTTTTTGTAGACAAAGAATTTTTATAAGAATAAAATGGCTTAGCATAAAGCAAGAAGAGATTAAAGCAGAAAAACGGAAAGCATCTGATAGGGATTATAACAGAAAAGTTTCCAAAAATTGTTTAAAAATTATTACCTAAATTTTGTATATGTAAAATTAAAATAATTCTTATTAATTAATTGTTGTTTATTGTTACTGCACACAATGCACAATGCAACAACACATTAGAGAAGTTTCAGCCTAATGCAGTGCCAATGGCCTGACGAACGTAACAGTTTAGAAGCTCAGTCGGTAAAGAATCTCTTAATCGTAAAAGTGAATTACAAAATGAGCTATAAGGACTTTTTTGAATTTATCACTGATAAAAAGGAACTATTGATTGCTGTCTGCAGTTCTGGAAAATATAACTAGTTAATTAGAAAAAGTAAATATCTTGTTTTTTAAAAGTTAAAGCTATTCGTACCTTGTTTCTTAAACTAAAGCTAGGTTTTGTTTGAGCATTAAGACATATTATTTTGTTTATAAATAACTAGGTTATTTCGATAATAGTTGTAATTGACAAATTTATAATGCCCTCTTTCTTCATTCAGAATGGTCGATCTGTCCTATTTTTTATCGTTGATGATTTGGTCACCCTAAATTATATTAAATATTATATTAGTTATCTTAAAGGTAGGTATATTAAATTTTCTCACGTATAAATAAGAAATTATTTAGCGTAAAATTATTAGTTTTCGTCACAAAATAATTTAGGTACCCATATGTATTACTAAACTTGATAACATTATGTTGCATTTTTTCTGAATAGGACTAACGGACTATAACATTACGTATTATGACTAACGCATTATAAGGTACCTATTCCAATTCTTAAAGAAAACAATTTTTCACCCATTTTGGTGTCTGCCAAGTTTAATTAATATAAGTCTAATTTTAGGTGAATTAAAACTAGGAAAAAAGGAAACAAGATAGTAAAAAACATGTTTACTGCTAGTTTAAACCAAAATACATTACAATTCATACAATAATACAAACATTAAAAATCACGAGTAAACCTTGTTTGTTCACATTGAAGCCAAATCGATTTCAAATTTGTCAGCCGGGTGACGTATTCCCGCCTTCGTTTTGATTGGTTGAAAGTTACCAGGCCACCTAACCTATCTAAAAACCTTGCACTAATACCACATTTTCTCACGTAGAACACGAAGAATTTCTAAAATTATGCAACTTATCAAGACATGGTTGTCCTTCCCAGTAGACGCCAGATTGGAGCACTTATTTTAAATGAAATTTATTCCGAAACAATGATTGAATGGAAAATTAAATATGAAGGAGAAATTGTATGCATGTCTTTGGATGGATGGAGTAACACACATAAAGAACCAGTAGTATGTACGTCTTTTATGACTCAGTCCGGTGGATCTATACTTATTGATACATCTGGTAAATCTCATGTATCATAGTACCTAAAAGAAATTGTCTTGGATCAATCTCTAAAACCACTAAAAAATTGGAGTATTGGTACGAAGCATAGTTACAGATAATACTAGTAATTATGCTAAAATGAGAACATACTTAGAAAGCGACCACCTAATAGAAGGTGGATATTCATCACATATATTAAACCTCTTGGCATTAGACTTGGACGGTTATGCAGTTACTGGTCATATTTAACGTGTCATAAAATATTTTTGAAATAAACATTTACTTGCCGGACTCGCAAAAACACTTGGAAAGAAACTTATTTTACACCATGAAGTTCGTTGGAACATGATGGTCGATACCACCAAGTCATTCTTGGAAAATCGATAAAAAAACATATCTAAAATTATAAATGACATAATTTTAAGTTACCTAAAGCCAACAGCAGTCGTTTTACACAAAGTTCAAAAAGACAAAACGAATATTCCAATTGCAATTGAAATTTAGGGCAAGCTGGAACTGGATCTTAAAGGGCAAACTTAGACGTTAAAAGCCTTTTTATCGAAGTATATTACCTAGATAATATTTCTGACCATCATTTGGTAAACGTTTAAATAACCACCAAAGCGAACAAGCATATATTTATTAAAATAATAGTATATTACATACCTAGGTAGAAAGTTTTCGAGAGAAAAGGATGAACCATTTCTCGTAATAGGAACGAAATCTTTTCGCCGAGGTTTGTATACTATTTTATTTACAACTATACATTTTAAATTCAAATGACGTTTTTTGTGACAAATATAACTATGTGAAAAATTAAAAAGTAAAACTCCTGTATAACAACAAGCTTTGCCACTATCAACAAATAAAAAGTCAACGAAATTTCGACAATGGTTACTATAGTACTAAATAAGCCAAGCATACAAACTTAAATTAGTTGCATTTCATAAATTCACTTTTATCCGGATAAATGCCAAACTCAAAAATATGTTTCTTCAAAACTCAAAAATATGTTAATTACAGACTTCATTCCATTTCCGCTTTTAGCACAGTATACCATTCCCAAAAATCTGTTTTTGGATGTAACTTTAAAAATACACCACTTATGGTATGGAAGAAAGGAATTATTATTGATGCAATTTGGCCAAATAAACAAGGCTTTCTATGAGTACAGCTGCTTAGTGCAACCGCATCTGTTGAGAGAACGTTTTCATCATTTGGAAACGAAAAAGCTGGAAAATTGACATACAATCAGGTAAAAAACATAAAAAAGAAAATATTGCTTGGATATGGAACTATTCAAACACACCAGGGCCTTTGCCGGATGAATCATCGGAACATTCCATTGATTCTCACGAATCCGACGATAGTTTACCATTATTAAGGTTGATATAAATTGGTTAGTTTACTTGTAATAACATTAACGCCAATATTTTTTATTAGTTTTAGATTTTTTAATTAATTTCGTTATCTCTTGTTTCTGTTATTTATTTGTAATAAAAATATTTTCCTAACTAGTTCCCTGATTTTATTTGACTAATATAAATATTATACATAAACAAAATTAATATCAAAACCTGATGTTTGATATTTATACAAATATCATGATATTTACCAACCTTACTTTTACAAGTATACAGGGTTGCCAAAAAAAATTAATTACAATTATCAAATTAAACTTCACATAGGATTAAGGCTCGGATCCGAGTCAGCTAACCCATGAAATTTAAAATGTTTCAGTCTTATTTTATGACAATCCTGTAGGGCAACAAAAGTACCTTTTTATAAATTAGTGCTTTAAAAATATATATAAAAATCGCCGATATTGATCCCCATGCGCACTGAATGTAAAATCAATTTGCTTTTAACACCCTGGAAAATATATTTTATAAAAATAAAAATTGCGTTTTTTTTTAATTATTTTTCTTAATAGAAATCTTTATGTTATAAAATAGAGCTGCAAATTTTTATTTAAAAAATAAGACTTTCTTTCAATGATGATAAAGATATCGAAAAAATAGTCAAATTGTCCCGAGAGTCGAAGAGCTTAAAAAATGTTAACAATTCACACGATAACACCTTATAACAAGCCGAAACAATTTTTTAAAAATTCTTTTTAGGATCTGCCTCTGTATTCGTAATGTTATATATTCGACTGTTGGTTAATGTAACGTCACATTTAATAAATTAATTGTAGGTATTCTTAACCAAGGGAAGGCAAATTATTAACTAACAGTAGTTGCAAAGGAAGGAAAAATCAAGGAAAATGCAAAACTTATAACATAAAGCTTTTTTCGAAATATTATCTATAATTCTTTGTTAGGGCAATACTTTCCAAATTATATCTATTTCTTATTATGTGTTATTAACTTAGTATTTGCAACTATAATTTGAAATTTAATCATACTCACAACTACATATATCTAAATCGGTAACCTAAGGAGTTAGAATTGCTAAGTTAATTAATTTAATTATTTCTCTTCATATAATAAATTCCTTGTCAAAATGTACTTACTTGGACAACCATTTGTGTTTCTATATATAATGGAACTTATAATAATCAGGAGCACACAAAAACACATTCTAAAACAAGATAATACCTACCGCCCTAAAATGTCCAAAAGAGCCACAAACCATGAATCCACTTACTACATTCAAGGCTAGAACTTGCAATTTATGTGTTTGGATGGTAAAACCATCAAACCCATCTGAAGCTGTTTCAATTGTTTATTATATGAAATACATTGTCGCCATACAATGATATAGAGCTAATATTGAAAGAGATAGTGAATTAAATATTCATATTAAGTCCAAGGTATTTAAAGAATCGAATATTATGAATACAAAGACAAATTTTGCAAATAACTGCAGTAATCTGGTGTTCAGCAAGAAAGAAGTAAGTAAATAAAAGTGATAAAATGATTGTATGAACAGATCTCCAAAGGAGATACAAAATGTGGAATAACGTCGATAGAATAATACACATATTATTAAGTAGGATAAAGTTATAAGGGAGAGGTTGAGGAAGTTTAGTTGATGATCCCAAATCCTTAAAAAAAATAAACAGCAATCCGTAACTTTATGTACTCCTTTGGAGCGTCGGAAATCAAGTCAATTAGACAATAACGTGTAATGTGATAAACAGCAGTTATTTTTTACGTGTAATGTGATAAACAGCAGTTATTTTTTACGTTTAAGTGGGAGATAATTTAACAAAAAAGTTAAGAAAAAGTTGTGTCAGACAAAAATTTTCGATTTTTCTAGTTTGTCCATCACCCGAAACATGTCGATTTAATGACTGTTATAACAGAAATTTGTTTTTTTTCTGAAATGTTAAATCAAAAGTAAACATGTAATCATATATTATTGTCCAACGAAAAATTTTAAGAGAGTTTAGCAATCCGACGTTCCGGAATTGTCAATCTAACGACAGCAGTCTTTGTAACAAACAACTGTCGGACAAAAACAGTACATGTAAAAGAATCCTATTCTTTATCTATGATGTCGATTGTCCGACAAAATTATTGGGTCGTTTTTAATTTATTACATTTTTTTAAAATCCAGTAATAAAAATTAAGAATTGTTAATTAATTTGGTATAAAATATCAGTAGTTGTAATATAAACAATTCAATGAAGAATTTATTTGTAAGAAAAATATGATTTTTATCAATTTTATCTATTGAATTTAAATTTTCTGCACAAAAATATGATTTTGATAATAAACTAATTATGATTTAGTTGTTCATTATGTGAACCATACAAGTTTAACATTGATTTAACATTCCAGAAAAAATCAGATTACTTTTTGTAATATTCATAATAGTCATAAAATCGACATGGTTCGGGTGACGGACAAACTAGGAAAATAGAAAGTCGGACAAACTTTTTCTGGAGTTTGTAATGTTGTAATGTTTATAAAAGTACACGTTGTTGTTGTCTAAATGTTTTACAACGTGTCAAAGGAAAACTTACCGCTGTCGAGATTTTCCAGAGAGAGAAAAGTTTGGGGACTCGTCACACTTAAGCAGTACCAGATTGCTGGTTATCATTTTTTTTTTTGGATTTGGGATCGTGTACTAATTCAAATTTCATGGAATGGAAACAAAGTAGAAATTTACGCTTTTTTTAAACACGTAATCTTATATTGTAACTGACGTCATGTATTTAGTTATCAGCATTGTAGTTAAAGTCTGCTATATGTTTTCTGTAAATCACAATTTATTAACAATACTCATTTTTCAAGTTACTGTATCCGTCCCTGTAAAAAGGAAGCCATATACCATAATTTAACTTTTCATAGTATAAGTTATATTTTGTTACCTAAAACTTCTAAATATTCTAATAATAGTTTTAATAACAATTGTTTGTCAGTAATATGTTTTATGAAAAACCTCCGCAAAAGCTTTTGTAGCGTTACATTTGATATTAATTTAATATTATGAGAAAAAAGCACAACGCTAATTTTTTAAGAAATTTCAATGTCTCATAAATTTAGTCTCTGACACGTCTGCCAATAGTCGCTGTTTTAAATGGTGGACTTAAATTTTCAATTTAGGATAAAGTAAGGTGGAAAGACTTTTAAATCGTCATTTTGTTTGACAGTTATTTCCTTTAATTTTTATCGTTGCCTGGGAGTTTATCTGAAAAACTTGTAGAACATTTAGTAGAAAACATTTTCTCTATAGTATTAGTGGTAGTAAGTTTTT
Source organism: Kuschelorhynchus macadamiae (assembly GCA_030620095.1). Lineage (NCBI taxonomy): Eukaryota > Metazoa > Arthropoda > Insecta > Coleoptera > Curculionidae > Kuschelorhynchus > Kuschelorhynchus macadamiae. The sequence continues at coordinate 149,512 of JAUTXW010000785.1, forward strand.
TTTTTTTTTAAGTGATGAATTCAAGTAATTCTCTTCTAACTTTAAAATTGTAAACGGTACCATAGAGCAAACATTTTCACCGCAATGCGCGTACATGAAAACAGAGTTAAAACTTAATTTAAGAAAACCAAGAATTGCCTTAAAGGATCGCTAACGTTTAAAGAAACTGGTATACACGTAGGAGACATATAGTTTTCATAATCCTAAAGAAAATTCAGAAAAAAGTAAAAAAGACAGGTTATGTGATATTCAAAAATAAAAAAAAGCGAAACAGAATGAAAACAGCTTTTTCTTTGTAGCCGGAGAGAGGTCCAAGTAAAGAATATTTACATTGAACGCCTTAAAAGAAAAAAAACGTTTACCTTCAGAATATGGCTCTTATTATATCAAAAAGTTAAAGGAAACAAAGAGGACTTAATACATACAATCTCACTCAAAGTATAAATTGCCGCACCAGGCAAAAAATTTTTAAAAAATCTTAGGGCATTAACAAACAAAGAGTGAGTTATTTAAAAATGGCCTTTAACCTTTCTTTTATCGATTAACCTAACGGCTGATTGAATTAGAGAGAAACCATATTATACAGAAAAATCTGCAAATTAGAAAAATCGACTAAATGCGCGAGCAGCTTCAGGATAAGCGGCGCGTAAAAGAGCCGAGATAATTTCTTTCACTCCGTAGGTTTACCTATGATCAAACATATGACATATTTCGCTTGCCTTCCCGGCTCTCTAATGTCCGAGATTCAATTTTTGTAAAGTTCCGGTGCGGAAGAAATATTTTTATTTAAATTTCCCGTCGCTTTGGCTTAATGAGCGTGCAGCTAAAAGCTGTACGGGTCACAAAAAAACTGTTATATCCTTAGAGTAAGAATAAAAATAGAGTTCATTATTTACATATTTACCCACTACCAAGATCACCTCACAGTATAAGGTGATCATACGACGATGCCAAGCCTAGCCACGTACTCCAATGTTTACAAGAATTTTTATTACGGTGAATATGTTTAATCACAATGCAACCAAATTTTCATACAAAAAATAGTAATATTTTTTCAATATTAGCTTCTAAGCCGTATAAAGAAATTATTTTTATTGCAAAATAGTATAATACAAGCTAAAATACCCAAAGCCTCAAATCAAATTACACCAATAACAAAAGTATTAATTAGATATGACAACCCCTCGCAAGAGGAAAGTATTCTAGTTGCAAAAAAAAAAGTTCCGCCGGTCTGTCTGTATGTCTGTCCGCGACAAAGCTCGAGAGCTACTTATCCTATTTACTTCAAGTTTTGGTTAAAAATTAAAGGTCATATGAGGAACACGTGGTAACATTTTGATAAAAATCCAATATGGCAGAACAAAATGGCGGCCTATTGAAATTTAAAAAATGATTACTTAAAACTACTTATCCATTTTATCCAAATTTTGCAGAAAAATTAGATGTGACATGACCATCAACTGGCAAGTTTTACTATAAACTCAAAATGGCGGCCTAATAAAATGTTATAAGTCAATACAAAAAACTACTGCATCGATTATGTTAAAACTTTGCTCAAAAATCAAATACCATATAGGGATGAAGTGCTAAAAATGTTGAGACAAATTCAAAATGGCGGAATAAAATGGTGGCATAATTAAATATTGAAAAATATCTGTATAAGTATTATTAAGTACTTATCGGATTAATTGATTGATGACATCGTCATTTTGAATATTTATTACTAAAAATGTATGAATTGCACTCTTAATATTGATTTTGACTTTCTTTTAGTCAAATCTATACAAAAGTTAAAATTCCTTTGCCATGTTGGCATTACCATCTTGAGCTTTTAAATTCAACAAAAATTCATGATGTTCAAATCAAATAAATAATTTTAAATTAGTCTGCGATGTTGGGCCCGCCATTTTTAATTTTGAAATATTGACTAAAATTTCATAACTTTCATTCTTAAATAATTCTAGATACCCATATTTCAGCCGAATCTGTAAATATGACAAAATTCGTTCGCTATATTTGCGCCGCCAGTTTGAATTTTGTTGTGCATTCTTAAATAATCCGCACAAATGTTAAAATCCGTTTGCCATATTGACTTTGTCATTTTGATACCGCTATTTTGAATTTTTAAATTCTGACACTCTTACATTTTTCTAGGCACCGATTTTCAGTCTAATCTAAACAAATAATAAAAAATTCGGCGGCAGTATTGGCACCGCCATTTTGAATTTCTAAACATTGAATAAAAAATTCGGATTTTTTTATATTCGAAAGTGTGTGCATGTCAAATTTTAAAATAATGGGTAATGTGGAAGGGGTAAAAAATGCATTACAAGATTTAAACCAGACATAGAAACATACAATCAGACAAGTGGGAAGTCAATGTTTGATTTTAGATAGTGAAGTGCGGAACCATTATTTCTTTAAAATTTGTAGGTAATTTAATGCAAGAAATGAAAAACCTTTCGTTTTTTTCGGATGCGATTTTGTAATTTCTAAATCTTAGTATAATTTCCCAATTTAATTAAAAATATATTAGAAATTTACTATGTTTGTGAAAACTCTGAAAATAATGCCATTACTTATTTGCCTAATTAAGGAATAGGTAAGAATGCTTCCTTTTACCAAGGATAATGAAGCATGGCTAATTTCTTCATTTTCGTACATCACAAATTTTAACAGGTCGTCATTTTGTTTCGCCGCATTGAATCAGACATAATTTCTGCGGAAAATTAAATAAAATTAAAGTTAATCGAGTCAGTAGATTTTTTAGCTATACCGGGAACAGACCAGAAATGGAAAAACATTAAGATCTGCAAAAACCTGGAACGATGTTTTTTTCACGATTTATGATATTTCCTTATGCGGGAAGTAAAAAGTCGCCCCGGCACTAACAGTCATCACCAAATGACCATGTGCTTCAACATGGGCCATCCCTTCCTCTTGTTTTATTGTAAACATTGGTCGATAGAATTTGAAAAGTAGGGGAACCATGTTGGCGCATACCCCTAACGTGATTTATGAATGAATTGTGATCTCTACTTTAATTCTTACTCTAAGGTTATATCTTTTACTAAAAATCGATAAAAATGCGCTCTCACACTTCTTTATCAAAAGTTCTTGGCCGGAAAAGATATATGTATAATAGCAGAAATATATAATTTCTACAGGTGCAAAACGGCCTAAAAGAAGAATTGCTTTCGATTATGTCACAGGGTACCCTCCTGCGATCATGATTTCTGGGCCTCTACCCTCATCAGGCAGGCTTGTACCCAGGGAGATCTGAAATAACAGATTGCTCGATATGACAAAATCGAAAACGAAACGTCTATCATACTGAAACAGTACTACAAGTTAAATGTAACATTTAGCACCACATATCGGGGCTCCGGTGATTTCCGGCTGCAAACCCGTAGGTAATTTAAAAAGCATGCACTAGCACCATCATACTACTATCATATCTACTCTCCGCATGATGGTGCTAGTGCATGCTTTTTAAATTACCTACGGGTTTGCAGCCGGAAATCACCGGAGCCCCGATAGGTGGTGCTAAATGTTACATTTAACTTGTAGTACTGTTTCAGTATGATAGACGTTTCGTTTTCGATTTTGTCATATCGAGCAATCTGTTATTTCAGATCTCCCTGGGTACAAGCCTGCCTGATGAGGGTAGAGGCCCAGAAATCATGATCGCAGGAGGGTACCCTGTGACATAATCGAAAGCAATTCTTCTTTTAGGCCGTTTTGCACCTGCAGAAATTATATATTTCTGCTGTTATATCTTTTAGTTTCTCTCTTTCACACACACAGCTTAAATTATTAATATGCCAATTAGTATATTTTTGATGTTCTTATTTTTTCTCTTATTTATTTTTTGGGAGTTATAATGTAAAAATATTTTATTTAAAGTATTATTTTGAATGTTGTCTAATTACTTGTCAAGGTATTGCACAATGTTCCAAAAATGCTTTGATTTACAGGATTATATTAAAAACAAACAAAACATACTCTGATAAGCTATATAAATTTGTGTAAATGAACAAAATTTCACTGGTAAATACTATTGTGAATTATTCCATAAGCAAGAACTCGTTGACAATTTAATATTTGTATATACTGGTTTTTCCAAGGTTTCTGCAGGCCGATAAATAAATCCACAATTAGTGGTCATTTATGTTGCGATATAGTACATTTGTATGTCTATTAGGTACAGAATGGACATAAATATCAATCATATATTATATATTCTTTTGCCTTATTTCTAAAAAATCAGTAGAATGTTTCTTAAAAACTAATTTTTTTATTTTATTTTTTTATACCCTAGTTAAACTAGATTTTATACCATAGTTAACTTAGACTTTTATCATCTATTTTGCCGAGGCAGTATGCTTGCTTTTTGAACGAGGCCGAGACGGCCGCAACCATATATTTGTCAAATTTGACAAGACCTCCGAGAAGATCAAGTTAGATTTAAAGAATAAACATCAAAATTTGCTATTCGTGAAACCAACACCTTATGTTGCACAATAATCATGAACTCACGATACTCAAGATTTTGTCACGAACCCATTCAGCCAGCAATATTTGACAAAGGGTTGTTTAAACTGTTTCACAGTAAAACAAAACGATCCTAATTTTGGAGATCGTCAATGCATTAGACTAGAATGCGTTCTACTGGAAACCGAGGAAACAGATGAATTTATAAAATTTAGAAACAATTAATTTGAGAGTTATAGGTTATTTAAATTTTATTTAGGTATAATCTGTAATGCCAAACAAATACGATACTTAACCTAAATACTCATAAGATCCCTTTTGTAAGTGTGAGAAAAAAGCACTCCAATTTTGTAATTGTTTAAGAAATTTCACTGTCCCATTAATTTAGTCTCTGACATGTTTGCGAATGGTCGCTGTTTTTAAATAGTTAATTTAAATGTTCATTTTTAGTATATGTTAAGGTTGAAAGACTTTAGAATTGGAACTGAAAATGCGTTTTAACCTTTTGTTTGATACATTTAATTGGTCACAACATTCTAAGAGTTCTGATAGACTTTCTGGTTGTATTATTATTAAAAAAAACGCTAATTTATAAAATGTCAGCTTTGATAGATCAATTTTTGACATTTATTATTGCAACAAGTTTGAACTCTCCTAATGTTACCTGTTCTAACAGTATGCTGCCTTGATAGAAAAAACCTCTATTCACAAGAGGCCTTTTAAGAAAAAGTTTAAAAAATGATCATTGTTTCAGACGATGATTAAACTATGAATCCCGCTGTTGGCTCTAGTCACAACGAAAACCAATAATAACGAAATACAGGAGCTTCGGAACCTTAGATTCCAATGACTAACTAAAGTGCGATTATTATATACATATTCTAAATAATAATAAAAATATCCTTAGCGAGGATATGAAACAAAACAAAGATATATTAAAATATATTACAAGTACTTTCACAGCTCAAATCGGGACATTAGAGAACAAACAGAAACAAATTAAAAATCGTCTAGACTCATTAGAATATCAAGAAGCAAGCTTCGCAAACACTGTCTATATGTACCTATCACTGGTGAATTTAAGAAACAGTGAAGCGCAGTGTAGACAGGTGCACTGCGACGCAGGCGAAAATTTTTCGGGGTGCCACTCCCAAAATTATATTTTATTTTATTTTTTAACCTTTTTATGATGTTAATTATCCATAGCTTTAGAACGTTTTTTAATAATTAGGAGAAAATAATATGAATTTATAAGATTAAAAAACATGCACCTATATCTTAAAGCTAATTTCGATTCGGTTCGATCGATGCAAAACTGCTTCGGCCTCCGAGGATCCGAATGCACTAATTTAGATTAATTCTATAACGTGCGAACAAGCGCCTGCAGCATGCAGCAGCAGTTTTATGCCGCGCCTATCTCTATTTGGCTTACGGATATTCACCATTGCGTTGCCATAGCAACTGCCGTTAACAAATTTAAGCACGTAAGGCGGCGTGCAAGGGGAGTCTGATACGGAATTTGCTACTGCTGATTGTGATTCCTTAACGGGTCGCTCTTATGAAAAGGTCACAGATTAACAACCAACATTAATTTGTGAAATGGTGTTCAGCACGCTACATTTTTAAGTCATTATTATTTTTTGAATATATAACGCACTAGTTTTGATAGAAAATAATGGTATAATTAAGTAAATAATGTGAATATATATAAAACATAATACATTTTTATAATAAAAATGTAGATTATAAAATGCTTAATATTATAAAAATATTTTTATTTTTAAGTAAATTGATTGGAAAATGTAGGTGAAGCGGCGCGGCGCTTCACTTGCGCCCCTTAGCGAGCCACTACTGGTATCTATATATATATATATATATATATATATATATATATATATATATATATATATATATATATATATATATATTCAGCCGATACTTGATGGAAATTTATTATACACTGAATAAAACGTCTATAACAGTTTATGAAATTATGACAAGTCAAGTGTTAATAAACAAATGGCTTAATAATATTTTCAATACAGACACCAATAATATACTCAACCAATATGTTGTGTAAAGTTTATCCTATTCCTATCCTTAACCATACTATTAACATCCAACCGCCCTACATATTACCTACAAGGGAAGACTTCTACAACAGCCCACAAGAGTGTCTACGGATTGAGAACATCTTTGCAAACTAGAAGAGATGACAAAGGATGAGCCATGCGTGTACAGCACTTTAACGAAAGCCAAAAGGGAGTGTCCAAATATCATTTTTTACGAGTACTATCAAAAAAGTACAAGACAATACTGTATTAATTATTCCTGAGAAACCTATTCTTGTAAAAAGACAGCACCAATTTTCAATAAAACAATAATTGATAAACCCTGCTTCTTTAATATCTCTTGATGATTGTAAAATTGAAATTAATAACTTTTCATTTAAAAGAGATGTAAACAAAGTTGTCGATTTTCAGTTAAAATTACCAATGTTCAAGCTTAATTTAAATTCTACTTCCAAAAAGGCACCCATTTTAAAAGAAGTAGATCATTATGTACAACCGACTCAGCATTTAGTGGATAAAAAATCATCAATTGGAGGTATTAAAAATAGTTTTACAACCAAGTCATGATTTCACATATATTAACAATAATTTTAGACATAGTAATAACGTTGCTGTCTTTATTTATTTTGTACCACAAAAATATTTCAAAGAAAATTAAAATTCCTGCAAGAATATTGAGCTCTATATTGTAAAGGAATCAGAAAATAGTTTTAAACCCCTTTTTTCTGAGACTTAAGGAGGGAAGAATTATATATCTATTATTTAAAAACAACCATATACTTTCTGATTCCTAATAACGTCTGTTTAGATAAGAGCTGCATAGAAATACCACCAGTGTAATTAAGGGCGATTCTAAGTTTATACGTCGTAGATGTTACAAGTCCTTTTAGTATATAAGTTTATTGTAAGTTTGGAATTTGACCCAATAAAATCATTTAATTTGTGATAAGTGTTATTTTTAAAATGATCTCTCCTGAAAATTAGACTTAAATTACAATAGACCAAAGAAGTAATTAATTTTGACACTTTGTTTAATTTCGTCTCGTCTCGAAATTTTGGTCGAGACGAGACGAGATGACCATGTCTCGTCTCGAAAAATCTCGTCGCGACTTGAAGTATTTAAACCTATCCGGTTAAATGTTAAATAAATATGTTCAATGACGATTAAGTTATAGCTATGAACACTTACAGTGTATCAGTGAACTGCGCGCGCTTACAATTTGATACTCTATCGCACGTGCCTGGATGTTAATAGCTTGAAAATCTCTTTTAGCCTTTTGTTTGATTTATTTAATTGGTCACAACATTCTAAGAGTTCTGATAGACTTTCTGTTTGTATTATTATTAAAAAATTGCTAATTTACAAAATGTTAGCTTTGATAAATTAATTTTTGACATTTGTTATTGCAACAAGTTTGAACTTTTCTGGTGTTACCTGTTCTAACAATGTGGTGCTTGCTATACTAAGAACTGCATTTGTATGTTAAATAATAAATATGTCAGTATTAAAATCACATTTTTATAAATTGACCCCAATTTTCTCCCGGGATATGAGTAATCTTGTCCAAAATAGGCAGATACCAAAGAGTAGGATATGGACTGATACCAGAAAAATAAATTATCTATTTTTATGCCGATATTTTCAACTGCGTGACAAATACAATAAAGAAATAAATAGCCCTTTTGCAGCCAAGACCATAAACGATTATTAGTTGGTTTTTCTTACATTTTATTAGGTTTTTGTAAGCACCAGAAAGTTGTGAAAAGAATACATATTCAGTTAAATATAAATTTTTGTTTTGAAACGTTTTTTGATTAAATTATGACTGTTCCCCCTCCCCAGATTGTTTGAAAAATAAATCAAAAAGTATTATTTATTTTTCCTATAACCATTATATAAAATATAAAAGATTTTATTCATTCGCGTGCATAAAATACCTTTTATAAAAAATGTGAAAAAATTAAAATCATTAAATAAAATGTTATAAGCGGGTCACATTATTTTACGGTTTGCCGCTATTAAAAGGTAGGCTTTGGATTTGTAGCAGGAGGTTTTTGCATTTTACTTTTGAGAGTTATCATAGTTGATAGGAAAGTTTAACATTATTAACTAAAATCATATAAGTTTAAAAACCAAATGTAAATATCATGACTCTGGGCATGTATAATTAGATTATATCAAATTATTATTATACTAAATAATATACCTTAACACATAAAATGTTAATAATAGGTTTTGCGGAAATATTTTAAATTAAATATACATATAAAATATAAATTTTCAAAATGTATCTGAAATTTTTCTTATATTGCGAATTTGTTACAAAAAAAATGCCTACGTGGACAACGGTACTGAAAAACTAACTATCTAGCTTACACTGTCCTTTCTGTTGTTATTGCTAGGTCCCATAGGATCTTCTTCTTCGCAACTCTGTTTAGGTTAGCCCTTGGGGGTCAAGGTATGTGCAACCTGCAGTTAGATGTTGAATGGATTCAGTAGAGGTCTGGCATAGTTGACACTTATCAAATGGCAGGTCTTCTTTTAAGATATATTTTCTCCGGTTTCTCGTAGGTATGACTTGATCCTGTATAGCGTTTATGAATCTTTCAGGTGAGTAGTTGAAAGTTTCTTATCTACCTCAACGGAGGAAAGCTGCGTACCACCCATGTAACAGTTCCACTTTCCTTTCCTCCTCGATTCAGCTGGTTGTAATTGGGGTTAGTGTGTGATTTCTATTTGCAAGATTAACCTGCGAGTATCCGTCGTCGACCCGTGATAGCGCTTGGTGGCTGATCAGTACGGAAGAAGTACATTATGGAAGAAGTAGCATCTGAGATTGGTGGTCTGTTAGTGGTGTTGTAAGACTAGATTTTGTAGACCTCGCCCTCCATTTGCCCGAGGTAGGTATAATCTGGCAGTCGAATCTTGTGGGTGGTGAGACCTGAATTTAGTTAAGAGGACTCTCACTTTCCTGTCAATGCTTTCCAGCTCAGTTTTGCTCCATTTCAATATGCCAAATGTGTGGGCTATGGTTGGTAGTGCCAATGAATTAATTGCTGTGACTTTTGCTCCCGAGTATAATTCCGTTTTGAGTACATTAGTCGCACGCTGAAGAAAAGATGATTCGATGCTTTTTTCATTTCAGTGTGGTCTATAGCAACGGGCTGCGATGTGTTGTTCTCCCACTCTGTAATTTTTCCTCTCAACACGCTTATTATTATTATTATTTCTTGTTCTCTGAAAAACGCTAAGGTTTTAAAAACAATGCAAAATTTGATCAATTTTTGTAATGTAACGTTTTAGTAAAACAAATATGAAGAATATTAATTGATGCAGTAATATCCTTTGACAGAAACGGAAAGACGTATGTATTTGTATCTATAAGGGGAGGGTCTTTTTTACTAAAGTCGAGACGAGACAAGAATTTCCGAGATTTGGTCGAGACGAGAGTACCAATTTTATCTCGTCTCGCCGCATCACTATGATTATATATGACTGCGTTTACATCAAAATAATTCCGTCTCCATGTTATTTTGTCTATGGACACGACTGAGTCGGCGCTAAGAACATTACGATGCCCAGCGATTCGGCGCCGACTGTTTCAATCCCAATTAAGAAATATATTGTTGTACGATATAAAAATAATACTTGATATTTAGGCGAAATACGTAAATGAGACTCTGACGATGGGGTTATTTTTGTAAAAGTAATCATTTGACAGAAATGGAAAGACGTATGTATTTGTACCCGTAAGGTGTAGAACTCTTTTATTAAAAGACGAGACGAGAATCTTCAGTCTCATCTCGAGTGTCAAGATTGAATGGTGTCGAGACGAGATAAGATTAGGTCGAGACGAGATGAGAGTACAAATTTGGTCTCGTCTCGCGGCATCACTCTGATAATGTATGACTGCGTTTAAATCAAAAGAATTCTGTCTCCATATTATTTTGACTATGGGCACGACTGATTCGGCGCCAACTATTTCAGTCCCAATTAATGAATATGTTATTGTATGAAATAAAAATGATACCTGATATATAGGCGAAACATGTAATTGAGACTCTGACTATGGTGTTATTTTAGTAAAAAATTAAATATTTAATAAATTACTCTATTATATAAATATATATTTGTTACCTTCCACTCCATTGGGCAATGTACCCGGCATACGTGAGCCCAGTAACTGTAGTAAATACAACACCGGCAACTACCAGACCTACCAAGGATTTAAATTCTATCTCTGAGATCATGAACTGTAAGTATTTGTTTTTCACTGTATAGTATAGTATTTATTTTTACATCATATAATTATTTTTACTTCGTATAATAATATACCATCACAATAATACAATTCTAATTATGTGTCATTTCAAAATTAGGGGCAATGGCTCTGAAATAATATAATAATAAGTAATATTTCTATTATCAGAATCAATAATTAACCTAATAAATTAGTAAATAAAAATGTAATTTATTACTTAGAACTAGTTTTAGTTATTGCTTTTGATAATATTAATGTGATCGCGAATATGCAAATATAACAAAATTGTTTTCCGCTAACTTATTAATAAATGATATTTTGTGTTTCAGCGCTCCTATATGTTGGTATGTTGCTTGCGTCCAAACTACCGATTTATTGAAAAGTACCTCATCTGAGCAGAAGATCATTTTACGTATAGTTGTTCATAACGCAGTCTTATACCACAAACAGGAGAGTTTTATACAATTGACGAAGGTTATTTATTGAGATAATTTCGGTATTAGAGAAATATAAGGTGTTTTTGCTAAACATCTGGATGTAGTATTGTCTTCCTAACTATATGGCACCAAAATATCAATGTTTCAAAAATTATTAAGGTCTTTTAATATGGCAGAATACCATTTAAACTCGTTATAAAAGTGAGAGTGAGTTGATGCAATTTAAAAATTATTATTAAATTAACCAAATTTTAACGTGAAATATCATTTAGTGGTTTATGCAGTTCTGATAAAAATAAATTCGTTAGTTCTTACATATTTCAGTAAGGATAAAGATTTATTGAATAAGTATATATTGACAAAAAACAATTTATTTAAGACGTTAACATACATTTTTATACTTAGTTAAACGATTTCAGTATTCGGTGTCTTTACAAAAGTCGTTTCTTTACCACAGCATACCATTGGTGGTGTATCTCTAGTTCTCCGCTTGCATTCAGATGCACGAAGAAATTGTTTCTCCTCATAAGAAAGGTTTGCAGCTTTGTTTTTAATTAAGTTTATGAAAATTTCACATTGATAGATGACCACACATTGCCCTTTTTGACCGTTTGGTGTTCGACATATTATCGGCTTTTCTTCTGAAACAAAAAAACCTTAAGGTAAAATGTTTATTATGTTTCGCATGAAGTTTTAATTGCATTGAAAAAAAAAAGAGAAGATCTAGAGGTTTTTCGTCTAAATGCATGAATGAATTTTGGCAAAACAAAAGAATGTGTTTTGACAAACATAATACTTCCTAGTGTATTGTGTTATATACAAAAAATATAACACATTTTAGGTATTATGCCATTTTCTGAAAATGTTAGTATTTTCGATATAAAAATCGTTTTTAAATAGTTGTTTTACCCCTAGGATTAGCCTCGGTAAAAAATAAAACAAATTTGCCGACTTTCATAACTTAAAAAAAAAACTAACATTTTAATTTTCTTTTTAGGGAACTGTTAGACCCCTTTAAAAACCCTACATACCATTTTTTAGAGGCTGCATCGGAGATATTTGCTACTATACAGGGCTACCCTGTACGCTAAGAATAAATGTATTTATATAAAAAAAAATCGGTAAATTTCTTTAACCAGAAAATTCCCTCGTTATGACTTTTTCGTTCGTCAGTTTTTTAGTAATATTTTTTTTAATATTTTACAGGCCGCCATTTTGTTTTGCTATACTGAATTTTTACTGACCAGGTCATCTCCATATGACCCTTCATTTTTGACCAAAATTTGAAGCCGATCTGGTAAGTAGTTTAGTTGGGCCGCCAACAGACGCACAGACAAACTGAGTAGATTTGACGAGTTTCACCGTTTTTCGAAACATTATGTTAATTTTTTTAAATAGATATAAACGAAAAAAAAATCAAGTATCTACATCTGTTGCTTCCATAAATTTTCAATGTTAAAACATTTATTACTACTATTTCTGTTTCCAATTTGCCTAATAAGGGTTTCGTTTCGTTCGCAAAATATCATTTTTTATCTGGTTATATCCCATTTAAAAACTTCGTATATGACACTCAAAATCTAATCCATGCCAGATGTTGGCCTAACTATTTTTGGTGCAAAATTGAAGCGAAACCATCTGATCGTTCTCAAGTTATCGTACGCGCAAAACTTCTGTGCACACAGATTGTCTACCAGTCAAACATTATATTTTTTTCAAAAAAAAAGTAAGTTAAGTTTTGGCGCTACACCTTATGTCACAAAAAAAGCTGTTGTAATAGGTCTAGCCGACCGAGCAATTAAATTAACAGATCCAATTAGAACCACAGCAATAGAAAAAGCAACAAAAAAATTAGGTACTTATAAATAGCTATTCCTGAAAACATAAAAATACATTTTTTAAATCACGTCTAGAAAATAACAACCGTCATAGAAAAAACAGAAAAAATACAAACAACTATTTATCACTTCCATTTATTCAAGGTTTTTCGAAAAATCAACAAAATTTTTTTAAACAAATATGATATATCATGCTGCCATATGGGTTTTAATCTAATGCAACCACACAAAAAACACGATCATGCAATAAACAACACAGCGGATTATAACTTAATAAAATGTTTAATTTGTGAAAATTAAAACAGTAAAAAAAACACACATATTAATAAACCATCTATCTGCCGAAAAAACAAATTCCTATATCTATAAATGCTTCTAAATATTTATTCATATTCACATTAACATCCATAGTCCTATCTTACATGTGTGTCCTATGTATAATTTAAAATATTATGTGTTATTCGTCTAGTTCTGAAAATCTATTTTAAAATGAGATAAGCCCAAATTATTTCGTGATCAGTGGCATATTATATATATATATACATGGTTTCCAGAAAATTCTTGCCCAAAAAAATAATGCAAAATTGGAAAACTTTTTCATTTGTAATTTCTCAGAAAATGTCATTCCCGAAAGTTAGTGCGTAACCTGGAATTAATTTCCATTTTTCATTTTTAGCAGCAAACTACGAAAAAGCATTGTAAAGCAAGTGCATAGTAAAGTACGGTAATAATACTCTTATTTTGCGAGATATAAAAAAAATGAAAAACTTCCTTATTTTCGTTTTTTACTTCCCTCGTAAAAGGGAAGTATTGTAATCGCGAAAAAATCACTCTCCGAGATTTTTCAGATCTTCTCGTTTCAGGGTCCCTAGATGAAAAAACATGTTTTTTTAATTCCGTTGGTTTGTCTGTCTATCTGTCTGTCTGTTCGCGGCGTAGCTAAAAAACTACTTACCCGATTGACACCAAATTTCGGTCAAAAATTAAGGGTCATTTGGGGCTGACCTGGTAACATTTTGGTAAAAATCCGATATGGCGAAAAAATGGCGGCTTAGTGAAATGTTATCAGGTATTATGTTGGAATTAACTGGTAACATCTTGGTACAAATCCAAAAAGGCGGAAGAAAAAGACGGCTTAATAAAATATTTAAAAATTCAGCAGGAAAAAACTGCTTAAGAGTTTGATTTCAAATTGTTTGCCACAACTAATTATGGTATAGGGATTAATTAGTAAAATAGTGGTACTAATTCAAGATGGCCGAACAAAATGACGGCCATATAAAATATTTGTAATAGTGAAAAAGTAGCCCTTTCACTTTTACATATTTTTACGTTTTAGCGTGGCTAGATGCCAAAAAATATGTTTTATCAACTCCATGTGTGCGTCTGTTGGTCTGTTGGTCTTTCTATCTACCTGTCTGTCTGTCAGTGCGCGGCATAGCTTAAAGACTACTTACCTAAGTGACTTCAAATTTTGGTCAAAAATTAAGGGTCACATGGGGAGGGCTTGGTAAGATTTTGCTAAAAATCCAATATGGCGAAACAAAATGACGGCTTAGTGTAATGTTAAAAAATTACTAGTAAAAACTATTCATTCAATATATCTAAAATTTTGCAAAAAACATCAAGTATTATATATATATATATATATATATATATATATATATATATATATATATATACAAATTGGTACATATTTTTTTCGCCATTGCAAAACAAAACGATATATATATGTATAAAAATTAGCAAAATTTATTTCTTGATTCTAATAAAGGTCTTGCTTACCAAAATTGATTTCCCAGAAGCGTATGAAGAAATTTGGAATATAAGATACAGAGAACTGTCAATGCGGATAATTGGGAGATCTAGAGCATTACGTATTAGGACGTTATAGACATAAGAACTGCTCATACAAAAAATCACACTTACCGTATTTGTAGAATTAAAGAAATTTATGCAAAATATTGTAAAAATATCTAGGCGAATTTTATAGAGAATTTTTTGACAACAAAGAAAGATTCTGGCCAATTGGATTATGCAGTGGCATTAAACAAACAAACAACAACAAATTATTTTTTAAGACTGCAAATTATGGTGTTTGGTCCAAATTTTAAAATTCAAAATAGTCGGGCCAACAACAAGAACAGAGTTTGCCAGTTGTGGGTGGAAAACAAAATAACCTATCAAAGGTAAATAGTTTTCAATTACTAGTTTTGAATAATAAATTTACCTTACCTTTTATGCTGTATCACCCAAGTTATTAAGTAAAAAAAAAAATATACGACTAAGTAACTTTGTTATCTTACAATATTACAGATGGGTGACAATGAAACTACTACCCAGGGCGCCATTTAAAAATATGGAATTTGGTGAGATGATAGGGTTGAATATTGGGAACATTTGTAACATAAAAACAATTGAATATCGTTTCCAGTTTCCCCGGAAATGACCGGGACTTCGTTATTTTATATGGAACACTCTGTATATTTTATGTTTTTTGAACTCTCTTAACAATTCTAAACAACTTTTATGTAACATAACCTATGCCTAAAATGTATAGTTTTCCAAATAAAGCTACTTAAAACTGTGCCATAATTCCCACTTAATTGTATTTTATGGAAAAACGGAGTAGGCCAGGATAAAAATAATCACGGTTATTTACTCTTTATTCAAGCCTTCATCCAACAATATGTCAAAAAAAATTTTCCGAGTTTTAAAAAAAATGTGTTTTGCAAATCGATTTTTCAAGTTTTGATCAGACCCTGTACCATAACGGGTCAACTGACTGTTTTTCGCTTTGGATAAATATTAACATTATAAAAATAGGGAATGAAACTAAAGGAACAAAAAATAATCATTTAAGATGAAATAACGTGTTATTAATTAGAATTTAAATATGGCTAATTTAGTCCTTACAGTTTTTTCACTAAAAGTTACATTTGGGGTTTTCTGGGGGAAAATAGACCTTCGACTGGTGATTTTAACTATGAGCCTGTTGGTAACACTTCTCCTTGGAAGAATATCCAGACGTATATAAATTGGTCTGGTAAGTTAAAGGAAGTGCTAGCGGTTGAGTAGTTGGTTGTGGTGAGCTCTTAGGGCCAATTTTGCCCGGCTAGACGTCGGTCTCTTTCATCAACTATACTACTACTACTACTACTACTATTATTATTATTGTTCCACCACAATAAGGAACGTACATTTATTTATATATAGCCAAATAAAAGCTAGTTAGCTTTTTAC
Organism: Kuschelorhynchus macadamiae; assembly: GCA_030620095.1. Classification (NCBI taxonomy): domain Eukaryota; kingdom Metazoa; phylum Arthropoda; class Insecta; order Coleoptera; family Curculionidae; genus Kuschelorhynchus; species Kuschelorhynchus macadamiae. The sequence goes on from JAUTXW010000785.1 coordinate 165,858, forward strand.
ACCGATGAAATAAACAATGTCATTGCGGCTCTTGCATAAAGAAGTTAAGTATTCCTTAACAAATTTGTAAAGCTTAACTCAAAAAAGAAAATTAATTGAGTAGTTAATTAAGGAAAGCCAATTCCCAAAAGTTAAACATAATGTATGCCCTAATAAATTACAAAATTCAATTATGAAACAGGAGTCTACTAGATATTGATATTATTTTCCTTTTATGAAATAAATAACAACCAGATGAAATCTATGGAACTATATCTATTGGTGATTAAAAAAAAACAAAATATTTACGGTTCTCTTCAACTTGACTAATAGATGGGGCTATGATAAGACATATGCCTAATATAACAGGTAAGAACATTGCTCACTACGAGTGTAAGCACCGAACACCAAACTACTAAATCCTTCAGCCGGCAATTTCACAAACTAGAAGAGCCTGTTTATAAGACATGTGCGCTGCTAAACTTTGGTTTTATTTTATTTTCCTAATTACCTACCTATATCTAGCCAAGGAGTGTTGTTTTCTGTGTGCGAGGATGGAAATTCCCGAACATATTAAAATGATGCAGCTTATGTTTTTTTAATTATGCGAAGTATTCTGCAAGATAAATCTGGTTAATATTTAAGCATGCGGTATTTCCGTAAAAAAATATTTTATTTGTTGAAATGACGTATTAACGTAAAACACCAATTTAATGTTCGTTCTTATATAATTCCTCAGAAAATCTTGTTTCTGTTGTAGTTGATTATTTATAGTTAAACCCTAATATTCTCAAGAACCTTAGGAAACCCAATGTTTTATTTTACTTCCCTTCCGATATGTTTTCAGATCTTTATGTTTCAGGGTCCCTAGATGCCGAAAAACATGTTTTCTCTCTCAATTCCATCGATCTATCTGACTGTCTGTCTGTTGGCGGCATAGCTAAAAATTACTTATCCGATTGACTTGATTTTAATCAAAAATTAAGGTTCATATGGAGGTGACCTGGTAATATTTTGGCGGAACAAAATGGCGGCTTAATAAAATGTTTATAAATTCCGTCTAAAAAAAACTACGTAATTGACTGATTTCAAATTGTGTGCCATAACTAATTGTGGTATAGAGATGAACTAGTAAAACTGTGGTACTGATTCAAAATGACGGAACAAAATAGCGGCAAATAAAATATTTGTAATCGTGAAAACATTATTCTTTGAGATTTTACATATTTTCAGGTTTTGGCGTCCCTAGATACCAATAAATATATTTTATCAATTCCGTCGGTCCGTCTGTCGGTGTGTCTGTCTATCTGTCAGTTGGCGGCATAGCTTAAAAAGTCCTCAACAGATACTCAAAAATTAAGGGTCATATGGAGATGACCTGGTAATATTTTGCTAAAAGTCCGTCCGTTTTAGCATTCTTAGATGCAAAAAATACTTTTATCAATTCCGTCGGCGTCGGTTTCTCATTTCGCGGCGTAGCTTAAAACTAGTTAACAGAGTGGCTTCAAATTTTAGGCACAAATTAAGGGGCGTATGGGCATGACCTGGTTATATTTTGGTAATAATCTAACATGCCGGGAAAGATGGCGGCCTTGTGAAACGTTAAAACAATTATTACTAAGAAACTAATTATCCAATTTCCTCAAATGTGATATAGGGAGTAACCGAAACGAATTTAACATGACGTAACAAAATGGCGGTGAGTGTCAATGAAAAAACTACTTATTGAATTTATTTTAAATTATGCCCAAAATTCAAGAGTCCATAGGCAGACACTGGTAAAATATTGGTAACAAACAAAATGGCGCCCAATAAAAAGATTTGAAAATATTTCCGTCGGCCTATCTGTCAATCTGTCTGTCAGTTTGCGACGTTGCTAAAAACTACTTACCCGCTTGACTTCAAATTTTGGTAAAAAATCAAGTATGAAAATGACCTGGCAATATTGTGGTAAATATCCAATAAGGAGGAACAAAAAGGCGGCCTAGTAAAATGTTATTACTAAAAAACTAATCTAATTTACCTCTGATTTCGTTCAAAAATCAAGTGTTACATATCACCAATTCCAGATAGCGAATTGAAACGGGGGCCAAATTAGATGTTTAAAAGAACAACGGGAAAATAGGGATAATCTGGTACGAATTCAACATGACGGAACAAAAAAAACTCTTAAAAAAATCAGTGTAAAAACTACTTATCCAATTTACTTAAAATTATGCCCAAAAATTAAGTGTGGCATAGGTAGAAACTGGTAAAATATTGGTACGAATCCATAATAAATTGGCTCCCGATAAAAATATTTGAAAAGACAGTATATATGTATTACTAAATGTCTATATGCGGAATTAAATTGGACCACTCTTCACTATTCCTAACAAAATAAAAAGTTCATAATGAGGAAAGTTCCAGGTAAAGCGAATTTACTGTCTTTTTTTTAATTTCAGGCCTAGCCTATCCCTATTTAATCGACGTAATATATTTTAGGATACAGACACATTTTTGTTATAAGATAATAACAAAACTTGTAGTATAAAAAATATATCTCAAGAAACTTGTGGCTTGAGGGAGCAGCATTTGAAGAACTATGTTCATATAACTTAACATAACACTTTCTATAGATTTAATTTAAGTACCAGACGATCAGGGTTTACGTACACACAATACTTTCCCTGTTAGTGGATATCAGGTGTCTGCACAAGTTTATGATATTATAAATCGGAAAACATATTGATAGCACAATATCAAAAATGGTAATGGGGTTAAAAATAAACAGTTTCTTGAGTTTTCTTTGTCAATAAATTATCGTAAGGATATAGCAATTAAGCCAGACAAAGTTAAAAGACACAGTAGTAAAATGCATCGTTAGTATACAATAAAGTAAAAAAAAATAGAAAAAATCTAAATTTCGGAAACAAAAAGTATAAACAAGAAAAAAATTGCCGAGTACTTGAGATGTACCTCTTAGCCAAACCTTGGCCATTATACAAAATCTTACTTTCCAACATGGAAACACGTTTAAGTACACCCCTGGTTAGAGAATAACACTGAATCATAACTATTATCAGTTCGCTTTCCTTACCAAATTTCATAAAGTGCACCTACAAATTTAAACATAAGTAGAAGACAAAAAAGACCCTGAAGTACAATATATACATCATTTAGATAAAATAAGATTATTACTAGAAGAATCGAAAAAAGCTCAACTTGCCAAAAACATCTAGGGGAACGATCTTATTGATTAAAAAGGCCTGCCAAAAAATCGTTAAATAGTTGTGCAGTAGTTCTTAGCCATCATCAAAATAATGCTTCCTTACATTTGAAATCAAATGAATCTAAAAAATTTAAATTCATTTTTTTATAGGCCAATAATAAAAGTTTAAAATGAATCCAAAAATCATTATTTTTATTGACTTAATTTTTTTTTATCAAAATTCGTTATAATAATATTTTAAATAATTGCTGTCCAACCTACGGCCCGCTTGCTTTATGCTGCCTCCGCTGCTCTCTTGCGGCCCGCCAAACATTTTTCTACATAAATTTACACTCATCATATAATACTCACAAACACAATATAATGGAATCGGTCGTGCTTGGGTTTGTTGGAAAGTTGGCAGAACAATACATCGGGTTGTTGTAAAAGTTACGAGATCCTTGACTTTTTTTCTACAGTTAACTGTACAAACCGAGAAGAGCGATGGCGCTACCTATTGCGAATCGGTTAAAGCTAAATGCGGCCAATTCAAATAATTCTTAGATTTGATGTAATTTTGTAGTGTATTATTTTATTAGCACTTTTTTGACAATACAGAGCAAATAAAAAGTACTAAAAGGAAATATATACATATATTTTTTTTAATTGAAAGTTTTCTGTTTTTAGATGCGTGCTATAAAATAAAATCTAGTTTTAAAAATTATGGGATAATTCTTTAAAATTATTATTCAAAACGGTTTTTTAATTTTCGGGGTAAGTCAATAAGGCACAGAATTCCTAGGGAAAAAGAAATGGTCATATACAGTATATTTGCCTCAACTCGGAGCTGTATCCTATTGATTTATCCCTAAAATAAAACAAAACGATTTAGGTTAAAACCATATAATCAAAAAATATCGCATAATTTTAAAAATTTGTTTTTATTTTAAAATGATCATCTATAAACAGAAAACGTTCGAATTTTAAATAAAATATATCTATATCACTTCCCTAAGTTTCGTCATTTTTTCTGTATTGTCAATTGCTAATAAAATAATATACCACAATAATGATACATACACCAAATGTCTCATTGCAAATAGAAATCACCTATTTCATAAAAAAACTCATTTTTCATGAAATCTCGACAAGAAGTTGATTGTTTTATATCCATATTATAATTTAATAGCACAGTATAAACTTAGGTGTTTTTTAAAACGTATATATAAGTAGTGGTTGTGCTCTGGATATAATCAAATTTTAGCTTTAAATATAAGTCATTGCATTATAAAAAAAATATCTTCTCGTGTATTACAAGGTTGTGTTTTATATACCATTGTATATTAACATATCTATCGCTATTATTTTTTTAAACCTAGTTTTTCTAAAACATTCATATATGAAATATCCATTACACGTAGATAAAACTGTTGAACAAAATTAAAATGTATTTCTGTGCAAAGGCATACTTACAGAATAAACAAGTGAACACCAAATAGTACAAAAATACGAATTACAAAGTCCAATACACACAACAAAAAAACAAAAGATTGAAATGTTATTAGTATATGACATTTTTAAATGTGTCAGATTATTTGTTGCGTTTAGATTGACAAACAAAAATCTATTCAGTTGCGAAAAAGCCAAAAAAGATTTTTGTTTGTCAGTATATGACATGTCTCAACCCTGTTTTGATTTAACTTTACTTCTAAAATTAATTATAATGAACAAATGCATAATGGTTGATTTTGAGAAAATTAAAGTAATTAAGAATAAAATTGCACAACTTTTTTTTGAATTAATCCTTGCTGAATCTCTTATGGTTATGAGCTCCCTTAGAGTAAATTCCCACCTAGAACGCCCTGTATACTACCATAAACAATATTCTTATAAATGAATAAATAAACAAGAAAATATAAAAAAAATTATAATAAGATCAATTTCCGACGTATGTCTGTCGGAGAGCTAGGATGTACTGATTACGGTATCCCAAGTCTCTGTTTTGAAACCAGTGCTTGTCATTATATATATCTCGGACTTATCTGAAAATATATAATACAGAAACATATAATAACATATATATATATATATATATATATATATATATGCTAACACATTATTTGTATACAGTTGTATACACTCCAATCAGATGTAATTATTTCTTGTTGTTAACTGTTATGTAATACCAACCGCCTACAAAAACTATTACTTCGTAGAGCAACACTACAGGGACCGTTCTATTTATGCTGCCTAGAAATAAGTGCTTGTTTATCAAAATTTTCAGTGGACTATTAACCTTTCCTACAGGGTTTGTGGCTTGTTGGACTACATAATTTTCTGAAAGTAATTTGCATGTGTTGTTATTGTTTGATTTAATATGTTCCCTACGCCTAATTTATAAACATGAGTACATATGGGAAACCTCAAGTCCTCTAAATCAGCACAATATAATAAAAGTTTTGATATCTTATATAAATGAGAAAATAAATTCTTCAAAACTTTCTATCTTCTGTATGAAAAACAAGACTTAAACCATTACATTTCTGTTCTTGCCATCTTTTATTTTCAAAATATCTTTTTGTTTTAATACCATGTTTAAACAAATTGTAATTGGTACTTAACGTTTCTACGTTATATAAATAGCTGGACTTTTAATATAAACATAAACAAATGTATTTACAGGGACGAAACAAATAAGGTAACTTTTCTGTTCGAAAATTGGTTGTTCTTAAACCTCTTTTCATTCTTTGCACTTCATTATATTCAGAAAAATGTTGATTACATACCCTGTAAGATTTATAGATACCTTCCAGGGTCTTATTTTCTAGTTTTGGATTTTGTACTTGTTTTACCCATTATTCAAAAATGGTTATTGTTTTACGGAAAAGTATTTCGTTTGCTCTCTAAATCCTCACACTCTGGAACGACCTATTTACTGAATCGTTTTCGGTAATCGTCCATCTCTATTTTTTTTAATAACACATATTATCAAATTTTTTTTCAACAAATTTTATTATAACACACAATTAAAACCGTCAATTCGCATAAGGCGCCACCAGCGCCAGTTGTATGGATCGTTGCAGAACTAACTAAAATACGATAAACTGGTTGCATACGTAAAACTTTTTCAAGGGTTCCATTTGCAGTTTCTTATATATATTTTTTTATATATGCATCTGATTGTCATTGTAAAAACATCGTGTTCTAAAAAACGTTCTTTTTAGATACGGGTTGAATATGCAAAGTCGTGCAGTGCACGATGGGGCCAGGTCCGGGACGTCAATTTATGTTCTATGTGTCTATAATAGAAACTAATTATAACAACATTATTTTATAAATGTCCTTTGAGTACTTTCCAGCTTATGAGACCGAAGATATTATAGTCGGTTTTTTAGCACCGTTATAATGTATATATTTCTTACACAATTTTAATGCAACAACAATTTAACCATTTTCAAACTTTTGATTGTGCAAGAACTGTGACGTATGTTTTAAAAGTATATGCAGTTCTAATGAAAATAAATTTGCTAGTTGTTGCAGTTTACACTAATTTACTGAATTTTTTTTTATTAAATAAGTACATGTTGACACAAAATAAATAATTCCTTCTTAGGTAAATAATTTATTGTTTTGATCTACATCCTTATAACTCAACGTTTTTAGTCATCGACGTGTTTTTAAAAGCCTTTCTTTAGGACAGCAGGCCTTTGGCGGGTTATCCTTGGCCCCTAGCCTGCATTCTTGTCCACCAAGAAGTTGCTTTTCTTCATCGGACATAAACTGAAAATGTCTTTTAAATAAGTCTGTAAAAATTTCACATTGACCCAGAATCACACATTGCCCATCTTTTCCGTTTTGTGTTCGACATTCTCCTGAAACAAAGAAAAACTTTTGTAAGAATTATTTTAATAGTTTACCATTAGAAAAAAAAATCATTTGGTTTTGATTGGTCTAAATCACTAACAAATTAAAACTTAAATAATTCACATTGTAAGATATTGTATGTCGGCTTTTTGCATTTTCACATTAATAAAAAATCGGTAAATTTCCTTTACTCGGAACTTCCCTTCTTATGATTTTTTTCCATTTGTTAGGAATAGTGAAATCTGGCCCAATTTAGTTCAGTATATAATTACAGTATATATGTGTTACATATACTGTCCTTATTTTTACTAAGCGCCGTTTCGTTCCATCATATTGGATTTCTACCAATATTTTACCGTTTTCTTTCTACCTATGCTACACTTGACTTTTGAGCATGATTCAAAATAAATTCAATGAGTAGTTTTTACATTGGTACATACAGCAATGTTGAATTCGTACCAGTTTATCCCATTTTAACATAAAGTTTTCTGCAAAATTTAAAGTCAATTGAACAAGATTTTTTTATGTTGATATTTTAAAAATTTATTTGGCCGCAATTTTGTTTCGCCATCTTAAATTGAAATCCATATTATCAGTCTTTACCTACACCGTTGGTCTGCAGATATTTCGCAGATGCTAAGCCTCTGAAAAGTGTTTTCGTTAACGATCCTTTTGTTATGTTAGCGTGGTGTATTATTTGGGGCTAGGGTCCATTAAAAAAACAAAAGCACTTTTTTAAATTGTCGACGTTTCGAAATTTTATTGTTCCATCCTCATGGGTTTCATGCAGGATATAGAATCTAAATATGTGTCCTGAGGATGCAACAATACTGGATCCTAACCCCAAATAATACACCACACTAACATAACAAGAAGATCGTTAACAAAAACCATTTAGAAACTTAATATCTGGGAAATATCTGCGGACCAACGGAGTGGGCAAAGACTGATAATATAAAATTCATGCATAATATAGAATCTGTATGTCCTGAGGTTGCTACTATAAAGTTGGGAAACTTCGTATTTAAAAATAGAATTTTGTTTTTACTAGATCTGAACCCCAAATAATACACCACTCTAACATAACCACAAGACGATTGTTATCGAAAACCATTTAAAAACTTAATATCTTTAATTTTATACGGACCAAAGTAGTAGGTAAAATATAGGATTTATGTGTCCTGAGGATGCAACAATTAAGTTGGGAAAACTCGAATTTAAAAGAAGGCTTGTTTTTTAATGGATCTTAACCCTTAACAATTTTTTTTACAATATTGTAGTTACCAAAATATTACTAGGACATACCCATATATCCCTTAATTTTTGGTCAAAATTTGAGATCAATCGGGTAAGTATTTAAGCTATGTAGCGAACTGGCAGACAGATCGACAGACGGACCGACGGAATTGGTAAAACATGTTCTTTGGAATTTAGTGGCGCTAATCCGTGAAGAGGTGTACCTGAGAGGGTGATTTTTTTACGATTACAAACATTTTCTTTGGTCGCCATTTTGTTCGGCCATCTTTAATTAGTATCACTATTTTACTAGTTGATTTCTATACAACAATTGGTTATGGAACACAATTTGAAATCAAACCATTAAGCAGTTTTTTCTTGTTGCACCATCTTGGATTGGTTATCAGTTGATTCCAATATAATACTTGGATATTTTTCCAAAATTTGAGATAAATTGGATGAACAGTTTTTTAATAATAATTTTTTTAACATTTTACTAAGCCGCCGTTTTGTTTCGCCATATTGGATTTTTACCAAAAAGTTATCAGGTCGTCCCCATATGAACCTTAATTTTTGTCCAAAATTTGAATTCAATCGGGTAAGTAATCTTTAAGCTATGCCGCGAACTGACAGACAGACCGACAGACGGACCACCGGAGTTGATAAAACATATTTTTTGGCATCTAGCGACGCTATTTTGTTCGGCCATCTTAAATCAATACCACTGTTTTACTGGTTGATCCCTATATCACAGTTAGTTATAGACAGACAATTTGACATCAAACCGTTAAGCAGTTTATTCAGGTTGAATTTTTAAATATTTTATTATGCCACCATTCTGTTCCGCCATCTTGGATTCGTACCAAAATATTACCAGTTGATTTCAACATAATACTTGATGTTTTTGCAAAATCTGAGAAATTGGATGAGTAGTTTTTTAATAATAACTTTTTTAACATTTCACTAGGCTGCTATTATCTTTCGCCATATTAGATTTTTACCGAAATGTTACCAGGTCGTCACCATATGACCTTTAATATTTTACCAAAATTTGAAGTCAATCGGGTAAGTAGTTTTTTAGCTACGCCACGAACAGGCTGACCGACAGATAGACCGACGGAATTAAGAAAACATGTTTTTCGTCATCTAGGGACCCTGAAACGTGAAGATCTGAAAAAATCTCCAACAGTGTTTTTTTCACGATTACAATACTTCGCTTTTACGAGAGAAGTAAAAAGAATTTAAAAAGTGCCCCCTTTATTTTTAAGGTTTGAGCTTCTAAATATCTACAAACAAATCTTGCAAATATAATATCCTATTAGGATTAATTAGTAAAAACATAGCGAATACGAAAAATAGAATATTAAAACTAAATAAAGTATTTTGACAGCTCTATTTGATGTATTATGTGTATGTACAAATATATTTTAGACTACTACAAGGATCACGATGAAATTCAAAACTATATATTTTCATGCTGCAAGCAATGACATCCGCCGTATTATTTTTTAAAATCTACATACAACTCATTCATTAAAATTTACTATGGATGCTAAGTAGATAAGATCTTTTTAAAAATATTCCTTTATTCCCGTATTACTATGCTTATAAACAAAAATAATTTGAATCGCCTTAACCGACTGTTTAATTGAATAAAAATTGGTGCAATTTTAATATATTATTATGTTTTTGGAAATGTTGAAAACAAATAAAACTTTTGAAAACTAAGGAATTATATATATATATATATATATATATAAATATATATAAATATATATAATATATATATATATATATATATATATATATATATATATATATATATATATATATATATATATATATATATATATATGGCCCAACGAAAATATATATATATGTATGATTGTATAATACAGGGTGTTCCAAAAATAAGATATCGCATTACACTTGACATTTTTAAATGGAAACCCCCAATTTTTTTTCTATTTTTGGATTCTCCAGGAAGTTTTTAGTAACTTTTGTATAATAGAGTTTATACCTATCTTCAACCATTTTGAAGTTATTTGAATAATTGAATAATATCAAGTATTGATAAATTAAATTCAAGAAAGGGTCAAAATAACGAAACTTTATTATCAAAACGGAAACATTGCAAGGGCTACTGCCCGGTTGTTTAATACGTTACATTCAGTCAAAAATATTAACTATAAGTATGTGGCTAAATTAATAAGAAAATTTGAAGCAACTAGATCTGTATCTAATATTCGCCGGAATCAGGAACACTAAACCATTTACAGTTTTACATTCACATTAAAATTTAAACAAAAATTAGTTACTTAGCTACAATGTGTCAAAAAGTCAATGTGGTAATAAATGTTGAAAGTGGTGTCCGTTTACCTCCATGCAATAATAAATATTTTGCTCAAATCTATTCCTAACATTTTCACACATTTCTGGAGTTATTTGTCTGCATTCCGCCGTGATCCGCTCCCGAAGATCTTGGATGGAGTCTGGCTTCGTACTAAAATCCTTACTTTTTATATGTCCCCAAAGAAAGTAATCTAAAGGACTCAAGTCCGGAGACCTTGGTGGCCACTCAATGGGGCCGCGCCGTCCGATCCACTGATTTGGGAAATGGGTGTCCAAAAACTGTCGTACTGGAGCTACATAGTGCGGTGGTGCACCATCTTGTTGGAAATGAAGAAAATTTTCATTATAATTAACCTCATTTTCTATTATTTCGGTTATTCGTGGCTCTATTGTATTTTCCAACATGTCCAAGTACAACTCCCCCGTCAAGTTTCCAGGAATAAAGAAAGGTCCTACAATATGATTTCCGAAAATGCCGGCCCAGACATTAATTTTTTGTGGGTATTGCGAATGTACCTCTCGAAACAAATGTGGATTCGAGTCGCTCCAATATCGACAATTATGTCTATTTACAGCACCATGTAAATAGAAGGTACATTCATCCGAAAAACAAATGTTAAATAACAAATTTGGGTTATTGTTCAAACGTTGTGTCATTAATTCGCAAAACTCCAACCTTCTATCATAATCGTCTTCATTAAGCTCATGGACAAGTTTAGTTTTGTACGGGTGAAATTTATAGGATTTCAAAATTCTTTGCACTGTTGAGCGTGTAAATCCTGAAGAAGTAGCCAGACCACGAGTACTTTGGGTGTTGTCAAGAGCCACGTGTCCCAAAACTGCTATTTCTCTGGCTTCATTTCTACTTGGACGATTTTCCTGATTCCGGCGAATATTAGATACAGATCCAGTTGCTTCAAATTTTCTTATTAATTTAGCCACATACTTATGGTTAATATTTTTGTCTGGATGTAACGCATTAAACAACCGGGCGGTAGCTCTTGCAATGCTTCCGTTTTGATAATACAGTTTCGTTATTTCGACCCTTTCTTGAATTGAATAAATCATTGCAAAATATTATAATAGAACTAGGCAACTTAACGATTTCAAATCAAAGATAAAGTTGTTCTATGATTTACGATGACATTGACGGATGCTAAATTTCTTGCTGGTATCGGTGATTATTATTTTTTTCCGTATTATCAGTACTAAATTAAATGAGGCGAATTTTATAAAAAAAATTAAAAAAACTTCAAAATGGTTGAAGATAGGTATAAACTCTATTATACAAAAGTTACTAAAAACTTCCTGGAGAATCCAAAAATAGAAAAAAAATTGGGGGTTTCCATTTAAAAATGTCAAGTGTAATGCGATATCTTATTTTTGGAACACCCTGTATTATACAATCATACATGAAAAGACGTCCCCCTAAAAATCAAAATTGACGTGTCCAAGCGTTTTTCCCAAAATATACCAGGAAAGTCATAAATAAGGGTGGGACCTTTTCGTTGGGCCACCCTGTATATATATATATATATATATATATATATATATATATATATATATAAAATCCATCAACCGGTTTAGTCTACAGGAGGGAACAAAAAATAGACATATATACACCCCAACAATATTTTTAGATCATATTTTGTTATAGTTTTTATTGTTCCAGTACACTAGACAACGTAAGTTTATTTCAGTTTCAAAAAGTAAAACATCATTTATGCATCCAAAATTAAATTATAAAACAATAATCTACTAAGTAGGTGTAATTTCGTAGCTATATAAAAAACAATAAAATGCTTACGGTCCGCTTCCACTTGAATAATAAATGGAGCTATTATGAGGTATATGCCTAGTATTATTGGTAAGAACATAGTGTCACTAGCAGTATAAGCACACAACAGCAAACTATTAGATGATTCATTCAACTCCCGGATTTTACAAACCAGTAACGCCTATTTATAGACTCTGTGTACTATAAAAGTTCGGCTTCTTTTTATTTACTTACTGGTCTAATGAATATATTTTAATGCAAAGGAGTGTTATTTCCTATGTAGGAGGTTGGAAATTCCCCAGCCTCATGATGCAGCTGACGTTATTTTATTCTGCGAGTTGCTACAACTAAATATTTAGTATATTTGTATGAGAAAGATTATTTTAAGGGATGGTTTATCCCATATTAAATAAGAAAAAAAGCTTGTATAAATAAGGATTCGCAAATACCTCGTTTTCGAGATATAGGATGTTGCAAATGTTAATATTTTTTGTATTTTTTTTATATATTTCGTATATTTTTAGAAAGAAATAGGTAATTATAATTTTTTAGGTAAAATTTAAATACGAATATTTTTAAAACAAGAAGAAATATTGAGATGAATTTGCAGCTGTGGCTTGCAAATTTTATAGCATATTGCCGATTTTAGGCTTAAGGTAAATCGTTATTTATACAGACTGTTAAACAAGACTCAAAATTTTCAATATTTTATTTGTTCCAAAAATTTACAAAAACGATTTTAGAGTCCTAATTGCGAGATCAGCTTAATCCCTGACGAAATTTTAAAAAACAATTTAAAAAGTTTTTTTCTAAATTTTAAGTAGTTTTTGATTTTTTTTTTTAGATTTTTCTTACATATTAAGCTGTAACTTTTTATTAACTGTTTGATGTAAATTAAAGAAAGTCCTTAAATCTTATTTTTTTATTATATTATATATATAATTACTTTTATAATTTGTAGGATCTGAATGGCCGAAAATATACTGGGTGTGAAAAAAAGAAAACCTAAAGATTATAAAAATCATGTACATATATTTCAATACCCAAAACAAATTTAAATTCAAAAGTATTTCTCCAAAAGTATATATATATATATATATATATATATATATATATATATATATATATATATATATATATATATATATATATATATATATATATATATATATTTTTTTTTTTAGTTTTAAAAATATCAATTAGAAATTTGAGATATTTCTGTAACTCCTTAAGAGGCAAATTTTCTATGGAAAAGTAACTAGTAGTTACTTCTGATTTTTGTATATATTTTCATATACAATTCCATTCCATATATTTTATTTTAAACAGGACCCTGTATATGTTTATGGACTATCGTATTGAGTCTAAAAGTAGATTTTCGACTTTTGTTTTCGAAATGGACAATCATTTTTTGACAATTCAACATTAAACAAACAAAAATATGTTTTTTTCAATTTCGTAGACAAAAGGAAGGATTCAGAAGGGAGTTAAGTTCCGGTTAAGTTCCTTAAGAAACAATGAAAAACGAAATATTAATCGAAAAGAAATCATATTTTTCGATAGGTCAATGAAAATACGTAAATAGTAAATATACCAAATAAAGATAGATATAAAACCATCACGTTTCTGGTAAGATATACGTGTTGTGGCCTTTCTGGGAATGTGTTTATATGTTTTCTCAGCAAACAGACGGTTTCTAAAATAAATAATGCAGGAAGTGTTCATATTTCATGTTTTTTGAAATAGTATTGGCAGTGAGCTGTGAGTTAAACCAAACAAATAGCGAATTGCTCTCCTTTGAAGCCTAAAAATACTAAGAAATTGCTCGGTGGTACAGTAGCTCTAAAAGGGAAGTCCATAGCGGCGATGGGTTTCGAATAGAGAGAAATAAGTAAGTTTGGCAGAAAACACGTCCAGCTCTTTTGAAACTAATCGAATGGCAAAGCAGGCTGTAGAAAGTTTTTTAGTTAAGGTGTCAATATGCCTAAACTATTTTAGGTTGTTATTTATATTCAAACCCAGGAATTTAACCGACTCAATATATTAAATATTGCTGTTAAGTAGCTGAAGTGGTTGTAAAACCCCCTTATAAGATAAGGCCACGGTTTTATCCACATTGACGCAAAGCAGATTAGAATCGGACCAAGCCTTAATCATAACAAGATAGTTGGAAATATTAGAATGTAAAGACATTGTTTTAAAATCACTCCATGTTATGCTTGTGTCGCACATTGCAGTGAACCATAGACAATATTAAACAAATGAAGTCCTGATATTTGAAAACTTAGGTTGACATATTAAAGATGATTACTCACTGCAACCTATTTGCCTGTTAGTGTAATTCGAAAGTATCTGAATAATTAAATATAGCCACTTTTTTTATTACTTTCGTGTTACGTGACACTAGTTACCTTATTAGTCTTACCTGTGCATAGTGCATACAGTGTCATACATAGCGGGGTACTCTATAAAAAACGGCGATCTTGTAAACGTTTGGTTTGGGTTTGACAAATATAATCGACAAACCATTGTTTTCAATAAGATTTGCTCACGCCTGGACCTCACCGACTACAGAAATGAAATTAGAAGATAATTGATGTTATATAGCAAATTATTTTGCTTAAAATTGGGTAAAAAATGGGAAGAAGCATCACGGAACCGTCGAAGGTTTAATCAGCGGCAAAAAATTTGGTTGGAAAGCGAATTACGGCTACCAGAATGTTTGACAGCAGCTGCTGAAGCGATTTCCGTTAATGCTAAGAAGCCTGGAAAAAACCGTGGTCCTGGAAGACCCCGAAGGACCTTTGAAGATTCTTCACTTAAGACGCAGAAAAGACGCGTGGCCGACTTCGCAGCTGGCAGGGCATCCGACGAGCTACAGTTTGCTGCTAAATTGGCTGATAATACGTCAAAAAAAGGTCAGACGTCCTCACTTACTCCTCATCAAGCACTAGCTCTATATGTTGATTTAGATTTATCGGAAAGAAAATATAATTTGTTAAGGTCGGTGGACGGGATTCATAAAGACTGTTTCCCAAGCCTTTATGCGATCAATCAAGCAAAAAATGCTCTGTTGCCGTCAACAATTAATGTTAGTGAAACTTCTGCCGAAGTAAATTTACAGGAACTTGTGCAAGTAAGCGCACAAAGTATTGCTAAAGTGACAAATTTAGAAGAAAGTAAGCAACTGAAATTAATTTGCAAATGGGGTTTTGATAGCAGTTCAGGCCATAGCCAATACAAATGTTTCTTGTGGCCATGATGCCTTTAAAACTTGCCGATGTAAATACCAATCAGAACGTGTGGGTCAACTCCCGTCCATCATCGACCCTTTATTGTAGACCACTAAAACTTGTTTTTCAAAAACAGAATGCAGAACTAGTGCGTGATGACGAAAAGAACATAACTGACAAAATCAGCCAACTGCAGGCTTTCGCAGTTGAATGTACAAATGGCCAAACCTGTCAGGTCAGTTGCGAAATGATCTTCACAATGATGGACGAAAGTGTGAGTAATATTCTCTCTGGTGCTAACTCTACGTCTAAGTGCATTATTTGCAAGGCTACACCGAAAGAAATGAAAACAGCAAATGTAGTTACTCGTCCATCAAATGTAGAGAACTACCGCTTCGGTTTGTCTACATTTCATTGCTGGATCAGGTTCTTTGAATGTCTTCTCCACATTGCCTACCGTTTACCAGTAAAAGTATGGCAAGTTCGAGGAAATGAAAGCAAACAAATAGTAGATAATAATAAGAAACGGATTCAGGCTGAATTTAAATAAAAAATGGGACTCATTGTAGACAAACCGAAGCCAGGGTATGGCTCTACAAATGATGGAAATACCGCAAGGCGCTTCTTCTACAATCCTGATTTGAGCTCGCAGATGTAAACAAATATTTAATTTTAAAATTTTCTGTTATTCTCAGAGTGCTAGCAAGTGGCTGCCATATTGATATAAACAAATTTAAAGAGTTGTTGGTAGAGACTCGGCCATTGTATATAGATTTGCAAGCTTGGTACTACATGCCGAGCAGTATACATAAGATTCTCATCCATGGATGTGAAATAATCGGCTCACCTCTCCTTACCAATCGGTCAACTTTCTGAAGACGCATTAGAAGCCCCACACAACGAAGTAAGGAAAATCCGATTATCTCACACTCGTAAATTCTCGCGAATTAGCCCAAATCAGGATTTGGTGAGGGTACTTCTGTTAACTTCTGGACCTCTTATTTTGTCTTACAGAAGGGTTACCACAAAGCAAAGTCTCAGAAAAGATGAAGAGGTTCAGAAATATCTCATGCAAGATGTACCTGCCGATCTAGATCTAGAAATAGTAAGTAGAGACGATGATAGTTCTGAATCTGAATAATTTTAAGTTATGTTAATAAATACAGAATAAAAACCCTCGGAAATTATTATTGCTGAGCAGAGTTATTTGTAAGAAATTGTTGATTGTTTTAAAACTTTATAATAACATTAAATATTTTAAGCACAGCGTTGGTAAAAATGATTTATCTATTAATATAAGTCAGAATTGCAATGTTGTACAAATTTTTTCTGTTCATCAAAATGTTAAAATTATACTGTCCTTGAAAAAGTTCGTATCATAATGGGAATTTTTTTGTTAAGTTATTTTGTTCAAATTTAGCATTGGCATAAGCTTTTGTTTCATTAAGTATGAAAAATGGCCTGTTCAAAAATAGTCACGTGACTCGTGGTACCTGTAAAAATTGACATACTTTTGAAGTTTACAGAAAAACGGCTTATTCGCTAAAATATGAAAGTCATATTAAGAAAAGTTGCTTGTTTTTTAGCTTTGAATACATATACCAAATTTTGGCCAAAAATTGTATTTAGTTTCTTTTTAAATCAAATTTTTAAAAAATATTAATAATTTGAAATTATTTAAAATTTCAATTATCTACCCTTGTAAATCAATTTATTTTAATTTTTTTGAACCCTAACATATATTTGCTACTAAAAAAATGTAATCTAAGTAATTTATAAAAAAAATTCTTAAAATTACGCAAAGTATGCATTAAGCTTAACATATTTTTAAGAAGTAATTTTTATTTTTCTCAGAAAAATTATTTTTATGTAATAATTAGGTACAAGAAGTTAATATACTGTTGGAGTTATTTAAATAAAACTACTCAGGAAATTATATATTTTTTCAGAATTTTGAAAAAATTATAATAATCAAATAATGAAATTTTTAGCCAAAATTTGGTATACACATTCAGAACTAAAAAATAAAAAAAATTTCTTTATAAAACTTTTTCATATTTTTTCAAATAGGTCGTTTTTTGCAAATTTTAAAAATAAATGGCAATTTTGACAGGTAACACGAGTCACGTGACTATTTTTGAATAGGCCGTTTTTTATATTTAATGAAGCAAAAGTTATTGCCAATTTTAAATTTCGACGAAATTACCTAAGAAAAAACATTCCCATATGATGCAAACTTTTTCAAGAACCCTGTATATTTATTTTGTAGTTAGCAACTTAAAACTTTTTCCAAACTCAGTTTATATTAAGTCCTACTATATAAATTTTGTTTCATTTAAATCCATTTAGTCAAACAAGAGTTATTAATTTTGTCCTCTGGGCCCATACATTCACTGCATTGTGTGTCGTCACCATTCCATTAATTTTTAGATTGGTGATATCATTAATGTATAACAAAAAAAGATGGCCCCAAGACCGAACCTTGAGGGAGTCCACTTGTAATCAATTTACAATCAACCATTTGCCCTTACAAAGTGTTGACTATTCCCGAGATAAGATTTAAACCAATTTAAACAAATATCACGGATTCCATAAAAATTTCGCTCGTTTATCAAAATTTTTGATAGAATTTGGTGATCTATAAATACAGATTACATAGAGATAATAACATTAAATAATGGAAAAGAATTGATTTCAAAATTTTAAAATGTGTCAGTTTGTTTGACATGTAACCTAAATATGAAAAAAATGATAGTTTGCAGCCATCTATAATGTTATTTTTAAATGTGTTTAGATTATTTGTTGCGTATAGATTGACAAGCAAAAATCTTTTTTGTCTTTTTCGCAACTGAATAAAAATATTTAACTTTAAATTAATTGAAGCAGATATTTAACATTTAACTGAACACATTTAAAAATAACATTATAGATGGCTGCAAACTATCATTTTTTTCATATCTAGGTTACTTGTCAAACAAACTGACATATTTTAAAATTTTGAAATCAATTCTTTTCTATTATTTAATATTTTTCTCTTACAATCGACCCACTGATGAGTCCCGATAGGATGAAAGTATTTGTATTTGATATAATTTCTTATGCTTGCTTAAATAATATTGTTTATATTATGTATCGAGACATTCCGTAGACAAACTAGTCTACATGTTGAGGTATGTAATTATATTAAATATCTGATTCAATTAATTTAAAGTTAAATATTTTTATGGTTTCGGTAAACTATGTTGACACTCTTAAATCTCGTTTATTTTTGTTTCTTTTTGTTTTTATCTACCATTCTAGCAGTCCAAATTGAGAAAATGTGTGGAAAACTCTCATCAGCACTGAAAATTTACTTTAAGATGTAATTATTATACAAATCAAAAGTAATTTTGATTTCAAACATCTTTCCGACTGTTCCCATTGCCATGCTTGTTTGTAATTTGATGTGCGACGTTGCCATATTCATAATTAAAGAATACCTATAAGTTATGATACACGTAAAACTAATTTTTTTCATAACAAAACTTATAATTAATAAAAATGCGGATTAGGTTAGGTTAGGATTAGTTAGGTTTTCTGTTAAGAAAGCGCGCGGTAGCGCGCCAACCGAATTCCGAGTCTATATTGAAAGCGGGATGTTTCTGTAACAAAAACTATATTGTTAGGCGGATCTGTCCCGCTAACGTTAGGTTAGGTTAGGTTAACTATAATAACAACAATAAATAATTACAATTCTGTTGTCCAAATAATTTTCAATTGGTAATTTCATTTCCTCTAACAAATTAATGAATCTAAAATCTGGCAACATTGCTAAATTTTTCATTTTAAGGCTGTCAAATTGTGACCGAGTGTGACTTTTAATTAATTTTTTTTAGGAAAACTCTTGCATATCCCGCAATTTTTATTTTTGAAATGTAATATTACAAATGGGTACTTTCTAGAAAAAAAAAAATAAAATATGCAAAAATCGTCTGTCAGGATAGTTTACCGGACCCATTTTTATTCAGTTGCGAAAAAGCCAAAAAAGATTTTTGTTTGTCAGGGATATTTGTTATTTGAATATTTATTAATACTCTCGCATCTGGTAGGTGTAATCTATTCTCTATATATCGTCAATTTTTTTTGCTTTCCAATAAAATATTTTATATTTAGTCTATGTTGGTATAAGCATGCTTCTTACAATTTTTCGTGAGATTTGACAGCTTGGACCCCCCGAAATGAATTTCTGCTTAGAGGAGGTTGTCGATACCACTTTAAATAATACAGATAAGATATTAGTCCTTATCATTTCACATCAACTACATCTCTCTCTTCATAGCCACTAAGCACATGACCAAACAATTGTTTTCTATTTAAAGCTGGGAAGCGTCTTTTATTCAGATATTAAACACTGATTTATTAATCCGAACTAGTCAATTTCATGTATTTTCTTTGCTTATATGGCCCAATATAATATGTTCTTAAGTCTATTAAAAATAAAGTTGTTCGGTTTTCAAAAAATAGTTAACTGTTACATAATAATATGTGATATTGAAAGTGCTTATTATGCCACATATGCAGGATTTAAAAATGGGATATAATTATTGCTACGATCAATTCGCTCTTTTCAGCAAAAATATATTTTGGTTAACAGAAGTAATTAATGCCAATTCTGGACTATTTGTTAGAACCCATGGGTCTTGATATAGATTTATGCGAAACCATTAATACAAAAAAGCCCAAGGAATAATTTCAAAGTGGTGGTATAATGATAACAGAAAAACTTAAGTGAAAGTTATTAATGAACGCCATTAAATGTTTGTTTGTTTTTTGTGCGATACACCATCTATCTGGATTAATTTTCACATCACAATATTCAAGCAAATTACAAAATTTCTAATTATTTATTGAAATATTTTAATCGGGATCACAGAACTAATGTTTTTCTTTGTAAAGATTTTTTACGATATCCGGGCCAAAGGATATTTTCTAGATTTTTTGGACCAACGGGAAACATCCCGTTACAATTAGCCCTGAAATTAACAAAATGCATCCACAAGATTTTTTGAAAGAAATGTTAGACTTAATATAAAGATTGAGCCAAACATTTAATGAATACCTCTTTCGGGCTCTTGTTACATAAAAATCATCTGATATTAAATTTAATCAGAGACACAATTGCTCCGCTAGCTAATACCACGTCCGGCATAGAATTACATCGTTGATTCCTGACTTTCGTTGGAAGCTATAATGTTAATAAATATTAATTTCACGTTAATGATGATTTCTGTCTCGACATATCTAGCCTTTAAGCGTCTTAGTTACATCACTTTTAATATATGTACAATTTTAAAGATAAATGCCAATATATCAGAAACGTAGCATCCTAGACCCACCCTACTATATATTACTGGGCTTGTCTTTAGAAGATCTACTAGAATATCAATAAATATACAAGGTGTCATATTTAAAATAAGAAAGTTCATAGCTGGTCATAGCAATATAGACACCCTGTATATATGAAATTAACAATAAACAATGGAAACATTTTAATTAAACCAAGACATTTTATAAATAACTTATATTTTAACAAAGATAAGGTAGTATGTCGTCTTACGTGGGACACCTTGTATATTTTTTTCTAAATTGCCAATAAAACAAATATCTTTTAAATTATTTGAAAAATGAAAAAGCACTTGTGTTAGTAAATTATAAGGCTTTAAGGTGTTATTAATATTTGTCCTCCGTTCGGTTTGGCTGCGATAAATATCGGATGTATGCTAATATCGCAATAACGATATCGCGATAACAGAATATTGTTTTTGTGCAGTGTTGGTCTCGTATATCTACCTCACTTGGATTTAAGTATCTAGAATTTTGTGATAGTTTTCCCCCTTCATGTTATCAACATACTATGGGGTGAGCATGGAAAGGGAAGAGATATTCCTCCGGACAAATCTAAATATTCTAATATTAAGATACTTGATTTAATTCATAACGACATTATGAATCCGACAAATAATTCTCAAGAGAAAATAATTTCAGAGGATCAATAAAAATGATATAAATAATAAATATAAACCAGATAGTGTCGGACAATTTTAAATTTTTGCTGAACATTTATATTTGAATTTTGGTAAATGACCTCCTCTCAAAATTAGCAAGAAACTTTATAACTTAGGAGGGGATGAAACGCATATTGATTTTTTAAACTCGGTTGCTCGCAATAGAGCGGAAATTTATTGTAAATCGGCTTTAAGAGCCAAAAAATTGTTTCTAGTCCAGTTTGTAAGGAACATAATCTAATTGCTTACATCCTAATTACCTTACTCTAAAAAAGGGCTTATTCGTGGTGTGGATACTTTTTACTCAGAAGCAGAACTTCTAAAGATTATAGACTCTCCTATACCAATATAAAAAATTTCGTTATAAAAATTTTCCTAATTCAGACGGCAAAATAATAAGAATTCCTAGACAGCAAATTGTAATTACATTTGACATGTAAGAATTATCACAAGACCTTTAATAAACTTATAAAAACAAATAAGAACATTACATTAAAACTGCCAGCAATCATCCCTGCGCTGGCGAAGTCTACAAAATAAATGCTACTCTACTTAACCAGCAGAGAGACTATTCTGTGCTATGGAATGCGTAGGAAATTAAAATACATAATTAATTAAAGTTGACAAAAATGGCGGTTTGTTTGTTAACATGGAAAAACAGATTGACACAAAAAATGTTTGTTAAATTCTTAGATCACAAAAATATGTGTGAATAATAATATTAAAGGTTACAAAGTGGGCGAGAGCGACGAAATTACAATTAAAGAAGTACGGAAGGAATATAAAATAGCTGAGGTGTTTCTTTGGGAAGATCCATGCCCACAGATTAAAATGAGCTTAAGCTATGATAGAAAAGTCCTGCAAGCCTTTTGCCTATCTAAAATAAAGTGTTTTAATTTAAATTTAAACTTAATAAAATTGAAAAGTCTGAATTCTCTAGGCAATAAATTCAAAAGGGAAATTGAGATGTATGAAAAAGATCTATTAAACAACGTTGTTAGAAAATGAGGCATTGTGTATTTATCCTTGAATTTTACATTAACTGAATGCTGTGATTCACGAGTTTGAAATATGTTATTCAAAGATAGATTTGGGATCATTAATAAGCTTTAAAACAAAATTTCCCAGATGATGTATCCATCGATTTTCCATACGTAACCAATTTAATTCATTTATTTTATGAGAAATATGTTCCCTTCTAGACATATCAAAAATTAAACGACAACATGAATTTTGTATTACCTGTATTTTATTTTTGTCCAAAGAATTCGGACATGAAAAATAAATAACATTACCATAATTAAATTGTGAAAGAATTAGGGATTCTGTGAGCAATTTTCTTGGATGAAAATTAAGAGTATGACGATTGGCAAATAATATTTTCAATTTAAAAAACGCCTTTCGTCTAAGTTTCTGCACTTGACTGCTGAAACGCAAATTAGAGTCGAAAATTATACCCAAATTCCGAGCCTCTTCAACAAAATTTAATACATTATTGTCGATGGAGATATTCAGGTTTGAAGCTAAAAATTTGCGCATTTGTCTCTATTACCAAATATCATCACATTAGATTTTTTTGAATTTAACTTTAGATTATGTTCTTTAGACAAAGTATTAATTACGTTTAAATCATTATTTATTATAATATTTGCCACTTCAAACTCTTCGGGTGTGAAGCAAAAATAAATCTGGGTGTCATCTGCGTATGCTATTATCTTACAATTATTAAGTGACGTTATAAATGCTGAAAAGAAGAGATCCCAGGACAGACCCTTGGGGTACACCAGACAATATAGAAAGTTCTCGTGACTCACAGTTATTATAAGAGATTTTCTGCGATCTGCATGATAGACAGGATTTAATTAATTTTACTGAGACATTATCAATGCCGAAATATTTCAATTTGGCTAAGAGCAAGTTATGGTTGATAGTGTCAAAGGCTTTTGAATAGTAAAGCAACACGGGCACAGGGACAAAACTATGATCAGTATTTACAAAAATGTTATTGGTAATAGTTTGGAATGGAAGTACTAAACCCGAGTCTAAAGCCACACTGCACTTCAGGCACTATGTTATTAAAAATGGCAAAATCAAAAATGTGTTTATATAATATATTTTCTAAGACTTTAGAAGCCGCAGGCAATATGCTTATGATTCTTAAATCAGAAAAGGTTTGAAGTTCCTTATTTTTGGGAAGTGGGATACCTAGTGCATTTTTCCATTTATCAGGAAAATAAGAGTTTTCTATGCAACAGTTAATAATATGAAGCAATATAATATCAATATGTGGACTACAATATCTCAACATTCTAAGTAAAATATTATCAGAACCAATGTTATCTTTTTTTAGAGAATGTAGAATTGTAACTATTGCTATACAAATTTATTTTATTATCACAATTATCGGATACAAATTGAAAAAATTTTGAAAAATAAGAATTAATAGAATTGGGGTCTAAAAGATTAGCTGGCAACTCTGCCCGACCTTTTTTATTACAATGTATATTGAGATTACGCAAAGCAGACCAAGTTCTACGATCTCACGCCTAGCAGCAACTGAATTAAGATAGTTTTGTTTTTCCACCACTTCACTATTATTTTCCGGCAAATCAGAAGCGTCTTTTATTAATTTTCGACTACCATCGCCGTCTTGAATATACACAAAACCCCCGAAAGTTCAAACAGAATTACCATAGAGTGATTTAGCTAACTTGTAAATCTGTAAATTTGCTGGAGTTAACATTTCGGACACAAGTTATTCCAAACCTTTAAAATTCTTCTTGTTGATAAACACTAAACCACTGTCTACAAAAATTGACCACAAGTGGCCTATGACGGACAATCATTGCTGCTTGATGCACTTTTTTTGCCCAAACGATAACACATGCTAACATCGTTTTTGGAAAGGTTTAAAGTGAGTTTATTTTTAAATAAATTTATGATGACGTCGTACATGTCATTATTGGATTCTCTTACACCATGAATAATTAAAATTTTTTTGTTGTTTCTCAATTGAAGATCGTTGAGTTGACGTAAGTCATCATTGATGTCATTAAGGGAAGACGTGATGTTTTTTTTTAAATAAAATAAACTTGTTTAAGAGATCCGTGTTATGATTTTCTACTCCTTCAGCATTGATTTCCCTGTTGTGTGGATTGGTTACATTCTTAGCCTGAGATTGCAGTAACAATCTGAATTCATCCATGTTTTTCGCAAATTGATCCGCCATTTTTTCAACTCGCGCATTAACACTTTGTACAGTTAGCGTTGATTTGCCCATGATTTTCCTTAACCGTTATGTTAAGCAAAAACAGGTACTCAACACACCACAGATTAATCACAATTTGAATAAATTCGGCAAAAACCAGTACTTTTAATGAAAAATAGCTAGAGGCAATCAACTACTCACTATACAGCGCCATCTACTGTAAAATAATGTATAGCGAGAAAATACGGTTTCAAAAGAACATTATAGGACTCTTGTCTTAACCTAATTAATTATAATATAAAGTGTAACGTTAGTGTTAGAAGTCCCAACTTTGAGCCCATTCGTCAAGAATATGATTGGCCATACACAGTCACTGGATAGAATCGCATACCAAAGTAAATGAAAATAACATCGAAAGTTTAAAAACTAGAACACAGGGGAATTTAAAGAAACAAATATTATTCACTTAAATCTAATCCCTCTTATGACGGGATGTTAGATATAATAAATAATATTATAGGCGATACTCTTAGGTAGGTATTTCAACAATGGAGACCAGAAGAACTAACATTAATTTATTGGAATGCTAGCAAATTCCAACGATAATTTTTTCAAAAATCTTTTATAGGATTCTAACTCCGAAATTTTCTCTCGGGTAAATGAGTACTGTGTTATCGCAGGTGTTTTTAACATCACACATTGTGGAAGTGTAGTAGAATTGATCATTTTGGAAACAGTTTAATCAAAGCTTTAATTAATGCTGGGGGTCCTGGTAATCTTTGCCCTGCAATAGGCTTACATATCATGTCATCTTATATATTAAGCAACTTACTTACGAAGTTTTATAAAACCTTTATAGATCCGATTATTTTCCTATTAAATTTTTTGTAAAAAAAATAAAAAGTCGAAAATATTTCGTACCCTGATGAGACGATGAATGTCTGTAGTTGTCTGAAAATGGCAAGGACATTTTCAAAGAATTTCAGAATTTTTCCAGTTAGCAAAATGAAATATGAAATACAATAATTTCACATCTAAATGTACACTAATCTTTTAAAAAAAATATATATATAATATATATATATATATACGTACTCTATTCAAACATTTTGTTCCATCATATTGCATTCCTCCTAGTAATTGACCAGTTTCTGTCTATGCCGCACTTGCTTTTTGGGTATAATTTAAAATGAATCCAATAAGTAGTTTTTACATTATCACACACCGCCATTTTGTTACGTCATGTTGAATTCGTACCAGTTTATCCCTATATTACATTTAAAATTTCAAGTCAATTGAATAAGATCTTTTAAGTCGATGCTTGCAGAAACTTTGAAATTAATGTAATGAGCAGTTTTTTTATAGTCGCTTTTTTAAATATTTTATTAGGCTCCCATTTTGTTTTGCTATTTTATATCCAAACCAAAATGTTACTAGTTCATTCCTATATAACAGTTGATTTTTGTGCAAATTTTGAGGAAATTGGATAATTAGTTTTTTAAGTAACACTTTTTTTAACGTTTCACTATGCCTCCATCTTCTTCCAACATACTGGATGTTTACCAAAATATTACCAGGTCATCCCCATATGAGCTTTAATTTGTGACTAAAAGCAATCTGATGAGTAGTTTTTAAGCTATGTCAGACAGACAGACAGACAGACCGACGGAATTGATTAAATATTTTTTTAATTTCTATCTAGGGAGGCTAAAACCCGAAAATCTGTAAAACCTGATAGGATGATTTATTCACCATTACAAATATTTTATTTGGCCACTATTTTGCCATATTGCCATATATAATGTTAACAGATCATCTCTATATGACCCTTAATTGTCAATTGTTTGTGAAAATTTGAAATCAATCGGGTAAGTAATTTTTTAGCTTCTGCCATCTTGAATTCTTACCACACTTTACTAGTTTATCTCTATATCTCACTTAATGCGTGCCCAAAATTTAAAATTAGTCTAATAAGCAGTTTTTCAGGCTATTTTATTAAATATTTTGTTAGGCCGCCATTTTGTTTTGTTATCTTACATTCATACCAAAATGTTATCAGTTCATTTTTATGTGTCACCTTGATTTTTGTGCAATGTTTGAGGAAACTGGATAATTAGTTTTTTTTAGTAATATTTTTTTAACGTTTCACTAGGTAGCCATTTTGTTTTGACAAATTGGATTTTTACCAAAAGTTGAAGTCAATCGTATAACTAATTTTTTAGCTATACCGATCCGCGGACAGACCGACCGACAGAAAGACAGACGGAATTGAGAAAACATGTTTTTCGACATCTAAGGACTTTGAAACGTAAAGATCTGAAAAAATCTTGGAGGGTTATTTTTTCACGATTACTATACTTCCGGTTTACAAGGAAAGTAAAAACACAAAGATACTTCTTTAGGACAGGATGGAATTACATGTAGTATGATCCAAAACTTGATAAATCCTTGTGAAAATTTTTTGTTTAGCCTTTAATAAAGTTATATGTAGAGGTGATGGCATAAGTCGACTCAAAAATTCTATGTTCGTTCCTATTCCTAAATAAGGACAACTGAATTTAGGCCAATTTCATCCTGCATTTTAAAAATTTTAGAAATTATTATCAAGTATAGTTTGATGAATGATGGTGTAAATCCTAAAGACTATTGCCCAATTCTCGGTGGTTTTGATTTTAGATGGGGTAAATGTGTAAATGAGTGCTTGTGTCATCTAGTGACCCATATGAGACATATTCAAACAATGATTATTTGGCTGCACTATTTTTGGATATATCAAATACTTACGAAAATATTAACCTATTCATTTTAGTAGAAAAACTAGTAAACTTTAGTATCCCAACTAATTTTGCCAATAACCTAGTGAGGCTATTTGTGGATCCTGAAATTACAATAAAAATAGATTCATTTAGTGAAGTGAGAACTATCTCTTCAGAACTTACTCGTGGCTCAGCTTTGAGTCATCTACTCTTTAATTTTTATACATTGGACATTAATGCCTCAGTATTACAACAATTTGCAGCCGACTTTTATATTTATGGCAAAAATAATACAGTCCAAGAATGTAAAAAAACCTCTAATCCCATTATATATAATTGCAATTCATATTTCTCTGAAAATTGGTATAATATTTCAAATAAAAAATTAGCTTTGGTGGGTTTTTTTCTAGGAATAGACTTATCAGAACTGATACACTTATTCTCAGTAACATGTACATACCCTGGTTAAATTAATTTAAATATCTAGGTGTCATTCTAGATCAAAAATTAACATAAAACTATTACATTAATTATGTAATAACTAAGGCTGAGAAAAGCGTTAATAGTCTTAGAGCAGTTTTGGCAAGATCATGGTATGCACATTTCAAAACCGCGCTTTTATTTGATAAATTATTTACGAGGGGATTGCTGGATTACGGATCTATATTTTATGGTTTAGAGTGCAAAAATAGAGAGAATCCAATACAAAACTTCAAGGCTCGTAGTAGGTGCGTGAATACTTGCCCAACCCAAGCTATTCTCTCTGAATTTCCATTATATATCAGGAGGAAACATTTATTTATTTATTAATAAACGAGAAAACCCATTAATAAATTAATTAATATCCTAGAAGAAGATACATTATCAAACTGGCAAGTAATTACAGTTAAATTGTATAATAAAAATTTGAATTTTTAAGATCTTACATGTAATAGTCCTACACTTACTAATCCTAAGGCATTAATACTAGATGCAACACACTAAATAAACTAACATAAATCGAAAACACATCTTTTAAATAAAATGATGAAATGAGCCTACCAATGTGTTAAGGAATGGCTGGTAAAGGACTTTTAGAGAAATCTGCTCCAACAGGGGTGGGCAATCGATCGATTAGAATTTTAAAAACAAAACAGCTGTCAATAAATACCCCTTACGTAACCAAATTTAAAATTACAGAACTTTAGGATTTTTCTCTGAACTTTCTTAACACTATCAATATGCACATTGTAAAACAGTGATCAAACTGTCGAAGCATATTCAAGACATCTGACAAGGGAGCAAGAATAAGAAAAGTCACGACCAAATCTCAGGACAAAACCTGGCCTTGGCTATAACCAAAATTGACCTCAAAAATGATCCCGAGGTCCTTAACTCTTGCAACCGTAGTTAACGCTTCGCCTTGTAAGCAATATAAAGTGTCAATCCTACTGCCATTTTTGTATAAGCTGATAAAAGTTTAACTTTTTGATATTAAGTCATAGACAATTCATTTCTGAACAATGAACAAAACGGTTCAGACAATTTTGCCGCCATACACCTTCATATCTTAATTTTATAATCCTGAATAGCTTAATATTATCGGCAAACAATAGATAATTATAATAATCAAGGACATGATCGATATCATTAACAAAACTTATTGAAGAGAAGGGGCGCAGAGTGTCTATCTTGAGGCACACCAGATGATACCTTAGTTTATTTAGAAATAAAACTCCCAATTTTGACCCCCTGAGTTCGACCGATGAGCATGCTAGCCAACCATCTCAAAGATAATTCATTAAATCCTGTAGTTCTTAGTTTCACCAAAACAAGCTGGTTATTCATTCTGTCAGTGTCAAACGCCTTGGAGAAGTTTGTATGAATGGCGTCAACCTGACAGCGATCTTCTAAGGCGGATAACAGGATGTCCTCATAAATAACTAAATTTGTGGTTCTTGAAAGACCTCTGTGAAATCCATGCTGTTGACTTATAATGGTGCCTTTGCATAACCAGCTCATCTGATCATAAATCAGGCCAATATGCAGTATTAAAAATGTCAGCAAACGAGTTCACTATAGACTGTCCACTCTCTAACATTTTATCATTAAGATACATGCATTCTGTGACTACAAAAAAAAATGTATTTGTTAATTAAGAAATTTCCAAAATGATCGAGAACTTAAAAAAAATCACCTTCCAGATTTCTCAAATCCAATTGAAAATCACGCTTAACTAATTCCTTAGATTGAGCACGTAATTTAGAGAATCTGTGGTAAACTTGGAGTGCCTGTTTGCATGTATTCTGGTAAAAATATAGCCTTTAATAAAGTTATAGATATATAATAAAGGTGATGACATATTAAGTCGAGTCAAAAATTTTATAATCGTTCCTATTCCCAAATATGGAAAACTTACTGAATTTAGGCCACTTTCATTTTCACCCTATATTTTAAAAAAATTGGAAAGAATTATCAAGTATCGTTTATATGGTGTAAATCTTAAAAACTATATTGCCTCACTCTCAGTTTGGTTTTAGACGAGGTAACTGTGTAAATGATTGTTTGTGTCATTAACTGACCGATATTCAGGAAACATATTCAAACAATGATTATTTGGCAGCACTGTTTTTGGATGTATCAAATGCTTACGAAAATATCAGCCTATTCATTTTAATAGAAAAACTAGTAAAGTTTAATATCCCAAGAAATTTTGCTAATAAGGTTTTAAGGCTATTTGTGAATCGTAAAATGTCTATAAAAATAGAAATGTATTTAATGAAGTGAGAACTGTGTCTTCAAGACTTCCCTAGGGCTCAGCTTGGAGTCATCTACTATTTAATTTTTATACAGCAAACTTTTATTCATTGCACATTAATGCCTTAGTATTACAGTTTGGAGACGACTTTTGTAACCCTTAACCACAATATATATAATTGCAATTCATATTTCCCTTAAAATGGGGTTAATACTTCAAATAAAAAATCAGCTTTGGTGGCCTTTTTCTGGTCTTAGACTTATCAGAATAGATACAATTATTCTCAATAATACATACATATCCTCGTTAAATTTATTTAAATATCTAGGTGTAATTCTATATCAAAATTTAAGATGGGGTTATCACCTTAATCACCTCATAACTAAGGCTCTAACGATACTAAAGAAAGCCTTAGTATCCTTAGAGCAGTTTTGGCAAGATCATGGGATGCATATTCCAAAACCGTGCTTATATTTTATAATCATTTACGGGGGCACTGCTGGATTACGGCTCTGCATTTTATGATTTAGTATGAAAAAATAGGCAAAATTCAATATAAAGTTTTAAGGCTCGTAATAGGTGATGTGAAATCTTTAAAGAAAAAGATAAATGTAAAATCTTGCACAACTCAAGCTCTTCTCTCTGAATGTTCCGAATGGCCATTATATATCATGAGGAAAAATTTATTTATTTATTAATAAACCGGAAAACCCCATCAAAAATACATTAATACATTAACTAACATCCAAGAAGTAAATTCATTATCAAACTAGCAATTGATCACAGTTAAATGGTATAATAAAAATATATTTTTTTTTACGAATTTACATATAATAGTACTATACTTACTAATACTTAGGGAAGAATAACAGATGTAACACACTAACTAAACTAACATAATCGGAAACACATTTTATAAAACGATGAAGTGATTCTCCCAATAGATTGAGGAATGGGTGGTGAAAATTAAATATGTCCTCAAGGCACGACCAGGGAGGTTTAGAGAAAGCTAGTCCATCGGCTTTCAAAGCGGATAACAGGACGCCCTCATAAAGAACCAAATTTCTGTTTGTTGAACGATATCTGGCCAATCCATGCTGTTCACTTGCAATGGTGCCATAACCAGCCAATCTGATCATAGATCATTGGGTCCAAAAGCTTTGAGATGGCTAAATGCTTAGCTATTTCCCTGTAATTCGAGATATCTTCCCTAGCACCAGCCTTGTGAAAGGGTACAATGCAGCTCTCTTTCTACTCATCAGGAAGCTCACCCTCAACCAATGACTTGTTAAATATTAGAAATAAACGGTATGACAAAGTATTTACTAGATTGGCCAATGCAAACTCTCGAATTTCATCTGGTGCGCAATTAAGATTCTTAGTAGTGCTATTAATCTTATCGAAAATTTCGACAAGCTTTATACATCTAAAAACAACATTACACTTTCTATTAATAACATAATCAGGTACTCGTACATTAACATCAGTACTATGCAGTAGTAAAAAAATCAGCAGACGAGTGGACTATAGACTGCCCACTATCTAACATTTTATCATTATGAAACATGCATTATGGGAGTACAAAAAAAATTATTTTTTAATTAACAAATTTCCGAAATGATCGAGGACTTCAAAAAACACCACCTTACATATTTCTCAAAAACAGTGAGTAACCACGCTTAACTAATGCCTTTCATTGAGCACGAAAATTGGAGAATCCTGAGTGCCCGTTTGCATGTATAATTAATGAGCTGTTTTCGGCACTAAAATATTTTTGAAAATTTTGAAACATTTTAATAGTACATAGATTGATACTCCATGGTTCAGGATATCACCAAAACCTTTTGCTGATTCGTGGATATTAAGATCGGCCAGTATCAGTTAGCAGTTAAATGGGCCGAAGAAATAATCAAATCCTAAGTAATTTTTTGGTGTTATCAGACTATATTTCACTTTAATATGCATTGCGACGCTGACTGAGCGAAAATAACAAGTTAGTGGCCGAAACAACAGATGCATCTTTATAGTTACTAAATACTAAATCTAAATATACATTTCGGGAGTTAGAAATAACAATAAGTTGATGCATGTCCAGGAATAAGAAACAATGTAAAATAATTTCAGCACAATGGATACAATTAACGAAAACCATTTTTAGAGTAGTTGTGAATGGTAGATTGTAATCCCTAAAAATAAAAATTTTGGCCGAAGCATAATTGTGACAGTGAAAATTTGGGTCGATTTTGGTAGCTTTAGGGATACATTACACCCCCAGTCATTCGCTTTATTTGAAAAATTACAATAGAAAAGTATATCATTCTTTGGGTCTAGAAAGTTGATACTAGGTCATTTTATGCTACTTATTTTAGTAAAGATTTAAGTAAAATTTGGTAACTGTACGATAACTTTAAACCTCCTGTCATTCAGTTTTTATTTTATAGACAGTGGATACTGGGTCATTTTATACTGGTTGCTTTAGTGAAGATTCGAGTCAACTTTCGTAGTTTTAGGATGACTTAAACACCCAGTCATTAACTTTTTGTGAAAAATTGCATTGTTATGAATCTTTCTTTTTATTCGGAATATTGAAGTGTGGCCAGAATTAGTTTAGTACAGAGTTATTTAGTAACACATATACTGTCTTTTTAAACATTTTATTGGGCGCCATTTTGTTCCATCATATTGGATTCCTACCAGCGTTTTACAAGTTTCTACTTATGCCACACTTGATTTTTGGGCATAATTTAAAATAAATTCAATAAGTAGTATTACATTGACGCACACCGCCCTATATAACATTTAATTTTCGGAAAATATAAAGTCAACTGACATTAAGCATTAAGTGTGATAATGCTTAATGCTTGCAAAAAATTTGAAATTAGGGTAATAAGTAGTTTTTTTCAGGTTAATTTTTTAAATATTTATAAATAGGATAACTATTTTTTTTTGTAACAATTTTTAACATTTCACTAGGCCGCCATCTTGTTAGATATTAGATTTTTACCAAAATATTATCAGATCATCGCATATAACTAACTAACAATTAACTTTTGGCTAAAATTCAATCTGGTAAGGTAGGTGTACCTATAACCGACCATAACATATTTTCCACTTTAAAACAGTCGGGTGTTGCCGATTTAAATATTCAGATTCTAATATCTGAACTTCCCGCCGAGAAAATTGTACAAGTTTGCGGCAATCGACCGAAAAATTACGTCACTCTTTAGCCATACATGACGGAAGAACCTATGATTTCTTAACAAGTGCTCCTACATATAATATGCACCTTTAATATAAATAATAGCAAATAATTTTAAAAAAGCTTTATCAAAATCCTGCTAGTTTAATATTTGACTCATAGTAACAAATTGTAATTATATATATTATTGTTGTACTTTTGCATCGACTTTTGATTTTTAGTTTATACATTTAAATTATAAAAATACTCATTTATTGGTTGCTCCAACAAATGTAAATGTTATAAAAGAACTTCAAGCAAAGTGAGAAAATATTTTGGATTTTGAAATCGACCTAAGCATTAAAAATCTTGTCGAAATAAACAGATAAATTACATAGAAAATTTCCACTGATAGTTTGAGGAATAGATAATGATATTAATTTTTTAAACATGTTTATTAATCCGCCAGCAAGAATGTAACTACCTAAGAACATCTTGTAACTTCTTATACGAGTTCTTGTGTAGCTAACATTTTTTCGATAGGAAAATTGGAAAATGTGTTTTGTAGGACAATGTTAAAATTAGATTCTAGGTATTTTAATTAGCAATCGTGAAAAAATCACCTGGTAATCTATAAAATGTAAAAAGTGTTATTATTTTGGCATTTTATGATTTTTGTCATAATCATAACCCTTTTCAGTTTATACGGAACCAGCTGATTTTATATGATTGTTTAATCAAAATACCTAAATTTTCAGATTGTCCTACAAAATATATTTTTCAATTTTCCAGTCCGACGCGTGAATAAATTTCAATCAGCGGTAGCGGGGCATGCATCATTAATAAAAATTTCAGTAGAAAGAAAATATTTGTCCTCGCGCAATTAAGCTATCTAAGAATGTTATTAATCGGTTGCATTTTTGCCGGCGAGATCATGTCTAATTTCTGAACAGTTGCGCACTTTTATAGCAACAATTCGTATCACTTTTCTTGTAGCTAAAACATAGTTGCAGTCTCGGTATTTTCCCGATATAATAATAATAATGATAATATTAATATTAATAATAATAATAATAATAATAATAATAATAATAATAATAATAAGACGAGGTATGTTCCAGGGAGATTCACTCAGCGCTTTGTAGTTCTGCCTCTGTCTCAATCCACTCTCAAACACACTGAATAACACAAACTTCGGATTCCAAATTAAACACCAAAAACTAACCTACACAAAATAAACCATCTCTTGTACATGGATGACATAAAATTATATGCAAGCACAAAGGCACAGCTAAAGGAACTCCTTAAAATCACAGAAACGTTTACCCTGGACATCAACATGGAATTTGGTATAAGTAAATGCAAGCTACTTCATATCAACAAGGGACAGTGGAAAGACCACCCTACGGAGGAAACTATCAACAATGAAACTATAGATAACATGCTTAAAGAAGAAACGTACAGATACCTAGGCTTCCATCAAAGCACCAAAATTAACCACACTTATATCAAATCAGAGCTCAAGACGGAATTTAAAACCAGACTTACAAAGCTACTAAAAACAAAACTGAATTCCAAAAATCTAACGAAAGCTATTAACACCTTCGCCATACCTATTCTTACGTATTCGTTTGGTATCATTAAATGGTCACACAAAATTCACTAAACACAGGAAGTTACATCCCAACGCATGCAAGGAAAGACTCACTATCGAGAGAAAAGAAGGAGGAAGGGGAATTATAGATATACAATTGCTAAATAAAAAACAAATTTACGAATTCAGAAAATTTTTCCAAAACAAACTAACCTCCGTAAGGCAATAGTGAAGGCAGACAAGAATTATACACCGCTCGACCTGTCTCAAACGAGCCACGCAGCAGACGCACACAGTCACATCCAATCACGACTAGAAAAGATGAAGACCTGGTCTGAAAAAACACTTCACGGAAGACACAGATACCACATAAAGCAAGACCATATACATAAAAAGCTTTGATATACGTGGTTACAAGAAGGGCAGCTGTTCCCTGAAACAGAAGGCTTGCCATCCAGGACAAAGTCATAGCAACCAGAAATTACCGAAAGCATATCATCCAGGACACAACCATTAAAGACGAGAGGTGTAGGAGATGTCACCAGCAGAGAGAAACGACGATCACATAACGAGTGGATGTAGAATAATGGCCAGAACTGAATACGCCGCGAGACACAACTCAGCAGCGAAGGTCGTTTATCAAGCATTAGCCACAACATACAAACTAACAGAGAACACAGAACCTTACTACCATTATACACCCACATCTATACTTGAAAACGAAGATTACAAGCTCTACTGGGACATTGACATCCACACAGATAAAACAATCCCCGCAAATAGACCCGATATCACCTTTCAATCCAAAAAAGAGAAAATCACTTATTTAATTGACATGGCTGTCCCTAACGAGAACATCCAAGCGAAATACAGTGAGAAGATTGCCCAATACACCGACTTGGCAATGGAAGTAAAAGGCTGTGGAAACAGGAAAGAGTCATCATTGTTCCTCTCGTCATATCAGTAACAGGTCTCACCCCAACAACGTTTACACCTCATTTGGCTCAAATAGGACTTAATACAGACATTCATAGGAACATCCAGAAATCGGTCATTTTGAAAACATGTAGCATAGTTAGATCATTTCTTAATACACAATGGTTGTTTTTTTTTTCATTAACTTTTTTAAATTTTTTGTACTGACTTGGTATAATCCCGTCAGTATGAAATACAACCACAGGAATACTGTGAGACAAGAAGTCGTAATAATAATAAGGAGGAGGAACTTAAAGGAGAGGTGCAGCTTGCACTTGAAAACGAACGCCTTGAGCCCATAGCTCCGCCTACAACAGAGAAACTCGAGGAGGAGGTACGAAAGGAAGAAAACATAGACGAAGTCGAACCTACAGGACAAGACATCATTGACAAAGCTAACAACACCCAGGACAATGGAAAAATATCAGTGTACAATGAACTGCAAGAAGGTATTGCTGAGTTTAACGCCCTAAATCCAACTCAAAGGCCTAAGCTCCCGAAATTTAGAACTAGTTGGGAGACTCACAGCATTCTCAAGCTTTTCAACACTATACTAGCAGAGTTTAGTTTGGAGTATGACACCCTTAAGAAGCTCCACACACTTATCTACTGCTACATCGCCGTCCTTAGATGCAATAAACAACAAGTGCATTCCCAGAAAAAAACCGGCAAAGCTACACACCGACAAAAACCCATATGGCAGAAAAGACTTGAGAAGATAATTGATGATTTCAGACAGGAACTAGGAAGGCTTATAGAATTTCGGAAAACACCCCTCCAGCAGGCTTAAAACGCGCATTACAAAGATATTTAAGAAGATTGGTACAAAACGAACTGATCTCAACCATCAGCAAAAACTAAATGAGTATCAGGATAAACTAAGGCAAAATACGATTGTGTCAGCCGATATTCGGTGGAAATCCATAATAATAATAATTATGTAAGATGTAAAAAAACAACTATTTTTTACAAAACACTTCCACTATATTAGTTTACTAAAAACGTGACATGTTTCGCTAACACAGTAGCTTCTTCGGACGTTACATCTCGAATGAACAATTTAAAGAGTAAAACCATATTTTTATAACTAGGTGTAATAAAAAAGATTTGGAATTTTTTTTTTCATTTTTTTTAACAATATAAAATGGTCTGGGAATTTTTACCTACAAGCCATAAACAAGAATAATCTAAAACTAAAATATATTTAATAAGAGTGACGTGTTAAGTTCTACTTGGTCGTTTATCAAGCGGTTTGATCGTTTGAGCTTATTTATTTCTAGAGACTCCAGCAAATTTAGTTTATGACCCTTGTTTTACTTGTGCAATATTTTAAAATAATTGTTATCAAAGGCATGGCCCGTCTCAATTAAGTGATTAACATAATTGGATTCGGTCTTTTCCTTAATAAAGTTTTCATAATGTTTATCTATTCTTTTACCAAAATATCTGCCGGTTTGACCTATATACGTTTTGTCACAGTATGTCAGATTTCGTTTTATTATTTTTAATGAACTTACTTAAAGAATTATTAGTTTTATAGGCTATCCTAATATCTAAAATGTTAAGAAATTTACCTACTTTATAACTTGGGTCTCCTATAAATTTACAGAATATCCTATTATATTTACAGAATATCCCTTGTTTATCGTGATTTGTTTTATAATGTTCAGTTCCTGTAAAACAAGTTAAAACGTCATCAACATATCTGTGCCAAAACATGAAATGTTTAAAAAGAGGGCGTTTATTAATTCTAGACTATCCAAAAATATTTCAGCAAGTAAGGAGCTTAATGGGTTGCCCATAATTAAACCTTCAGTGCTCCTGTAAAGTTTATTATTGAATTCAAAGTAATTTTGTTCTAAACATTTGGTAAGTACAATAATTCTTGTTTTTACACAATTAACTGATTTTCTGTTCAAAAGATTTTCTAGTAATTTTATAGTGTCTTTAATAGGAATACTAGGGAAGAGATTAGTAACGTCAAATGAGATTAGTTTCGCATTACTTGTAATTTTAGTTGGGCGAAACTTCGAGAAACACCATTTTAATTTAAGATATTGGTTACGCCCACTACCGGTAATCTTAGAAATTTGAACATTATTTCCATACAAGTTTCTACAATAAGTAGTTTCCGATATATATATATATATATATATATATATATATATATATATATATATATATATATATATATATATATATATATATATATATATATATATATATATATATATATATATATATATATATATATATATATATATATATATATATATATATATATATATATATATATATATATATATATATATATATATTATGTAATTTTTTTCTTTTTTTTTTTTCTTGGGGTTTTCTTAGGGTCCTTGTAAAAGTAATATGTCTTTATGTTCTTGTTCACATATTTATTAACGTTTCGGTCTATTTTGACCTTCTTCAGAATACATTGAAGTTAGAAACTAAAAAAATTTTTTTACTGTTAAATTATATTCTGTATTGTACAATTTTTTACTTTCACTTACCTAGGAACAATCAATCTAGCAGAATGCATTGCTTTAATCATAAACTATAGTTTCCTGGATAATTTCTCATAAAACACAAATTAGTTTTAGTCATTACACTAAAGTACATTTAACACGACGTTTAGTATGACAATCCACAATATTAAAATAAAAACAGTAAAAATATATGAGTCAGAGAAATTTTCAGCCTGAATGTCGATGTGAGATTATTATTGTTATTGCTATGGGTGACTTCTTCCGTAAATTTTTTCTAAGATTTAATTAGATTATAAGGTATCTGCTACACAAAACTGGAATTCCTTTTAAATATTATTATTTTAGGATGTAATATATTTTACTAAGATGTTTTATTTCGGTTTTTGAGTTTATAGCGTTCGGGTTATTTTTAATTTCAATCATTTCCAAAAACTCTGGCTTTTTGTATGATTTTCTGTTCTTAATATCTTAGTGTTTTCATAGTTAAAAGTATGATTTTTTTCTTGACAGTGGTCAGTAAGAGCGGTCTTATTTTTTTTGTCGTATCTGTGGCTGTTAATTCTATTTTTCAAATATTGACTGGCTTGACCGATGTACACGCCATTGCAATCTTGACATGGGATTTCGTAAACTACGTGAGATTTTTTATTTTTGGGAATTTTTGATTTTAGTTGACTGAAATTATTGATTGTTCCTAGGTAAGTGAAAGTAAAAAATTGTACAATACAGAACATCATTTAAAAGTAAAAAAATTTTTTTAGTTTCTAACTTCAATGTTTTCTGAAGAAAGTCAAAATAGACCGAAACGTTAATAAATATGTGAATAAGAACATAAACACATCTTACTTTTACAGGAACCTTAAGAAAATCCCAAGAAAATAAAAAAAAAAAAAAAAATATATATATATATATATATATATATATATATATATATATATATATATATATATATATATATATATATATATATATATATATATATATATACGGAAAACACTTATTGTAGAAACTTGCGGTAAAAATTGTATGGAAATAATTTTTAAATTTCTAAGATTACCGGTAGTGGGCGTAACCAATATCTTAAATTTAAAAAATGGTGTTTTTCGAAGTTTCGCCCAACTAAAATTACAAAAACATATATGCATTTTAAAGCTTAGATAAAATTGAGTCTTTTTTGTTTGTTACTTTTTGCCCTATCTTTCAAAATAAACTAGTGAGGGGTGTTCAAATATTTTGTTTTTGTGTTTTGGGATCTTGCCACCAAAGGTTTTTTGATAATATGTAAGAAATTGCAAGTTTTCTAAAGAAAAATATTAAACGTATCGATGTGGTTTTTTTCATACGAAAAAATAACAAAATGAAGCCCAAATAAGCACGCCTAAACTGCATCTCGATGTCTTGTTCTTAACTTAAAATTTCGGTTAATGAAAATTTAGCCAACTTGACTTAAAAAAAGAGTAGTTTCTCGAAATTTAACTCTATTAAGATAACTAGAAATAAATGCATCTTAAATCCGTTGAAAAGAGCTAGTAGAAGACGTTTTTCGATATAACAAAAAAAGAGCTGGTTTTAGGATAAAACTTAAATACGTCACGTAATTTTCTGCACAATAATATAGAAAATTAAAGCCCTCATAAACCAGCGAAAACCATACCTCAATATTTTTCTCGTAACCTAGAATATTGGCGAAAAATAAAAGTTAAAAATTATGTGCGGACTAAAATCAGATTTGTTATTTTTCTGGAGAATTTCGGACTCAACGGTATGTTTATACTTATTCACTTGAAAAGTTAATTTTTAAAATATATTTGGATAGCTGCTTTTATCCAAAAATGTCGCGGCGCTGTATCCGGATCGCCGTCATTACAGAAGAAGAATATTTCCTCGCTTGGTACAGCGATTACGCGATAATGGTAGTTTTCGTCGCCGTAGATTTTGTAAGGGTCGCAATGGAAGATCTGAAGGAAATATTATTAATGTCTTGGGTTATATACATTTTAATATACATATAGGAACTAGGGCGTTATCTTTAGACTTGGGGATGGCACGAACTACTGTTCGAAACATTTTAAAATACTACAGGTAATTTTAATACATTAGCACATCCTTCAACACAATTCATTGTTATTTTGATTTATGAATCTACGTGTTGCTTTTTATTTTCAGACAACATCGTTACCATACAGTCTTGCATCAGACTCTAAATGAAGAAGATCATAGGCTAAATTATTGTATATGCATTTTAGGCATGATTAATGAAAACGAAAAATTTTTATCACACATTTTATGAACCGACGAGGCTAAATTTAATAGTGATGGTAGGGTAAACAGATATAATATGCATCATTGACTGCTGAAAATCCGCTCTGATTGCGAGAAGTGGAGCACCAAGGATTCTGAATTCATTGGAAACTCGGCCAATCATGTTCCTGCAATTAGATGGTCGTCTAGCATATTTTTCTAATAATGTGAGAAACCATATTAACAAGACTTTTCTAGAGCACTGAATAGGAAGGGGACACTTATTTCCTTGACAGGCCAGGTCACCCGAATTGACGTGTCTCAACTTCTGCTTATGGAGACGCTTGTAAGACATTGTTTCTCAAACAACAAAATCGACAACAAGAATAGATATGGAAAACAGAATTCGAGATGTAATTCGTCGACTACCAGCGGTTGAAATGGAAGCGGTAAGAAAGATTGGAAGAATGTGTGGAACCAAAGAGAGTTTGAAAACTTAAGAACTTATAAAATAACATTTTTTGTTCAAAATCGGTCCTTTTTAGGTCCATAATTATTAACGTAAAACGAAAATTGTTTGTAAATATGGAGATATGCAGTTTTAAACCAAATTAGTCATTTTTATAGTACTTTTAGTTAAAGAGAAATGATGTCTGAAAGTTAAAAAAAAAACTTTCCATTTTTATTAGTACGAGTTTTTTTATTTCTACGGAATACTGTTCATCTCCTCAACGGAAGCAGCGTGTGACTTTTAATTTTTAATATTTACACTTATAATAATAATTATACTTATATTCAAGTGCAGATAAATAGGTCATTTTATTACTTAGAAAAACTAATCACTCAATGCCTCTTTATTTTAAAAGATACTGCAAAAACTGTTTAAAAAACAAGGCTCGGTTTTATCTCAGCTTCAAGATGCATATATTTTCTTG
Organism: Kuschelorhynchus macadamiae; assembly: GCA_030620095.1. Taxonomy (NCBI): domain Eukaryota; kingdom Metazoa; phylum Arthropoda; class Insecta; order Coleoptera; family Curculionidae; genus Kuschelorhynchus; species Kuschelorhynchus macadamiae. The sequence continues at coordinate 207,655 of JAUTXW010000785.1, forward strand.
TTATCTCAATTGGGTTAAATTCCGAGGAACACCTCTTTTTATTAAAGTTGATTAAACTTGAATTGACCGACATTTTAGATTAGGAACAAAATCTCGAGATGCGGTTTGTGCGTGCTTCATTTAGCTATTTTTTTGTAAAAAAACCATATCAATATATTTAATTTTATTTTAAAAACTTACAATTTTGTTAGATTTCGTAAACGCCCTTTAGTGACAAAATTCCAAATTAAAACACAATAATTTAGGTAACTTTGATTGATCAAGGAATGCTTTTTTCAGCGGTTTTTAAAAGTTTATTAAAATCAGTTAAGCAGTTTTCAAATTATAGATAATACGATTTTTTAACATTTTCAGAACATAATTTTACAGACATTTTTCAACAGAAAATTAAAAATTATATTAAAAATTGTAAGAGCTGGTTTAAAGACAGAGGCATCAGTAAATATACTATTATGAACCCACAACCACCAAAATTATATTCCTTAATAAAACTTCATAAACCCGGTTTTCCTATTAGACCAGTAGTTTCTTTTTTTTCAGTGCCGTCTTATAAATTATCAAAAAAACTCATAGACATTATTCAAACATTCACCGAATTTTCAGCAAAATATCAAATTAAAAAGAAACTTCATTTACCAAGTAATGCGAAACTAATCTCATTTGACGTTACTAATCTCTTCCCTAGTATTCCTATTAAAGACACTATAAAATTAGTAGAAAATCTTTTGAACAGAAAATCAGTTAATTGTGTTAAAAAACAAGAATTATTGTATTTACTTACCGAATGTTTAGAACAAAATTACTTTGAATTCAATAATAAACTTTACACGAGCACTGAAGGTTTAATTATGGGAAACCCATTAAGCCCCTTACTTGCTGAAATATTTTTGGATAGTCTAGAAAATCAAATTAATAAACACCCTCTTTTTAAACATTTCATGTATTGGCACAGATATGTTGATGATGTTTTTCTGACAATTAAATATTTTTCTTAAATATATTAATAACCTTCATCCTAATAGAAAATTTACAATTGAAGTAGAATCTAACAGCAGCATAAATTTTCTAGATTTAACCATTAAAAGGCTTAACAATAAACATAATTTTTCTGTATATCATAAACCTTCACATACGGATACTACCATACATAATTCCTTCCAATGCAACATAAACTAGCCGCTTTTCATAGTATGATTCATAGACTAATCTCTCTACCCCTTAGCAAAACTAATTTTCAGACTGAGTTTAGCATTATAAAACAAATCGCAATAAACAATGGATATTCTGTAAATATAATAGATAAAATTCTACATAAAAAGCTATATAAAAAATCTATAAATATGGTTTATCCTAATTTCAATGAAAAAACAAATGCATATAAAGTTCTAGGATTTATAGGAGACCCAAGTTATAAAGTAGGTAAATTTCTTAACAGTTTAGATGTTAGGATAGCGTATAAAACTAATAATTCTTTAAGAAAGTTATTATATAGGTCAAACTGGCAGATATTTTGGTAAAAGAATAGATGAACATTATAAATGATTTATTAAGGAAAAGACTGAATCCAATTATGCTAATCACTTAATTGAGACGGGCCATGCCTAAATTTGCTGAAGTATCTAGAAATAAATAAGCTCAAACGATCAAACCGCTTGTTAAATGACCAAGTAGAACTTAACACGTCACCCTTATTAAATATATTTTAGTTTTAGATTATTCTCGTTTATGGCTTGTAGGTAAAAATTCCCAGACCATTTTATATTGTTATAAAAAAATTTCCAAATCTTTTTATTACACCTAGTTATAAAAATATGGTTTAACTCTTTAAATTGTTCATTCGAGATGTAACGTCCGAAGAAGCTAGCTACTGTGTTAGCGAAACATGTCACGTTTTTAGTAAACTAATATAGTGGAATTGTTTTGTAAAAAATAGTGGTTTTTTTAAATCTTACATAATTATTATTACTAAGGCAAAAACTAAAAGTTAAAGCGAAACGTCTGCAGAGTTACAACAATGATCAAAGAGAAAACGACAGAACTGGCTTTTCAATACCAACCAACGATAGTTCTATCGGGATATCAATAACACCAAAGATCAAACTAATAACGCCTGTCTGGCAACAACGCAATACGTAATATAACCGAAATTCCCATACTAATGGCTACTTATTTCCAAAGATTCCTAGTAGTGCCCCCTAATTCTTTACCAATGTCCAGTATTGCCCACTAATTCCTAGTAATGCTTACTAATGCCTACTAATTCACACACTGTAATTCCTCAGCGGTTTACCCCTCGGTTAAATATAATGTTTTTATCCTGAAATCTTATATTTTATTACAAATTATGTTATAATTAATAAAAAATGTTTGGTCGGTGATAGGGGCAGTCAATATATGCAATGTCTTTTTTACCGACCAGTAGGTCGGAATAAGGAGACTGCACTATTTTATTTTTTTTTTATTGAACAAATATTAAAGAACAAGGACTATTTTTTCATTTAAATAATAACTTAGAATATATAGAGCTATTACCGACCCCTTAAATATATTTATATGCCTTCATTAAGAATGTATAAAAACAGTAAAATTTGTAGTTTAAACGTCGAATGTCATATTTTTGTCCGATATAAATTTGCAAATAATAAGATTATTCTGGCGCCAATTTTTATAATAAAAACGTTTTCTGACACATGTTATGCGATATTACGCCAATACTATAAAAATATTTGTCCAGTCTAACTAAACATTTTATTTAAATCGATAAAAAAAGGTCGGTAAATAGGACCTAATTTTTTATCGATTTCCTATAACCGACCAACGGTCGGTAAAACGTACGTCCACGATTTTGACTGTCTTTATTATCGACCGGTCGGTCGAAATTTGGTGCAAAACTTTTGGCAACGTATGGCTCACTTAAACATTAATGGGGGTTTCGGTCTTAGACCCAGATTATTCCCGTTTGAACCAAATAATATTGATTATTCTAAATTCCTTCTTCCAGTAGCAACAAACGATACGCCAAAACAGAATTCGACTGATTGTGCATCAGATCTTCTATTACTTTATCACAAATCGATCGACAGTTGAATCCAAGGAAACTTGAGGAATTTCAAAACAGCGGATCGATTTGGAGTGGTCCAATAGAGGACAAGAATTTGTTCTATTTTTGGAAAATGGTAAAGAAAAAAGGCACATCACCTACTCTTCCAAATTATGATGTTAGTACTGCGCACGACACTACGGTAACCAATAATTTACCACTTCTGGATGTCGAATCCTTAGATCTAGGCTTCAATTATTCCGAAAATTTGTGGATGGACATGGAAAACAAAGAGTTAATCGATAATCCTGATCTAACGGCATCTACGCCACAAAAACAAGGTAACATTGAAATTCTGAAATATGAACCCATTGGTCAACCGGATGCTAAAATATGGGTTCATAATCCCGCCGAATCAAGTAATATCTTATAAAAACATTATTTTTAGTTTAGTTATATAACATTTACTTTTTAGCTTCAAGACCCCCTAAAAAATTGATAGCTATGTCCATACGCCCCCTAAATAAACCCATAAACCCCTGAATCCAAAAGAATTATCTGTTAAAGGCAATATTGTTAGGGATCACCAATGTACTCTTAACGGTAAGTACTTATAATTAGTAAACGTTATGTGTCAAACATGTCCCAAAATATATGAAATCGATTGTTTTCATTTATTTATTATCCTCTACTTTTAGATGCAAAGTTCATTGACAATAAAGTTCTTGATCCCTGTAAGTCAACCACGATGGGCAAATACTCTAGAAGAAACCAATTTTAAAATTCCAGAAGTTCTTGTACCTTCCAACACAATTCAATACTTACTTCTAAGCCCATTTGACAACTTGATTGATTTGGACAAAATAACACCTACCCTTGCTATATCGGAAGAATATATAGAATACCAGAAAAAGATAGATGCGGAGAAAAAAAAGAAAGAAGAAGAAAAATCAGAGGGGTCAAAAAAAAAATCGAGAAAAAGAACAATCAAAGTAAAAAACGAAAAAAGTCAGAAAAGCTAAACCAAATATGACGATAAATAATAATGGCACAAATAATAAGACAAATGAGACTGATATCGGGTAAAGCATGTCATTGTAATATATGAAGAATATCTTCCTGGTTTGATCCTTGATTCAAGTTCGAATGATATAATTGTAAAAACAATCGCAAGGAGTGGTGTGAACTGGAAGAGGCCCGAGAAGGATGATATACTTGCATACAGTTCAAATGAAATTGTGGGCAAAATAAATCCACCAAAGTTAATTAACCGCCGAGGCATTTATTGTGTACCTGAAATTGAAGAGCTTAAGAGGAGTTAAGAAAGCAATTTGTCCACAATGAATTATAGTTACTAGCGTTTTTTTTTTTTTTTTTTTTTTTTTTTTTTGAATTTTACTTAGATTCGACTTAGAATTGTTAAATCTTTTTTGTTATATTTTTTTGCTTTTTTTTTTTATAAAGTGATTTATTATAATAACTTTTATTATACTAACACAAACTACAAAAACTAAATAATCAAGGTAAATATCAGTGATATTCTGCATAAAAAATGGTAGTAGGTAATAGAAGCCAAAATGGTCGGTAATAAGAACATCACACAGGAACGGTAGGTAAAGTGTACATATCAGCAGTTTCAGATAAAAAAAAATATTAATTTTTTTTCAATAAAAAGATCAATTTTTCGCTTATTTCTTACTCTCTATTTTTTACTTCAATCTAAAAATATTAGAAAATTTAGTTTTTACCTACAAACCTTAATATTAACCTTTTTCTGAGAAAAAACTTAGGTGGTCTGTGAAATGTACATTTACCATAGTGCCGCGAACCACAGACAAACCGACAGACTGACATACGGACCGACGGAACTGATAAAACCTAATTTTTGGCATCTAAAAACGCTAAAATCTACAGATATGTAAAACCTGAGATGGTGATTTTACGATTACGAATATTTTATTTGGTCCCTATTTTGATCCGCCATCTAAAATTAGTACTGCAATTTTACTAGTTAATCGCTATACCACAATTAGTTCTGGCACACTATTTGAAATCAATCCATAAGTATTTTTTTCACGCTGAATTTTTAAATACTTTAATAAACCGCTATTTTGTTTCACCATCTTGGATTGGTACCAAAATTTTACAAGTTGATTCCTGTATAAAACTTTAATTTTGTGCAAAATGTGTGACTAATTGGATAAGTGATTATTTAGTAATAATTTTTGAACATTTCATTACGCCGCCATTTTTTCTCGCCATATTGGATTTTTACCAAAATGTTACCAGGTTAGCCCCATATGATCTATAATTTTGATTGATACATGTTTTCCCGCATCTAGGGACCCTGAAACTTAAAGATCTGAAAAAAATCTCGGAATGTAATTTTTTCACCATTACAATACGTCTTTAACATATTACGGATAAGGGTTTAAGCCAGATTTTAATTATATTAATAACATGGTGTTTGCGATTTATCGCTGAAATAACAACTTTTTTAGTACATGCACTAAAGTGGTTTCTACACGAATCTTTAGTAAATCGTTTTTCTCAGTGCAGCAGGAAGGAATCTTTAGGTATGATTTTCTTTATGTAATACGATTTACATAATCTAGTATTAGTGATAGTCTAAGAATTATTAGTGCAATACATTTTATTTCATGCAAAACAAAATATGATATATGTTGTCACAAATAAAGCGTTTAAATCAAACAAATTATTAGAAGGTAATATATTTTACACCGTAAGTCCGGCAACAGAAATACTACTTCTACACTTTCATTAAAAGTAACATTGGCGACGTCTTACTTTCTGGTGTTTATTACGTAACTCCTTGTAGAACGTTTGCCGTGTACTTCATGTGTAGGGCTTGGATTCCATCTCCGTCAGGCGATGTTTTTATTTTTTAGTTTTTTTCTATTAAAACCTGTAATTTAGGATAGAAAGACTCAACTTTCTTTTGGGTTAATACAAAAATGTTTTTTTTTAGAAATATTTAATCAATAGCAAAAGTTATGGTGCGAGCGGGGATCGAACCTGCACCTGCGGATCTCTAGCCCATTGCTCTAACCAATTGCGCTGTCATACCATTGATAAGCAATTCGTTAGAACGTGTACATATTCAAACGCATCAGTATCATAACCATTGTTGATCTTAACAAATAGTCTAACCTTCTGGCGCGGCGTTCCTGACTAGACGTCAAATCTGACACCGCTATTAGGTACCGTCCATATTTGTAAATTTATAATTATATATATAATAATAATTACGCTCGTATTGGCCAAATTTTGATTAGAAGTATTTTTTCAGTTTATTTTTAAACTTTGAAATATTTTTTTTAGAAATATTTTATCAACAACAAAAGTCATGGTACCAGCAGGGATCGAACCATTACTTTTTCTATTCATTACAAATTTCTAAAAAAAAATATCACAGTTTAAAAACAAACTGATAAAATACTTAACACAAAACGAAAGCTTTAACGGCTGTGGTCAGTTAAGAAAACATGGTTCTTGGGATTAGATTATAACCAACCTTATAAACGCATCCAACCTTCAAGCAGAGGAGAAGATGTTAAGGCTGAGTACGGACTACCTAAAATACACAAGGTTAATGTACCACTTCGACCTATCCTCAGTGCAATAGGATCTCCTAGTTACAAGATTGGTAAAAATCTTTCAAATATTCTTAATAATTTTACAGGAAAAACACATTCATATATTAGAAACTCCACGCATTTTGTAGAAAAACTTAAATCAATCCAATTAGATCCCAAAGATATCTTAGTTTCGATGTAAAATCGCTATATACGAATGTGCCGATAAATGATTCAATTTCCATAATATCAGACTTATTTCACCATAATAGTCTTAACAACTCACTTTTATATCTAATTGAAGCATGTCTTACATCAACGTATTTTGTCTTTCAAGGAACTTTCTATGAGCAAACCCCAGGAGCAGCCATGGGATCTCCGCTGTCACCAGTGGTAGCCAATATCTGCATGGAAGCTTTTGAGGAGGAAGCCTTAAAGTCGTCGCTACTAAAACCAAAATCACGGTTCAGATATGTAGACGACACTTTTGTAATATGGCCTCATGGTCCAGAAAACCTCCCTGGGTTTCTTGATCATCTGAATCAACAACATGCTAATATAAAATGTACAATGGAAATCGAATCAGAGGGCACGATTCCCTTTCTAGATGTTCTTGTACAAAGGGAAGCGGATGGTTCCTTAGGACACTCTGTATATAGAAAACCAACGCATACGAACAAGTACTTAAATGCAAATTCCCATCATCATCAGCACAAAAGCAATCAGTTATTAATTCGTTAAGTTACAGAGCCCTCGCGATTTGTGACCAAGATTCTTTACCATCGGAAACAGAGAAACTGACTCAGGCTTTAAGAGGGAATGGATATTGCATTGATGATATTAGACGATCAATTAGAAAATATAATAATCCTACTCGACGAAATGGTATAAGGAATTACCGATAGGAAATGTAGTTCTTCCATTTATACACGGAACCACAGACAAGATTGTAAGGTTACTTCGCCGGTCCAAGATACGTACAATCTTCAACACACAAGAAAATTGGACAATGTTTGCGATCGCCAAAGGACATTTTTCCTTTCCAAACGGAAGGAGTATATGCAATTCCTTGTTCCTGTTGTGATGTCTATACTGGAGAAACTGGACGATCCATATCGACTAGGCTTAAGGAACATGAACGATGTTTCAGAAAAAAATAAATTGTACAATCTGCTGTATCTGAACACCAACATTCTACTGGACATGTCATAAATGTAAAAGAAACCAAAGTTCTTGCATCGGTTTCGGGATTCTATAAACGCAAAATTAGAGAATCTATTGAAATTTATAAGCATCCTAACAATTTTAATAGAGATACGGGCTTTAATCTACATCATACGTGGAAACCGATCGTTACACCGAGTCACGCTTTGGTAAACACAGGTCGACTATAAATAGCCAGCCTGGGTCTCTCCGAGCTCATACCCCTGGGTCATTATAGGTGACCTGAACTGCAAACATCCACAGTGGAATAGCACCACACATGACAGAAATGGACAAAGACTCCTGGACTTCTCGGAAGCCCAAGGGAGCATAGTCATAGGACCAGACAGACCAACGTTTCTACCAATGAACCTTGGCCGTCCTCAGGTGCTAGATATAGCAATCCTAAAGAATATAGTCCATGACTTCGACATAGAAACCCTCGAGGAAGGTACATCGGATCACAATCCGATAGTACTCACACTGGGTAGAGAAAATAAGGCTCAAGAAACCTCAATCAGGAAGCAGACCAACTGGAGGAATTATCAGGATAAAGTCCAGGAAAAAATAGAAATAGCAGCCATTAATAACCCTCAGGAACTCGAAAGAGCAGTAGAGACTCTAGAGAACAAAATACTGGAAGCTTTTCACGAAAGCACAGTAATTATGAACACTCCTCACGTCCAGCCGGGGAGTGACCTCCCTCGCGAGCTGAGACTACTCATAAGAGAGAATAGAAGGCTTAAACGTGCCTACGGGAGGAGACATCTCGAGCAGGATAGAATAGCCCTAAACAGGCACTCAACTAGGTTGAGAGATGCACAAGGGTACACAGAGATAGATTGTGGTCCAATAAACTACGAGAATTAGACACTAAGGATAATACTGCATGGCAGATGCAGAAAAGGCTAAGGTCTGAAAACAAACCAATGCCTCCCCTGCACGGGGCAGGAAGGATGGCTTATACAGACCAAGAGAAAGCAGAGGCCTTAGCAGACACTCTCGAACGAGAGTGTCGGCTAAACCAACCTCCGCTCGAAGATGACCAACATGAAATAGAATAATTAATGGCTGCAGAAGACTAAACAACACAGAAACTCCTGCCACGGTGGAGCACCCGGCTACACCGCAGGAGGTCGAAAATGTTATAAAATGTCTGAAGAAGCGCAAAGCTCCAGGCAAAGATGGCATAACCAATCAAATGATAAAGCAACTTCCTAGAAAAGGAATTGCTGCACTAACCAGCATAACGAACGCAGTCATGAGACTCGATTACTTCCCCAACAGGTGGAAACATGCTGAAATAGTGATGATTGGTAAACCTGGGATAGATCAAACTTTCCCACAGAACTACCGCCCGATAAGCCTGCTGCCCGCACTCAGTAAAATCGTCGAAAGAGTCCTGAACATCAGGCTCAAAGACGAAACAGACGCCCTAGATATAATCCCTAAGGAGCAATTCGGCTTCAGAAGCGGCCACTCAACAGAATTGCAGGCTCTGAGAATAGTTGAAACTGTCACCAGCGGTTTCAACTTGAAAGAAGCTACTGGAACGATCTTCCTAGACGTAGCCAGAGCTTTTGACAGAGTATGGCACAAAGGACTTGTCTACAAAATGCAAAACGCAGGTTTTGCAACAAAGACATGCAAACTGATTGCCCACTATCTGGATGATAGATCGGCAAGCGTCAGAGTCAAGCTCTCCAAATCGATACCAAGAAGACTAGAAGCAGGTGTGCCTCAGAGATATGTGTTAGGACCGCACTTATATAACGTGTATACACATGACATCCCCAAGACACACAACACTTCTATAGCCCTATACGCTGACGACTGTGCTATAGCGGCAAAGCATAGAAATGCAGGTATCATTTGTAGGAGACTACAGGAAGAAATGGATCTGATAAGTGACTGGTGTATCACTTGGAAGATCAAAATAAATGCACAAAAAAGCCAGGCCATCCTCTTCCAAAAGAGGAGGATGACACCCCCAAAGGCTATAAGCATTGACGGAGATGACATCCCATGGACCAACACGATTAAATATCTAGGGCTGATTATGGATAAGGGGCTAACATGGAAACCCCATATAGAAGCAACAAGAGCAAAGACAAACAGGGCTATGGCCAGGCTATCCCCCTCTTGAACCGAAGAAGCCCCATGGCTCTTCGTACAAAGCTGACCATGATAAAAATGATCGCAAGATCACAGTTGACATATGGTGCAGTAGCGTGGGCGTACGCAGCGCCCACCTACATAAACCAACTGGCAGCAACAGAAAATAAGTACATAAGGACTGCGGTAGACGCACCTTGGTACGTAAGAAACGCCCAGATCCAGAGGGACCTGGACTGGGAGCCTCTCCAGACAGCAATCAGGAAGAAAGCTACGAAAGGCATAGAGCGGGCAGCAGTTCACCCATTCGAAGAACTCAGGATGCTAGCGAACTACGACCCCCAGGAGGAGCGGCGGGTACACCGGGTCTACCACCGTAGGCCCCGCGATCACACACCGTTACACTGACAACACACACACTCTCTTCGTTTTATCAGAAACTCTCCTATATTGACGCGACAATATAGAAGAGGTACGTTGTGAGTACACACATCCGGATGTGTACGAGCTGACACACCTAAGATAGCGATGACTTATGGTTTATTTAGGCCCTAGGCCCGTTAAACCGGTAGTACCTATCATCGAGAGGCGGCTTCCCAGGAGGGAAGTCGGGTGGATGGTGGGTCCTCTGGGCCATTGGGCCCTTCGCGCGCCGAGCTCATTCAGTATTCCGATCTCTTGAAGTGAAAGTCCATGATATGCCTCGTGCAATCGGAGGCGAAACGTCGAAAAGTGATAACATTTTAACACGGACTAATCCCAAGAACCATGATTTCTTAATTGATAAAATACTTCTATACAAAAATGGGTATCTATAATAAACCAATTTGTCCCAATGTAACTTTTCAAATTCTACCCTCACATTTTAAAAGATCTGAGGAGTTACTCCATTGCATATAGATACGATTCTTGAATCTATATAATAAATTTTCAATATCAGCCAAGAATTTTGGATGTCCTTTATATTAGGACCGAATTTGAATCCTAAGGCTAAAAACTTTTTTAATTTCTAAAGGAATTTCTACATTAGATAAATGTTTAATCCAGTTGTCTTTTCTTTAAATGTTTCTTTAAATTTAAAATTTAAATTTTCTAATTTATTATTATTAATTTATTATAATTATTCTTACAATGGTTTAATAAAACTAGATTGCGTTTATGCAATCTTCTAGTTTTATTAAACCATTGTAAGAATAATTTTGTCGATGTTTATATTCTTGCCATTATTAGGTATTAATGCAGGTATAATTTGATGATGTATAGTTATTTCCAAATTATTAACTGAATTATGTGTGAATTTAATTTCTAAATTAAGAATTTTCTTTGTAGAATCATTTTTTAAAATAAATACCTCATGAATATTTGGCCATACTCTGCTTGAAAACCGTCAATAATATTCTTCAAAATTACTATTAATATTATTTGGAATAAGGTTATTTCTTCTGCATTCTAGCAGAAAAATCTTCCTTTTTCTCATGGAGCTTAATTTTTCATTCAGTTTATAATAGTGTTTCAGCTTATTGATTGTTTCAAATTCATAATTTCTGAAAATTTCTTGGAAAACCCCCATCCTATGCTAAGGTGCTTGTAGGTAACGGCCGTATACTGCCAATATATAGTAGTATGAAGATATAACGGGGATTCGGCTAAAACGCCTGTATTACATGCATTTTCTAATAAGCCAAGCTTTCGAAGCAGTTCATTTCTCCTTCAGGGCTCTACAAATAGCACAATTTTCATTAAAAATGTAGGACTTTTTTTTACAATTAAAAGGTAATTACACTAATTAAAATGTAAAACAATGTGGAACTCTAGACTTCACCCTAGGGCAGATAGTTTTAGTTTAGATTAGTCCATATGAGTATAAATAAAAACATTTTGCATAAGCATCGGTAAAACCATAATATTTAACTTTGGTAGAGCATGATTTAGGTATGCAATGCCTTCGGAAAGTTCAGCAATTGGAGTCCAAAACACGATCACCATCTAGGGTTTCAAAAGACGTTGGATGAAGCCAACTATAGCCTCGTTGATTGCCTGGAAGAAAGAATTTTTCTAGATGTCTAATATTCAACAACTTGGCCATAAACTATTTGTTCCAATAATTCAGACATCACTGACAACAGGCTATGAGTCAGAAGTATCGTTGGTTTAATAGTCTTTGAAAACGGTCCGACTAAAGACAACTTCTATGACGATTGAAAATAACCAGATTCTAAATACACATTGACAATATTAGTCAGAAGATCCTGCAACTGAGAGTACTTTTGTCTGTTGCTCAAGGACTTAAATAGCGTTATCTACATTTAAAATTTTACTTTATTATTACCCACACAATAAAACAGCAGCAAGCAATATTTTATCATTGTGCTCAGGCCGCGCGTCACTTATAAGCTGTCTGATTTACTTTTAATTATGGCTGCAGTTCTCTCCTACTCGAGCGCCATTCTAAATTAAAAATTATTATCTAAAAGTGGATTCCAATTAAGATGCTAATTTAGCAACTTGGGACAATCCATTTTTATGAAAACTGAAAAAAAGGAATATGTGTTTATTTCATAGACATCCTTAAAGGTTCTGTAGACCTATTTTGCCATGTCTCTCAAATGTTTAAACTTATGTGATGAATTTAGCAAAAACGCAGGCATCGAAGCATTCTAAAAGATAGTTATCTCCATTTAGCAAATTTGCAAAAATATTGCCCATACAAACAATTAATCTATAGAAAGAAGCACAAAAGACAGATTCGATAATATTAGGTACAGGTACTCTATACAACATTGCAACCCCCATTGTCAAGCGATTAACCCTAACCTGCCTCCACAATTGCTCAATAAAGGTCTGATCCCCAATAACTTACCTTTGGATTTACCTGGTCAGTTTGTTTCTAAAGAAAGGTTTTTAAAATTTATTTGTAAGTTAAGATAATATAAGATAAGGCTGACACTGGTAAAGTGAAATCAAATTAATCACAACAACTTTTGGGATTAGGACGATCTTACTGTGTGCTGTAATGACAAACATCTCATGGATATAGTACATCCTAAAATTATATATTCTTTATAGAACACCATAATTCTAAATACAGAAAAGACAAATATTATCGATATATTTGAGATATTACTTTTTCAACTATAAATTTTACATAGAACTAATTTTAAAATGCATATATTATTATTTTTGTAAAGCTAGGTTAGGTTAGGATTGGTTAGGTTTGCTGTAAAGAAAGCGTGCGGTAGCGCGCCAACCGAATTCCAAACCTATATTATAACAAGGATTTTTTTAAAATAAAATCTATACTGTTAAGTGAATCCCCAGGTTAGTACAAGTTTGTCAAAAAAACCGGCATTCACACGTTTCTTATTTAACGTGAACCGACTTTCCGATGATTGGTTCACGTTAGCGTGGAAGGAGCAACGGCCATTATTTTCATACTGCCCCAAAATTGACGTAGAACAAGATAACGCTGAGATAACGATTAACTAACTAGCTAAAACGTTTTTTAAACTTCAACTTTTTAAGATATCAATTTAAGATTTTTTAGGTTTGGCCCAAGTTACGATAACATATGTCGATGTTAAATCTTCATCTACCCTTTGAGATCTTAAAACAATTTACTTATGATCTGACATCAAATCGGCTCTTTCTACCAGTGGCGGATCGCCAGGGGACGCGGGTGACGCGTCAATTCACCTACATTTTCCAATCAATTTACTTAAAAATACAAAGCTTTACTGAAAAATTAAGCGTTTTATAATCTACATTTTTATTATGAAAATGTAGTATGTTTTATATAAATTCACATTATTTACTTAATTATATCATTATATTCTATCAAAACTACTGCGTTATATACTTAAAACATAATAATGACTTAAATCCTGACTTCCCCCGCACGCCGGCTTTCGCGCTTTGATTTGTTTACGGCAGTTGATATCGCAACGCAATGGTGAATATCCGTAACCCAAATAGAGATGAGAGCGGCATAAAACTGCTGCTGCAGGGTGCAGACGCTTGTTCGCTTGTTATAGAATTAATGTAAATTAGTGCGTTCAGATCATCGGAGGCGGAAGCAAGTTTGCATCGGTTGAATCGAAACGAAATTAGCTTTAAGATATAGGTACATAACTGGTTTTTAAGAACAAAAAAAATATATTTAAAATCTTATAAATTCATATTACTTCTCCTAAGTATTAAAAAACGCTGGATAATTGGATAATTAACATCATAAAAAGGTTAAAAAAATAGCAATTTTGGGCGTGGCACCCCGAAGAATTTTCACCTGCGGCTCCGTACACCTAGCTACGCTGCGCTTCACCCGTTCTTAAATCTACAAGCCGCCACTGCTGTCTACATCAAATTGGGTCTACTCGGTTGGTCAATGATCTAAAAATTCTATTCTAAAAGATAGTTATCTCTATTTACCACAATTACTGGGGTTACTGGAAATTTAGTATAAGCACAATTTCAGGGAAAATAAAATAATTTGACAAAAAGACAATATTTTGCCAAAAGATTGAAATATTGAAAAGCAGCATCCCTGCAGCAGATGGCATATTCTATTTGTAAACATTTTGTTTTGTAATAAGGAGGGTTTAAAGTTCGAAATACAAGAGTTCTAACCACACTACACCACAACTTGTTACGTTCTGGACGCGCGTTTCGCTAACCAAGTTAGCATCATCAGCAGATGATATAAACAGTTTATATCATCTGTTGATGATGCTAACTTGGTTAGCGAAACGCGCGTCCAGAACGTAACAAGTTGTGGTGTAGTATGGTTAGAACTCTTGTATTTTGATCTATCTTCCACCATAGGTTCCAGTGTTAGGACTTAACAGGGTTTAAAGTATTATAAAAATTATACACAATAATATTTGCTTATTATTTTTAATAAATAAATATAATTTTGCCTTAACACAATACAATAGTCTTTTCTAGTTACGGCTTTACGTTCTTATGAATCCATGGAACATATTTGGAAACTTTGGTATAAACTCCAGGATATCCCCTTGTACCGCAGTAATTATATCCGAATGACACTATTCCTTCCAGCATCCATCTTGTGTCGTCAGTCGGCAATACTCTCATCAATGGGCCACCACTATCACCTACAATATTATGCTTGTTAATTCTAATTTTAGAATAAATAAATTTTGGTAATATATTAGTATAACAATAACCAATTATACTTCGAATAGATAGTCCATCAGATACATACATTAACGAAATCAATATTTTTTGTCGCATTTCAATTGGAACACACACAACAATGTCTGGTTGGTTGTTGCCAAAATCTTGATTTAGATCTATTTGTTTAGGAATAAGTAAGTAAGTAAACAAATTATGCTTTTGGAAAGTCAAATAAGATTGCCGAGTAATAACGTAAAACCGATCTATCTAAGATTCTAAGCAGCCAATCGGATAAAATAAATCGCGTACTGGCAACTCTGGGTGTTAAGCTTCGTAGAAATTTCTCGACGAATTCCAATTATACGGATTTCCATATAAAGTTGGGATCCATTTAGGGGGTATTTTATTACACATGAATTGATCATCTATCCCCAGTATAATCTGTCTTTAGTATCAGTAAAGACCGCTCGCTATCATTCATTCATAAGTTGTTTCTTAGCAACCTCTATGATTTCAATTTTCAACATTGGTCTGAGTAGAAATAATGTGTTAAAATAAAAGATGCAAGTAATCAGGTTATTTATGATTCATTTTCAAATATTTTAAAAATAATCAATAAAGCAATTCAAGTGTATCCAAATAAGGTTATCTTAGCTTTAAAAATAAATGGACCCAAACATTAACAAGAAAAATAAAAATGTAGGCGGTTGTTGTTTTAAATGCAATTTTTCTTGGTTACAGTTTTTTTTTCTAGTTGATCTTATAACTTTAGTAAAAAGGGCTTTCGCAAATTTAATGCCTGTTATGTATGGTCAGATTCCTAAGTGGCCTTAACATGGACCTCTTCATCCCCTCCTTAGTTAGAAGATATATATTTTAGATAGAATTAATCATATTCAAGGGATTGTTCCTACCACGTCATTGAGATATACTCCGACAGCTATAAATACAACTGGTTCTGCTTCTATAGGTCTTTTACCCCTTCAGCTGTTCCATCACTCTCTGTGGTAGAAGGGTTCTAATTTTCTTGTTCAAGAATCGAAATTTTGGTCTGAACAACGTACTCTCCTTGAGCAATCTTCTGTCGATGTTTCTAATTAAGAGCGAAAAACTGCACTTAATGCCTCTATCGATGTTAACTTACTTCTGTTCTACTTCATCCTTATCAAAAATTGAAAGAATGGTTACTGATCTGTTTTCCAACCAAAATAGTTTATTACAAACTCGAGAAGCTATTGCTTTACTCATTCAGAATGAATCTTTTTCTGATATTATACTTGCTATAAAAACTAATCAATTATTATCAAAGCCATTCAGGAAGCTTGCAACTTTCTTGAATGAAGCTGGTACTCTTAGGGTGAGTGGTAGGCTTTACAAATCATCCCTCCAGCTCGAAGTGAAACATCCAACATTATGGCCTAAAACCCATCGTTTTATAGACCTAGTAATAGAGTATGTTCATAAAAAAACCTCCATCCTGGTCTTAAAACTTTCCATAATTTAATTGTCCAAACTTTTTGGATACCTTATCCCCGTTCTGCTATATACTGATGTTTATCTAAATGTATTAAATATTTTCGATTAAATCCAAAATCCTATTTGATATTTATGGCTAATGTTCTCGACTTAAGACATCGCGGGGCTAAGGTTTCCAAATCATATATTTAATTATTTGTTAATTGTTCCACAAAGTCTTTGCACTTGGAATTATGATCTAATTTTTCCACAGCTGCATGGTTAGAAGCATTTCGTAGATTCCTTTCACGAAGAAGCAGAATTTCGAATATTTACCGTGATCAAGATACAAATTTCATCAGGGTTGATAACCAGCTGCAAGTTTGTCCACAATTTACTGCAGAAAAATTAGCTCTAAAATGACATTTTAATCCGTCCCCATATTAACGCTATAAATAAAAGCGGCGCTAAAGAATGAAAACGCATGAATAATTTTATACACTTTTTACCCAAATTGAAGCTCTTCTTAACTCTCGTCCTCTTTGTAGTAGAAATGACGATCCAAATAATTTAGGTGATTTTGGTCATATTGATTTAAATCGTCACTATCGTTGGCAAATGATCTAACATATGCATACAGATTTCTAAAAAAGGCGGAACTAAGATTATTTGCACACCTTACAGTAGAGGTCAAAATGGGCGAAACCATTGGATAACATCCGAGTCAATACTCTTGCTTTAATTAAAAATGAACTTAAACCACCCGTTCAGTCATCACTTGGTCTCGTTATTGAAGTGTATCCAGGAGCGCATGGATTGGTTCGTATAGTAATATTAAAAACACTACAAAGTATATTTAAAAGACCTGTTGTCACCATTACGTACTACATACCACTCTATAACATTTCGAGTTTTACGGAAAGTATTTCGAAGTCACCGTAATATGAAAGGCTCCAATGGCCTAAGGCAACCAGAATTGCAGCAGCTCAGAGGGCCCTCTTTCATGAGAACCGAGGAGAGAAACGTTGTATCTACTTACGTTATATCTTGACTTACTTTTCTTATTAGATTTTCAAATTCAATAATTATGTGACATTCTCGTTCTGACTTTAAAAAAATTGAAATGTCTGTGTGTGTTTCTAAGTATTGTCCTTGAAGAACAAGAATGGGAATAACTTTTTTTAATTTCCCTAATTATCGCTCAAGTTATGATATTTTGTCAAAGACCTTGTTATTTGAGTAGACAAATAATAATACTAAGAAGTAACAACGTATTTTGCTGTGTACTGCCAAATTTCAGTTTAACTTTTAAATATTGAGAATCGTATTTTATTTGTTATTTTTCAGCATCCCTCTCTACTCATCTGTACATAATTATTTTGCAAGTATATGCATTTTTCATAAATTTAGCTAAAAAAACTGAGTAAAATACAAAACCGAGTGAAATAATATTTATAGTAACAAATTTAGGACAAACATAAAAGTCGTCATATAGAAAAAATTATTTGAATTGTATTTTTCAATTTAAAAATGCTTTCAAAATTAAAAATATATCATTCAACGTGAAAATATTAACAGTTATAATGTAGTTAAAGGTATTACGCAATTCTAGATGCAAAATTGCTTAATGCTGTCTTCAGTGAAGATCTAAAAACAGACAAATCCAATATTTTACATAGTTAAATGCAACAATTAATTGCGAGCATCAATTCAAATAGCTGGTATGATAAAAAAACAAAAGTTTTTTAAGAGTGGGCACGACTCTTGTTAATAGGCTCAGTTCCTCGGAAAATTTTTAGAAATTCGTATTTTTTAACATTTTTTAAGTCAAGGTAGAAAAACAGTTTGACAGGTTCACGATGTTTTTCGGGCGTAGAACTTTTTAAGAGATATAGTAACGTGAAAAATCATATTTCAGAACGCACAAACCGATAACAGTATAATTGAACACAGCTAGTTAAAGTAATTGTTTTGACATGGAAAAATCGTAGAAGTCATTGACCTAGATACTGGAATTTTTCATTTATCTATATTTTAAAACTATTTTGATTAATTTTTTTCTTATTATAACATATACTTAATATTTTGAAAAACGGTGAAATACCTAAAATTTATATTAATTTTTGTACATAAAATTTGTTTGTCATTGACCTAGATACTGGAATTTTTCATTTATCTATATTTTAAAACTATTTTGATTAATTTTTTTCTTATTATAACATATACTTAATATTTTGAAAAACGGTGAAATACCTAAAATGTATGTTAATTTTTGTACATAAAATTTGTTTTTAACTATACAAAACTATATAAACTTGCTTGAAAAACGACGAAACTAGTCAAATGTATTTTATAATTTTGTACATATAAACATTTTTTTCACTATGCAGGGTAGCTTAGAAGGATGAAAGAGCACCCATGAAAACGAAAACAAAAAAATCAAAAATATTTTTTAATTGCAATGCTGTTAAAAAAAACACGGTGAAACGTATTAAATTTCTTTTATCTCTTTTAACATTAAATATTTCCTACATTTTACAGGGTAGCCCTTGGGAATAAAATGATCCCCTAAACATATAAATATTTTTTATATGAATTAGCTTAGCTTTTTTAAAAAACGGCAAAACAGGACAAACTTATTTTCTTTTTGCATACAAAACCAATGTTTTGTGTACAATAGGTTCACTCTAAGGCTATGAAAAAACTCCCTAAAAGCAAATTTAAAATTAGAATTAAAAAAAAACATTTGAAGTTTCCAATAAAAATATCTGACAGTTGTCCAAGCTAATTTTGAGTTCAACTTTTAGATGGTATTTGAAACGTATCTATTTGTTTTTACATTTAGAACTGACAGCTGTGAAACTGTCAAAAATGAGAACATAATATGGGTCTGAGCCTTATTTTCAAGTCAAGTTATTATTTCTGACTATTGTTTTCCACCCTGCCCAAAAGAGGCTAGTTATATATATATATTATCAGCCTTTTTATTTAACTTTATAAGTTATTCTTAAAGTTTTTTACATAAGGAGGTGGGCCTTAATTCAGTGGCTAATACAAGTGGGAGGTTTAACCCCCCCTACCAGGATTGGTGAGTAAAACACCCCCAGAACTAGTTTTACCTACAGTTAAAATAAAGTAGGATTTTTTTTTATTTTACGGTCAATTAGGTAGAAAACAAAAACCGAGGACCTTTTTTTTATTTGTTGATAATTATCATTGTCTCAAAATCCCACCGGAAGCAATATCTATATACTCAATTGGCATTATTATCAGGGCACCTGTATAATTTCATACCTAAGTAACATGAATGAAACATTAATTTATAATTTTATAATTTTATCTTTGGTCTATATTCGGTTGAGAAGTAAATGGTTTTGCGCTTGTTTACATTGTGATAATACTTCAATCATCAAAGCAATACAAATTTTAGTTGTTTTGTCATATAATATATCGTTATTATATTGATGCCAGGACTCGAATCACTCACTTTCTTAATCTGTTTTAAATGCCCTTTCGTCATAGTACTTATGTTTTGAAATGGTTTACTTATGTATTCCACGCCGGTACGCATTGCTTTTACCGCACCGAAGGCGTCTGAATTTGGGCTATGGAGAATATAATATATTATTATTACGAATTAAATTTACCTGTACAGGAATCTTTTCCATCTTCTCCACCCGCGCAAACCTGATTGTTACCTATTCGAACATTAAGTGGGCTAAACACGTTTGAACAGCTGGTCATATCTGATAATGGAACTTGAAGTTTTAATTTTACGTTACTATCTCGGCCCTTTTCGGTTTTTCCCCATCCAGCAACCACTAACACGTCGCCAGTCTTAGAGGCTTCAGTTGGCTCAGGCAGACAAACTGGTTGGACATAATCTGGAAAATGTTGAGTAAATAAAATAAATACTTATACAGACATTATTGCCTTAATTTCAAATATTTTATCTAAACAAAAGTCTAGAAAATAATTTAAATTTCCAATTTAAATAATTTTTTCTTCTTTCATAAAAGGGAAGTATTGTAATCATGAAAAATCATCCTCCCATATTTTTTCAGATATATATAAATGTCTATCTGTCTGTTCGCGGCATATAACATTTTAATAAAAATCTAATATGGTAAAAAATAGCTGTCTAGTAAAATGTTAAAAAAATTATTTCTTTAAATTACCTCAAACTTTGCACAAAAAATCAAATATTACCTAGGATTCAACTGGTAAAATTTTGATCCGAATTCAAGATAGTGATTTCAAATTTTGTACAATCATTATTTGTGGCGAGATGAACTGGTAAAATTGTGATAGGAATTCGAGATGGCGGAACAAAATCACCCCTACAGATTAACATATTTTCACGTTTTAGCGCCCCTAGATGTCAAAAACATGTTTTCTCAATTCAGTCGGTCTATCTGTCTGCCTGACTGCCAGTTCACGACGTAGATAAAAAACTACTTACCCGATTGACTTCAAATTGTGGGCATTGGGATGATACATTAAGGAAAAAATCCAATATTGCGCAAAAATCAAGTGTTACATAGGAATAAACTGGTAACATTTTGATACGAATCCGATATAGAAAAAGACAATGGTGGTCTAATAAAATGTTTAATAAAACGACCTGAAAAACTACTTATTAGAGTAATTTCAAATTTTGTGCAAGCATTGAATGTGACATAAAGATAAAATTATGGTACGAGCTCAAGTCGAAACAAACTGGCGATCTAAATCAAACAAAAAATCAATGTAAAAAAATCTTTACGTTTCGGGGTTCCTAGATGCCGAAAAACATGTTTCTCACTGTGGGTCAGTCTTACGGTCTGTCGACCTCTTCCTGACATAGCTAAAAACTACTTAACCGGTTGACATCAAATTCTCATAAAAAATTAAGGTTCATTTGAAGACGAAATGTTAACATTTTCGTAAAAATCGAATATTGTTAAAAAAATGATTACAAAAAAACGATTTATACAATTTACCTCAAATTTGTACCAAAATCAAGTATTACGTAGAAATTAACTGGTAAAATTTTGTTATGAATTCAAGATGGCGGCTTAGAAAATATTTAAAAAAATCAGCTTGAAAATTTGTTATATTTTTATGCAAGAACTAAATGTGATATTGAGATGAACTGGCAAGAATTGTGGTGCAAATAATATATTTGTAATCCTGAAAACTCATCCTTTCAGGATTTTAAGGTCCCTATATTCTAAAGACATGTTTTCTCAGTTCCGTCGGTCTGTCTGTTCGCGACATAACTAAAAAACTACTTACTCGATTAACATTAAATTTGGATCGAGAATTAAGTGTCATGTGGAGATGACCTGGTAACATTATGGTGAAAATTCAATATGGCGAAACAAAATAGCGGCCTGGTGAATTGTTAGAGAAGTTATTACCAAAAAAACTAATTATTCAATTTTCCTCAGATTTTCACAAAAATCAAGTGTTACATTAGAATGAACATTTTGGTATCCAAGATTGCAAAGCAAGATGGCGGGCTAATAAAATATTTTAAAAAAAACTACTTATTTGATTTTAAATTTTGTGCAAGAATTAATTGTGATATAGAAATAGACCGGTAAAATTCAAGATGGCGGGACAAAATGGCGGGTAAATAACACGTTTACAAAATCAACTTAAAAACATGTTATACATTTGACTTTCATTTTTGCAAAAAAAAATGGATGTGATATAGGCATACACAGTTAAATTTTGGTACAAATTTAACAAGACGGATCAAAATGGCAGCACGATAAATTGGAACAAAACAGTGCCCAATAAATATGTTTAAAGCAAAGACAGTATACATGCATAACTAAATGACAATGTGAGGAACTAAATTGGTTCACACTTCTCTATTCCTAATAAAATAAAATACTAGTTTCGAGGAAAGTTCCGGTTAAAGGAAATTTTTCGATTTTCTTCACGTAATTATGAAAAAATATTCATTATACTGATAAATCAGCAGACTAATATAAAAACGCTTCTTATGTTTATTATATAAATTAAAATAGTAGTCTTGCTTTTTTAGTTTAGTTTTTTAGTTTTAGTTAAACAATATTTGTCCAAATGTAAAAAAGGTTACTAAGAGTTGACAAAAAATTTGTTCAAAGTTCTTAATTTAACATGGTATGCACTACAATATTTAAATAATCTGGGAGTCAATTAACATCGGACACTTTATTATTTTGTCAAAAATTTAAATTATATTATTCGGAAAGACGCTACATAACAGATATTCATGAACTATCAAAACAAATAATTCTTTAGCAAACTACAACTAATCGATTTTACGTTAACCCATCTAATATAATTCTGAGCCTAATCGCTAACGTCCTTGTCTAAACCTACATCTCTCGAAAGTCGTCGAGTAACTCTAAAATCATCGAGAAAGCTTGACGTGCTTGTTTACTCCTAGCTGGCGAACATAAACATTCAGTGACTTATTAGGGGAGTTTTCACACGACCGTCACACCACACCCCTCTTAATTCTCATCGTCACGATTAGCTTCTTGGCCATAAAAATTCGTCAGTCTATCCATGTGTGCCACCTTCATTTTGCTTTTCGGAGATTTCTGTACCCGATAAACCAAGACATTAATCCTCCGATTTTTCGGTATGGTCCTTCCCAGTGTTGAGACAATTTTGGAATAATTTTCATAGAAACTAGCAGAGTTGGCCCTGATATCATGTCTGGTCTACATTTGATCACTGGATGATTTTATATGATCACTTGAATTTGAAGACGTTCGTGGATTTCAACGGCATTTCTTTTCTTTCTTTTCTGGCCCATGGAGTCATGAACCGCTGTCCTATAAGCCAACAGAAACAAGGGTTGGTTTTGCCATCTGACGAAGGGTTTATATGTTTTGTTCTAGTTTTTCGTATCCCCATGATTTCACAAAACTTTCCTAAAATTAGCTGGCTCAAAATTTCCACTCTGATCTGAATGAAGTTCCAGTGGAACTCCATGTTTACGGAAGACTTCTTTAACCAAAATTTGAACGATTGTTGTAACTTCCTGAATCGCAAGAGCAAATGCTTCAGGCTATTTACTGAAGTAATACATGACAACTAGGATATATTTGACTGATCAGACTCTGGAAATGACCCTGCAACATCCATTACTATCCTTTCAAATAGCAAACCGACATTATATTATTTCATTGGTCACTAGTATACAAAATAAACACGTTTAGTTTATTAATTTCCATTTATTTATTTCTGTTTGACAGCTGTTTCGACACACTGTGTCTTTGTCAAAAGCTAACTTAAAACTGATACTAAAATCTGTACCAAATATAAAAAAAATATATATAAAAATCTTAATGGTGTCAATAAAACAATATCGGTGTTTACCCATCTCGTCTATTC
Organism: Kuschelorhynchus macadamiae; assembly: GCA_030620095.1. NCBI lineage: Eukaryota > Metazoa > Arthropoda > Insecta > Coleoptera > Curculionidae > Kuschelorhynchus > Kuschelorhynchus macadamiae. The sequence continues at coordinate 231,577 of JAUTXW010000785.1, forward strand.
TTTCGGTATAAAGATTTAACAGAGGGGAACCATTTAAGTCCAACTGGTCATTCAATAAAATATTTCAGGTTTTCCTCTTGTTAATTTCTAAACTTTCCAAATGGTTCAATTTGTAGCTTTTATTAGCCCTATGCAAAATTTTATATTCGTTTTTAAATGTATGATTTGCTTCTATCAAATGTTTAGCGTAATTGGAGTCTGTTGTTTCTTTATTATATGATGATTTGTGTTCTTTTATACGTTTATTGAAAGATCTACCCGTTTGGCCAACGTAAACTTTATCACAGGAACCACATTCTAATTCGTATACCCCTGATTTTTTACATTTATCAGACTTGGATTTATTATTTTTAATATATTTCCCTAATGTATTATTTGTACAGAAGGCAACTTTATAATCTGCTCTCATGAGATGTTTACTGATTTTAGAGCTAATTTTGCCTGTATATGTTATTGTATTAAATTTGGCTATATCTTTTAAATTATTATTTGGATAGATTAAATTGATTGCTTTTTTATATTGTTTTTTATTTACTATTTTGTCAACTATATTAGGACTATAGCCATTGTTAATAGCAATCTGCTTTATAATATTCAATTCTTTATTATAGTTATCTGATGACTTAGGTATACTAATTAAACGATGTACAAAACTGTTGAAAGCTGCCATTTTATGTGCAAAAGGATAATTTGATGTTTTATGTATTGTTATATCTGTTTAAGATGATTTATGATAAATTTGAAAATCGTGTTTATTGTTATTGTTCATAATTGTTAAATCCAAAAAATTTATTGTCTTATCTTGTTCCACTTCTAACGTAAATTTAATATTTTTATGTAAATTATTAATAAAATCTAAAAATAAACTTAGTTGTCTCTCTGTTCCCGTGAAACACGCTAGTATGTCGTCTTCATATCTATACCAGTAAATGAACTTGTTTCTTAACGGGTGATTATACATTAATTGTTCAATATTATCTAGAAATATTTCTGCTAGTATAGGACTCAAAGGATTACCCATTATTAAACCTTCTTTACTTACATACACGGAGCCATTGAATTCAAAGTAATTTTGATCTACACACACTGTTAACAAATCCAATATATCATTCTTAATAATATGATTAACTTTATTTTTGAGTAATAAATTATCGACTAAGTTAATAGCTTCAATAGGGGGGACACTAGGAAATAAGTTTTGTACATCTAAAGAGATTAATATGGCATTATTTGGGATTGTGACATCTTTTATATTGTTAATTAATTCTAAACTATTTTTAATACTAAATTTTGTTTTAAAATTACAAAATGTACTAATAATGTCTATTAATTTATTAGAAATTGTGTGAACTGGAGCTGTCACATAAGACACTACAGGTCTAATGGGCATATTACCTTTATGCAGTTTAATAATTGAATATAGCTTAGGTACTAGTGGATTCATTATCGTTAATTTATATTTAATTTTATCATCAAATAAGCTACTACTGTCTTATGTGACAGCTCCAGCTCACACGATTTCTAATAAATTAATAGACATTATTAGTACATTTTGTAATTTTAAACCAAAATTTAGTATTAAAAATAGTTTAGAATTAATTAACAATATAAAAGATGTCACAATGTTGGTGGCAAGCAACATTTTCTTGTGATTGCTGAACTTGCGACAAAACAGCTCCGTTGCTTGCATCTGTCTTCAAAATAAATATACCATGTTATTGGGGGTAAGCTAAAATTGGACTAAATTATAAAGCTGATTTGGGTCTTCTAAATGCAGTGTCACATTGAAGTGCAGACATAGACAGCTTTCTATTTAATTAATTTAAGCAGTGGAGCTGCGATTTTTGCGAAAATCTCTACAAACCGTCGATAATATGAGCCTAATCATAAGAAGCTTCGAAGTTCATGTTTGTGTATGGACCAATCCCTTATGGTTTCGATCTTTCTTATGTCTGCGTGAATCCCTTCTTTAGAAACATCATAATGTCTTGATGATCTTCGAAAAATCGATTTATTATAACCACATCATCTAAGTACATCAGCCAGGTTTTTCACGTAAGACCTCTTAAAACATATTCCATAAGTCTCTCAAAAGTGGCGGGTACATTACACAGATCAGAAGGCGTTACTTTGAGTTTGTACAAACCGCTACCGGTGGTAAATGTAATTTTATCTAATTCTTGAATACTCACTAGGCAATCACTCTTTAAATATAAGGTAAGTCTTCTTAAATAGCCAATTGCCAAAATCCATTCTCCAAGGTTAGTTAGAGTATTATCAGTTCTCGGTAATGGATAGCTGTCCCTTTTGGTGACCTTATTAAGTCTGTTGTAGTCAAAATTTAATATCTCCATTTTCTCGGTAGAAAAACTACTGGTGCTGACCACAGACTGTTTGATTCATCGATAGCTTCATCTTAAAGCATTTTGTTGACGTGTTTTTCAACTTCCGCTTGCTTAGCAATTGGCATTTTTCGTGGCCTTTGTTTAATCGAATGTGTCTGTTCAGTTTTGATTCTGTGCTTTACTAAATTTGCACTTCCGGTTTGGCTGTTCCTAGTTTCAAATGTCTTCACTTAACGTAAAACCCTTGACCTTGTGAAACTCTTCTTTTGAAAAATATCCTTGGTTAGCTTGATCTTTTTGCTTTGCGAATAAGATCCGCTAATTATTTGTTTGACTGGTTCGAAGATCGCAATCACATCGCCTTTATTAATTTTACTGGAACTGGGAAAGATGTTAGCGACGCGTATAAAAACCTTATTGTCTGTTCGTAATAGGGTTTTCCCGATCAAGTACTTCACTGGCTTGGTCATCTAATGGCTGTACCAGCCCAACACAGCACCCAGGATGTGCCTCCAATTTCTCTTGGATAATTATTTCTGTACTGCCAAGTATTTTTATAGTTTCAGGAGCCCCGATGTTTGTTGTTCGGATATCCTTTTCGTTAACCAAAACCAATTCTCCGTTTTCAATTGTTACGATGTTAAGTTCAGGATCAAAAGATAAGCCTTGTTTTTTAATCAAGTCGATTCCGAGAATGAATTCATCTTTTATATTGGTCACTATTGTTTTATGATGAATTAAACCACAGCCCAGTAAAAATCTGACACTAACTCAATATACTGCAAAAACTGTTAGTCAGCAAGAGGTTTTACTTCTTCAGCTTAGATGAGATTTCTTCTGAGCAGGGAAACCGCTACTCTGATCTCTACTGTAAACTGAAAAGCTCTTTGGGAACGAGAATTTATTTCTCTAGGAGGAGACTGGGACATTCTTACCCTCCAGTCTCTTTGTATATGTCCAATTTTATGGCAACGCAAACATTTTATTTGCCTGTTTTGCCTTAAGCCTGATGCTTAAGATCTAGAATTTTTCGTATCTCACATAGAATTGCCTCAAATCCTTTTCTCGTACATTTCTGCATATTATCGACTAGGTCTTCTACAGTAACGGATCTAATGTTAGATTTTGGAGAATTTAACACAGCTTTCCACTGTAAAGCATGAACAAGTACATCACCAATCTTGCTAAATTTGGTCATTTTTAAATTCTTGCGTGTCCTCACCTGATGTAGGAAACTTTAATCTTATTAATCCTTTTATGTTGGACTCAAATCCTTGAAGATATTCACTGAGTATTCTAGTTTTAAATTGGTTTGTGTATATTTCTTGACGGAACTGATCTCCAAACCTTACTTCTGATGATTGAACAAGGTGGTGATATTTTTTTTTGATGAGTCGTGGGAATGCTTTGTAATAAATCAAGTGTTTAATAACACTATTAAAGAAGTTATCCTTCCTTCTCGTTCTAACCATTGCTTGTTGCTACGACCTCAAAGTGTCGTACATACATATTGAATTGAACCATCATGATGGTGGTTTGATTTTATCACCAAAAACTGCTAGCGAAGTAGTAAATTTTAGATTTTCTAGTTTACACATTTCTTTCTCAAGATGTTGAACCTTGTTCTCAATATCTTCCTGTTTTTCTTTTTGTCTTTTGGTTTCTTGTTCATTTAAAATTGTTTTAAGTCGGACCTGTTCTCTGTGTCTTTTGGCGTCTTGTTTCCCTTTCTGCTGTTTAGCTTCTCCATCCTTTTTTCTTTTTGACTTTTGGCCTCCAGATCTTGCAAATATTTTAATATTCCCTGTTGGTCTTGATGTCTTTTACTCTCTTCAGCTTCTCTTTTTGTTTCTTCTTAGATTCTTGATCGGTTGGCCTCTTCATAAACATTTCCTGTTCTACTTGTAGTTTGTTGTTGTTCTTGAATCTTCTTTACTTGACCTCCATTTTAGTTTGTTTGTTGTCTGGTAAGTATTAAACATGCAATATTAAAAAAAGTCATAATGTGGTCACAATCAGGCAACTGGTCATGTCTGGGAATAGTCCTTAATAGTATCATTCTGGTTCATAGAGATGTAACTACAAAATTTGTAACAATTGGACACTGTTCACACTTCGACTGTTCCAATGTTCACACTAATGATCTCAATAGTTCCCAGTCAATATCTCACTTCCAACACCAAATTTTACGGTTTCGCTTTATAACAAATAATTCTTTAACAAATAATAACTTTTATTGAACTCTCAACACAACTAATCGGATTTACGCTAACACATCTAATATTAAACTAATTGTGATCACTAACGTCCCATTCCTTATATATGCATTAAGAATAAACTAAAATCTTCTGGAAGGTCGCCGAGGAACTCTGAAAAGTTCGAGAAGGATCTCAGTATGCCACGACGTGTTTGTTTACGTACTTGTTTAGCCGGCGAACATGAAAATTCAATGACTTATATCGAGAATTTTCGCCCGACCGTCATAATATCTTATATAATTATAAATTTTTTTAACTGATGATACCTACTTCAAGACGTTAAAGAAAAGTTTTAATGTCACCAATTTTAACGTCGCCAAAGAATTATCTTATTTCTGTTCGAATATTCTCAATATGTAAAGAACATTTCCCAAATGTTATTAACTTGAAATAGTTAGCTAATAGCAGTAACAGAAATCTTCTATCCGGGTGTTACGGAAACCCTCGTCTTGCAGTCGGGTTATAGTTAGCGGGTATTATGTTTAAATTGCAAAAAAGATGAAATTATTTTATTTTTGATTGGTTGATTTTTTTGAGGTATGGTTGGTAATATCGTAATAAATAATGAAAAAATAATGGCAGACTTTTTTTTAGCGAAGGGGGTGCCAGACGATCAAGGATGCATTTTTACACCGATTATGTATAACGCAAATTTTTAACTGAATAAGCTTTATTTTAAAAGATGTTGAATTTAAATTTGCTCAGTAATAAACAACTGACAATTGGAAAGTAAAAAGGTATTTAAACTGGAACATCCTGTATAACATAGTTTCATTAAATGAGTCTCGTCTTCCAATTACAAATATACCACGTTTGGTACCTTTATCAATCCTGATATATTTATAGTTTAAAGACAACCGAAAAAATCGATGAAAATCGTGCCATAAGAGGCATTGACTCTTCATTTATATGTTAGACGGTTATGTCGCTTTCAACGCTTTGCTTCTCATTTGTTTTGTCAATTTTGTGTGCTGTCTTTGAAGATAGTACTAGGGTTTTTCCGATCAAGTACTTCACTGGCTTGGTTATCTAATGGCTGTACCAGCCCAACACAGCACCTAGGATGTGCCTCCAATTTCCTTTGGACAATTATTTCTATACTCCCAGGTATTTTTATAGTTTCAGAAGCCACGATGTTTGTTGTTCGGATATCCTTTTCGTTAAGCAAAACTAATTATCCGTTTTCAGTTGTTACGATGTTAAGTTCAGAATCAAATGATAAGCCTTGTTCTTTAATAAAATCGATTCCGAGAATGAATTCATCTTTTATATTGGCCACTATTGTTTTATGATGAATGCAAAACCACAGCCCAGTAAAAAAAAATCTGACACTAACTTTAAAGATAGGGGTATCAAAACTTTTTTTATATTATACATAGGGTTCTATTTAAAACAACAAAGTCGATTTCGATTCGATTTTTTTTTCACTTTTAAATGGTTTATTTTTGGAGCAATAGAACCCGGGGCGATCTTTCATAAAAAGTTCATAATTAATTTTGTTGACTAATAAAGGTCCTCATTTTTATACGGAATGGCTAATATTTTATTTATTCGAAATGGAGGGACCGCCCTCGCCGCTTCCCTGTACCGCCACTGGTTCCGGAAAACCTTCAGACTTTTATATTCGCAATTTTTTTATCTTTTAAAGTAAAGCTTGGAGACCATCACTTTCGCTCTAACAAAAACGTCTGGAATTATTTTTTCATTATTTAAGATCGGAACACAATATAATTTACGTCATTCTTGCCGTCCATTTAAGTCAAACTTTATTTTTGTTTTTTGTTAGATACTTTTTTGAAATATAGGTTATAAAGGGTTATATTTAGTACCAACGTTAAAATTATCACGCATTTTTGTACCTCAAATGTGTACTTATTTCCTTTTTAAGTTTCGTTTTTGTAGGCTGGTTTTTACGTAAAACGAATACATGAGCTCCATGTGTTCCACGCGTTTTGGGATGTTACCAATCACAAAAACTCAGCTATGACGTAAGTAATGTATTCACTCGTTCTCCTACTATTATGCTGTTTTATAACACTAGTACTCTAAAATAGGTACTATAAAAATAAACCTTACACTTTTAATGCAAGTAAACCCTATGTTTCTCGCCAACACGTTTTAAAACATATGGTAAGTAGGCTTTAACGCGCAATTTACCTCGTAACGGATTTAACCACACATAAAAAAGCAAAGTGTGATTACGAGGAAAAAAGTTCTGTTATAAAATGGCTTTATCTTTTTTATACCAAACTAACCAGAATTTATCTTAAAATAAAATTCTCGTTTTATTACGAAAAATGAAATATATTACAATTTATAAAATATGGTCATCTTAATATATTTATATGTAAACAGTGTTTACTTATAAATATATATATGTTTTCCTACGACCAGTTACGAAACTGACCAAAAACACACTGTTTACTGGGCTAGAAAGTTCCATATGTCACATACGTATTGAAATAGTTTATTAGGTACATAACAAGTGTTGAAAGTGGTAGTTTTCCAACGTTAAACTCTGTCAACTATTTTTTTCTGTCAGTTTCGTAGGAAAAATAATTTCTGCACGACAATCTGTTGTCAGTGTCACATTCGATGAAATGGGTGACAATTTTTTCAACACTAGTATAGAAAGATTTTTCAACACTAGTGTTTAAATATACAAAATATAAAATACAATAATTCTATTGAAAATTTTGAGTGGTTGTAGGAAAAATAGTGTACATTACTAGGGTCAAAGTTATCATTTTCAACACTTTTTATGTAATATGCTATATCTGTGTGTGGTGGAATTCTTTACGAGGGCTGTTAGTTTCGGGTAAAGGGCAATTTTCAAATTTTTTAAAATTGATTTTTCTTCATATTTCAGTCAATATTTTTAGAAAGTAATCTATGTCATTGAAGAAGGTTAAAATGTTATGTAAACATACAACGAATAAAGCTTCGTTACGGGAGTTACAGTCCTGATAATGAGCTCATCTGAAAATGGTATTTTTCAACATATTTTCGAAACTAAATTATGAAATTTGGGAAATTTGATCATTTTTATAAGCTGAGTCGAATCTTGGAATCAAAAATATTATTAAATCAGGGGCGCCCCTAACTTTTTTCTGCGTATATTTTTCTAAATTTTCAAAGATTAAGGTTTTCTAGTAGGAAAAGTTCTCTTGGTTTAATTCGTTAGGATTTTCCGTTTTTCAATTTTCAGTGGAAAGTAGAAAAGAAATGATTTTAATTTATTTACTGAACCAAAAATACGTTTAATTTTTAATGTAAGACAGTTTTCAAAACAATTTTTCTCGAACACGGTGTTTTTATTAATATTTCTTTAGGATTTCACTAGGCGGTCATTTTGTCTCGACATATTGGGTTTTTACAAAAAATGTTACCAGGATATCTATCTCCGTGTTACCCTTAATTTTTGACAAAATTTGAAGTCAGTAGTATTTTAGCTATGCCGCGAACAGACAGACCAACATGTCTTCCAGATGTAGACATTTTATATAGCATTTTTAGGTTAGCATTTTAAAGATACGGTGTTATTATCTACAGTAAGAGTTAAGCTATGGTGAAAAATTAAAATACGTATAAAATACACTAATAACAATGTCTTTAAAAATCATACCTTTATTAAACTAAAATGATAAAAATGTTTATTACCTGAATAAGGTATATTTCTATCCAACCTGACCAATGCGATGTCGTGCTGTCTGTTATAATCACCTGTATAACTAGGGTGTGGTATTATTTCTTCAATTCCTGCGTTAATTTCTGGTTGATTACAAAATTGTTGACCTTTTTGTTCAAAACAATCTCTCCCTGGGCTACTTGTGTCATATTCCCCGAGTCGGATGTTAATTCTAAAACAGTTTGTATCAAATCCAGTAATCTAAGATAATGACTTATTGTTAGTAGTTTATAATCTGGAAAATATTCACTGCAATTTAAATTTTAACTTATTCAGATTTCACTAAAACGTGTTTACTATTGGTTAGGTTAGGGTCACAAATAATGTATATTTAGAGATGTATTTCCTTGACTAATTGTACATAAATATTAATTTGTTTTCCTTTTAGTTTTTCAAAGATACCTTTCGAATTTGGTGTAGTATTTGATTTATATTTTGCATGCAGCCGTTTGCCACAGATGTAACGATGGTGTTGGCCTCTGCAACCTTATTTGTTCCACTTTTTTCATATCCTTTATTATCAAATTAAGAGAAAGAGAACTTGGAAACAGAACTGAGAAACAGTTTTAGAAACAAATAGTTTCCAAGGTGAAAATCGGAGCACTATTGGGTTAGGTAGCATAAAATAAAATAATACGCGTACCTTATTTTAAAGTCTGTTACTTTGTTTCGAAGACATATTTACGAAATATGAATAAATACTACAAAAGATATACGAGATATCGAATTTATTAATTCAACTGTAATATACTATATCAAAAAAAACTATGCTTTTTGACATTACTCTTAGAAAGAGAAATTGGAAACAGAACTGAGAAACAGTTTTAGAATCAAATAGTTTCCGAGGTCGAAAATCGGAGCACTATTAGGTTAGGTAGCATAAAATAAAATAACACGCGTACCTTATTTTAAAGTCTGTTACTTTGTTTCAAAGACATATTTACGAAATACGAATAAATACTACAAAAGATGTACGAAATATCGAATTTATTAATTAAACTGTAATATACTATATCTAAAAAACTATGCTTTTTGACATTACTCTTAGAAAGAGAAATTGGAAAGAGAACTGAGAAACAGTTTTAGAATCAAAGAGTTTCCAAGGTCGAAACTCGGAGCACTATTAGGTTAGGTAGCATAAAATAAAATAACACGCGTACCTTATTTTAAAGTCTGTTACTTTGTTTCGAAGACATATTTACGAAATACGAATAAATACTACAAAAGATGTACGAGATATCGAATTTATTAATTAAACTGTAATATACTATATCTAAAAAACTATGCTTTTTGACATTACTCTTAGAAAGAGAAATTGGAAACAGAACTGAGAAACAGTTTTAGAATCAAATAGTTTCCAAGGTCGAAACTCGGAGCACTATTAGGTTAGGTAGCATAAAATAAAATAACACGCGTACCTTATTTTTAAGTCTGTTACTTTGTTTCGAAGACCTATTTACGAAATATGAAGAAATACTACAAAAGATGTACGAGATATTGAATTTATTATTTAAATTGTAATATGCTATATCTAAAAAACTATGCTTTTTGACATTACTCTTTATCCTAAAATTAAAGAAGTAAAATTTCTAGTTTTCAGCTACTTAAACTCCATTCAAAAACACCCTGTATATTAGGTTTAATTAAACTAAATTACATTTTAAAAGGTAGAAAGAAGATAATAAAAAAAATTCCTATAAATTTGGTACTTTAAGGATTTACACTTCTTTATAAAAAATACTTTGATCTAAAAAAAATTATTCCTTTCTGTTTCTTTCTCGGTGTTTTTCCTATTTATTTGTTAGTCAAAGTCTAAAAAATATACATACTGAGCATTCTTGAATACTTAGAGATGTACTCCTAATTTTAATTTCCTTGAACAGTGTTGCCAAGGTCCATTATCTACAAGATTATTTATTTTTATCTTCTTGGTATACACATTAAGAAATAAAACAAGGTAAAGCTAATTTAAGAGCTACTGTATGCCATCGCAAGGTTTGACACTTTTTATACAGGGTAGATAAAATTTTATAAGGTCCAAATGGTTTATTTCACATTTGAGCACACAGTTACAGATTTTTTTCAGAGATGTTGCCCATCAAAAAAACCATCAATATACAGTTAATATAAATGAGTTTTTATTATTAAACATACAAAAGAAACTATACCAAAGCGACAACAAGGCGACAAAAAAGAAATGGTGGAGGGCCCACCAGCTCTAATGCATTACTCAATTCTTCTTGGCATGCTTTCAATTAGGTTGTTTATATGGTGGTATGGAATTGCATTACATTTCTCCCCAGCGGCTTCAATAAGGTTGGGAATTACAACATGGCAGTGACATAGGCAAAGCACAACTGGGGAAGTAACAGTTTTAGCTACCATAGCAATTAGATCTGGTCTAACTCTTAAACCTTTATAGTGAATATGGGGGCAAATATTTAAACATTGTGATGGTAGTAGTTCTAAAATTAGCGTCTTGATACCTATACCAAGTAATAAAAATTAAAATATACTAATACAAATACATTATTAAATTTGGCAACACTGTTTAGGGAAGTTAAAATTAGGAGTACATCTCTAGGTATTCAAAAAGGTTCAATGCCTAAATGTACTTTAATTAACTATATTTCTAAGTTATGGTTTAAAGTATATATCTTTTTATTCACCCTGTATTAAAAAGCAAAAATTCAAATCTGCGTGCCCCGTCTCTTTTTGGCAGTCATATTAAATTTTGGTTTATTTACAAGCTCATATAACATTTAATTACATGTACAACAACAAAATTTTCAACTCTGCCTAGGGCTTCAGAAACTAGACTGACCTATCAGAAAAAAAAGCTTTGTTAAAAATCAATAATGCATTATAAGTGTTGACTAGTGTATGATTTATTTCAGGTCTTTTTATAAAAAGGTCTAAATTATATATTTTTATTCAATAATAAGTTATAGATAATAATAATGGTAATTTAGTGATGAATTAAAAATACCTACAATTGTCCTACTTTAACCAATACGTCGCCAGTCACACAATGCGCTGCAGTCACTATATATCTGTGGTTTATAAGCGATCCAGCACAAGCTATTCGCCGATTTCCATTAGGCTTTAGATACTGCATTACTGCCATCCAAGGGAATTCATCTAAGGCGGTTTGTTCGCCATTGAAAATTCGATTTGTTGCCTATAAAGGTTCTAATATTAATTTTATTTAAATATCTCAATTATTGCCAAAATATAGTATATTACTGTATTTTTAAATCTGGCATGATATTAATGTGTATCCCTATTACAAAACTTTACTCTCCAGTCTATTTTAGCAAGTTATTTGCTCTAAAATTAAATACATAAGTTTACTTACATATATCGTTAATAATAAACGTCATTCATTTCTAGATTTATTTTTAATATTTAAACGTAAATGGGAATAAAAGTTGTTTTTGCAACATGGTTGGAATGAGACATATTGCAACAATAACTGATAGGTAATTCCTATTACATTTATTTATTTATGTTATCAACATTGCGATTTTGAAAACTGAGCTTTCTTTTCTAGTTACGAACAAGAGATCCATCCAAGGGACTGGGTTCTAGATAAAGAAAAACCCGATATTTTTCTCTAAGACAGATTTTATAAAAATAAAATGGCTAAGGTTTTTTGATCAATGATTAGTTGTTTATTTCTTTTGGAAGAGTTTAGATAATATAGAGGGTCGCCAGCAAAGCACGAATATATATATATATATATATATATATATATATATATATATATATATATATATATATATATATATATATATATATACATATATATATATATATATATATATATAGAATACCAAAAATTAATCATTTCTGCAGGTGCCTACAAGAAGAATTGCTTTCGATTATGTCATAAGGTACCCTCCTGCTTGCAGAAATTAAATTATTAATTTTTGCTATTCTACATATATCTATTCCGGCCAAGAACTTTTGATAAAGATGTGTGAAAGCACATTTTTATCGATTTTGGTATATATATATATATATATATATATATATATATATATATATATATATATATATATATATATATATATATATATATATATATATATATATATATATAATACAAATATGAATAATTATATATATATATATATATATATATATATATATATATAGAATAGCAATAATGCGATTTATCTTATAGGTCCATTTTGACATTTTTTCCTCAATTCTAAAATTGGTAAAGAAAAAAATTTGATTTTTACGTTTCAAATTTCAAGCCTATCGGTTGACTTCAAAATTTTCTAATTTTTTAGAAATTAATTTTGTGTCATTTGGTGATCGAATTTAAACAAATCTGAATTAAACTGATACTGCATTTTTATAATCAGAATAGTTGTTCAAAAAAATTATTTGATTGTTTCCATATGCCACTTAATAATTTAGTGTTTATTTGTTTATTTGAATACTTTAATAACATATTCTATTTATTTTTAGAGAAGACCACATAGAAATAAAAATAGAATAGAAAATAATCCCATTTAAAAATATTTTACAAAAAATTGTGGGAACTAAATTAACTTTGTATCAAGTTGAATGCATCTTTTTAACCCATTTAGGTAAAATGACGTTTAAATTTAAAAACAAATGAGAAAATGTTTTTATACATTTATTTTGGTAATTTAACTCAGGTCTGCTTAAGTTTAAAATAAAATATGAATCATTTAAAATCAACCGGTTCAAATTTGTTAAAAGGTTATGAAACCCAAAAATCGGTCAATTTCCTTTACTCGGAACATCCCTCGATATGAATGATTCATTTTATTAGGAATAGTGAAGTGCGACCCAATTTAGTTCAGTACATAGTCGTTTGATATCACATATGAACTATCTTTTCAAATATTTTTAATTTTGTTCCATCATAATGGATTCCTACCAATATTTTACCAGTTTCTGCTTACGCCATACTTGATTTTTGGACATAATTTAAAATAAATTCAATAAGTAGTTTTTACATTGACACACACCGCCATTTATCCCTATATCATATTTAAATTTTCTTCAAAATTTAAAGTCAATTGAATAAGATTTTTTTTTTCAAGACAAATATTTGGCCAATGGATTCTACCATCTTCAATTGTTGCTTTGTTCTACTTAATGTTGTTTGGCTGGCTCACTCAGCCAAACTATAAACTAAGCGTGAATGATCGTTCATTTCGGAAACCAGCCCACAGTTTTATAGAGAGTAAATATAGACCAATTGTACCCTACCGTCAAAACAGTGATGCTTTGTACTCATGTACTAACTTCCTTATGAGACCAAACACCAAATATACTCCGAACTTAATCGCATTTCTGGCAATACGCACCAAACCTTGCTGCACGTGAGCTGCATATTATGATGAAACAACGACATTAGCGATGGAGGCAGCAAATTTATGAAACTGCATGGTGCATGGTCTATTTGGAGTATAATCAGTTCTTGGTGAAACATATCGCACAACACATTAAATATCTTATAATATTATTTGTATATTATTCATTAAACTACCTGCCATCCACATTCTCTTCTATTTGGAATGGACGGATTCGGCGTAAAATTAGTGTCAGTCAGGTCGACATCTGTAGATACGACTTTGTTAAAACCGGATCCACAACAGACGTAAGGGACTCCTGCTGAATTATAGCCGCATCTACAAAATATAGAAAAAACATAAAGTTAATTTCATTTCTGAACACATGGTTTATATTTAATTCCTAACGAAAGTTTCAAGTAAAACAAGCTAGTTCATTAAATTATATAAATTGTGATTTATCTTTGCTAAAAACATAAATCAATTAATTCCTTACAAGTTGTTTTTTTGCCAACAAAAATCTATTCTGCCGTTGATCAAAGAGGTGCATATTTAAAAATCAAATGGAAATTTTTGATCAATTGGTTATGTAAATTACATTTAGATATGGTATATTTTGCTTTTTTTGCAAGTCCACAACTGTAAATACATGCTAATCCACTACAAAACAATCTTCTGCTGAATTACAACCGCATCTACAAAATCCAAAAATTTCACTTCTGAATACAAGGTATCTATACGAAATTTGCAGTTAAAGAAAAGCTATTTCGTTATTTGGAAATAAGTTAGATCTAATAAATTATGAACCATTTTTACGAAAAGGTTATACCAATGATTTACTAACATATTGTTTTTTGACCACCCTCAATTAGAAATTGGCAAAAGTAAAGTGCAGATAAAAAATATAAAAAAATATATATATATATATATATATATATATATATATATATATTGCCCTTTGTAATGTCTATGTAAATGTCTATACGGTATCTTATTAACTGCGACAAAACAGTAGCTATTTTTCAAGTCTACTTAGTAAAACAAATGGAATAGCTTATAGTGCCTAAAAAGTCAAGACAAATACTCATGTTAATCATAGCTGTTATAAAGTGAACAGGCCGCATAATGACAAACCTCTGTACAGGGTATCCAAACTTCGATAGTTTTACGGGTTATCTCCCTTATTGCTGAAGATAGAGAAATTCGGTTTTCGCGACACCCTACCTTTTTGTAAAACCAAAGAAGCAGCAAACAGATTTTTTATAGCCCTCTTCGTTTTGGGGTACAGGATGATTTTTAAGATCTTGCATGGTCATCTCGATGGATGTCAAAAGGTGAAAACAACTATCGACAGAATATATTGCGTAAAATCCAATGGTGTAGTCCGTACTCAGTTAATTGGTTAGGTAGTATCGTTTTCGAGGTAAAAACTAAAATGAGGTTTTAATCTGTGTATTTTTTGAGATTTGGTTTCCACTCATTAATTTTTCCCTTAGAAAAACCTTAAATCTGTTTTAAATACGATAGTAAGGTGTGTAGATATTAATTGACATTTGTTAAACTATTTTGATGAAACATTAACTTGGTCCTTTTATTAAATATCAACTAGCGGCAAATTTCTAAAACTTCGAGAAATATGACATGCTTGTTTGCTATATCCAGTGCAAAGAGAATCCTGATGAAACCCAGAGATTTTAGCAAATTGTGACTGCCTATATCTAAGTACTCTCAGTATTTTTGAAAAAACAAGCATAATTGTGGTTGCATTAGGGATTATTCGAAGTGCGTTTTACGAAAATTACTTACATATTATCTAATTTTTGCCAGTAATATTATATTATTATTATTATTAGTTTTCATTGTTCGTTAGATACCCAAAAAGAAGACAACCCGATACAAGAACATATGAGCAATCACGCATCATTCAAGTAGCCGCAACCAAAAATCTATTACAAAGAAAATCGGGAAACGGAAGAGATTAATGTTTTAGCTGCTCTTGCAGTCACTCCGTCAACTTCCCGTTAAAAAGTCGAGGGTGAAGTGAGTGAGTCAATAATTCAGAATATTAAAAAAAATATAATATATATATATATATATATATATATATATATATATATATATATATATATATATATATATACAAGTGTAGGTATTCTAAACCGACCGAACACGTTATGTCTCCACGCAAACGACAAAGTAGATTTGGATTTAGTATATCCTGCTTTATCCTTGCCACAAAAATAAGTTATGGCATTTACGGTAGTCTTGCCGCCAACCGTTACCTAAAGATACTAGACTTATTGGATGATGTTCCTTTGGCACAATTACAAAATATGTTTCTAGAGCAATATGGTGTCCCCGCGCACATTCTACAAAATGAGTTTCCAGGCCGGTGGATTGGTTAGATGTCGCCTGAGTCACCCGGTATTGGTAAAAGCAACACCTGTATTTTTAAAAATAATAAAGTTAGTGAGAAAATAAAAAAACTCCTTCAGAACTCTTTAAAACCATTACATTTAAATTCGTTTTTATGCGACAGCGTGATGAAGTATACGTACATGATCTTTAGGATCGCTAGAATTTTAATTAATCTTAACATTTTTTGTACACCCTGTATATGTTCTACGTAGTGAAAACCCTACAGATCATAAAAATAAATAAGACTTAAGAGCTCTCTAGCTAGAAAATCATACATCAAACGGCGAATAAAAAGTAACAACTTAATATATAAGAACCTAATTTTTTTAAAAAAAAATCATATCTCAAAAAATATTAAAAATCTTAAAAATAATTTCAGATTGTTGTTTTCAATTTTACCAAGGATTAAGGTGATACGCATTAATTAGAATTCAAAAATCTTTTTTGTAAATTTTCGGAACAAATAACTTATTGGTAAATTCGCAGAGTCTTGTTTAACACCCTGTAATAAATTTTAGCTTAAATTTCGCGCCTGAAGTAGATAATATGCAAGACATAGCTGAGAATCGCTTCTCAATATCGGTTTTTGTTTTCAAATCGAATTTAAATTTCACCTAAAAATTCACTTATGCCGTTTGCTCTGTCCAGCAGTGTATTTAAAGTGATCTATCCAGTTCAGTTTGCTGTCGAAAATCATACCAAGAAATATGAAGTTTGAGGGTATTGGAATTTCAGAGTTGCTGATCAATAAAATTTTTTATAAACAAATGAAATCGACTTTATTATAATGAGATGAGTCGGTTAATAAGATTTATTCATACGGAATGTTAATTTTTCAAAAATGTCAAGTAAAATACTAGATTTTGAGGTTGCACATTTTCATGGTCACCCTTTATACATAAAATTACATAACGGGATAACAAAAGAGATACCTGTTAGCAAATGGGGTAGTATGTCTATTACACACCTCAATGCTTTAGTTTGAGAAAGGCATTTAAAAAATGTAAATTTAATTATAAGCCTCGCTGCCTTTATCGCCCTTATACCTGTGTTTTTTTAAATAGTATTAATACAAAAAACCGGTGAACGGATTTGAAATAAGAATATACGAGACCACCAGAGAAACGTCCGTTTAGACAAAGCGAGCAAGAAAAATACATGCAGATTGAGAACCTCTTTTATGAAGTCGGTTAAAAATGGGTTCAATCCAGAACAGCTTCTTTTTCTGTAGAAAAAGATTGTAATGGACTTAGGGAGAAATTGTAAGCCACATTGGGGAAACCAGTTGTACAGGAAATTAAGAGCGAGTTGAATTTTTCTCTCACAAGTTCTAGGGTATTGAAATGCATACGCATATTACTAAATTTTAAGCATATAGGCGAGGATTCAAAGAGGTTTTCGATACCTTTAAGGTTAACTGCGGGGATATAAGCGAAAGTTTTAAAAACTAAAAAAATAACATTACTTTCTAAATGGAATTTTAAATAAAATTTTAATCCCACTTTGTAAAATACTGATCTACGCTAGCATCACCACAGTTGGCCTTGAATGAGAGCATAATAACTATTATTTATCACGGTTAACTATGGTATAAAGAGAATCCGTGAGTATAGTAATCTCATTAATTATTGTTTTTATTTCTAAAACTACCTAAATTATGAATGTTTACTAGGGACTAGGGAACATATTTTTAAACTTTAAACGTTATCTTTTAATAATTAGTATATTATGATTGGCATCTAGTGGCCGTCCTTGTATAATACGTTTTTCCTTACGATATTCCCGAATAAGTCAGAAACCCTGATTTGTAAATCCATATTATTATATACGTGAATTTGTCGTCTCATGCTCTATTAAAATATGAAATACTACACAAGGGATTATTTTTAAGGGAATTAAAAAAATTATCAAATATCTGAACTTGGCAACACTTTATCACTTTTTTTGTTTAAAAAATTGCATGAGTAGCTTCTTGAACCTTGCAGAGACTACCCCATTACGTTCAAATGTACTCACATAACGTATTACTATTAAGTAAAACGAATCGTTGCAGTGCAGAAAAGGTTATCGTCTAATGTATAAACTAAAATGAGGTTATAATGAGATACTGTGTGTATTTTTGAGATTTGGTTTCCACTCATTTCAAGTTACTCAAATATATTTAACACTTGATATTAATTTCAATCCAATACCAATAATTAAGGCAATTTAAATAAATTTTATATTACTTTTCTAGTACGCCGTTAAAATTGTGTGTTAAATTTTTAAATCTGAATTATCTGTGCCAAGATATATTATAATACCATTATTTTTATACGTAATAATAAATCAGGTCAGAAAATATCGACCTCGATATCGACTATTTAATTTTTCCTT